>JAANDH010000642.1:2794-158498 GCA_011799765.1 Nymphaea thermarum | reverse complement strand
GTATCCCAAGCTATGCTTCCCTCTACAGGTTCAACTTTTCTTCCATTTACATAGGCAATGCGCCCTCTCCCAGCAATCCCCACAGTAATCGCAGCAGACCACCGTAAATAGTTCTCCTTATTGAGTTGTATGGTGGTAACTTGAACCGGTACATTGTCCATCCGCGTAGACCCAACATCAGGTACGTTGGTATGGACAGTGGAGGAGGAAGATGAGTCGGTCATGATCACAGGTCAAAAAGGCTGCCAAGAACAAACAGTGGCAGCAAGGAGGAAACTAAGGCGACAGCGGCGCGGATCCCGAGGCGGCGGCACGGATCCCAAGACAGCGGCACGGAAAACACGAACAGTGAGATCACGACGAAAAACACCAATAGATCGCATACGGCGGCTCTGATACCATGTAGAAAACAAATATGCAATAGGGTAGAAGAATGCACGCCAACGTAACGTGGAAAACCCTCAACACGAGGGAAGAAAAACCACGGGTGAGGAGGTTTGATGCCCACTAGCAGCCAGACACTCTCTCTCTTCAAAACTTCATTAACACAAAGAGATTAGGGTTTACAAGGACTTAAGTAGTCCTTAGGGCAAACCGGATCTGGATCGGATCCGGACCCATACAATAGAAGACCCGTCAACAGTCTCCATGCTAGACCCAATTTACTCAGCCGCATGATATCAGGCTGAGTTAATGGAGGAGTTAGTACTATGGGCTAAGACACACGGACACGGCAAAATGGGTCGCGTACCAGCGTCGACACTCCGAGATGCGGATCTCGACACTTGGACACTGCAGGATATGTTTTGGATCGGGTCTAGGTCAGACCCGATCCAAACCACTTTCCTAACCCGATATTATTTTTAACCCTCGACTTCTTTAGGCTTTCACGCTCAATCTTTACCCTCGACGACTTGT
Source organism: Nymphaea thermarum (assembly GCA_011799765.1). Classification (NCBI taxonomy): domain Eukaryota; kingdom Viridiplantae; phylum Streptophyta; class Magnoliopsida; order Nymphaeales; family Nymphaeaceae; genus Nymphaea; species Nymphaea thermarum. The sequence goes on along the minus strand of JAANDH010000642.1, from coordinate 157,580 downwards.
AACTGGCAACAGTAGAGTTTGGCAATGGCGGCGACGTCCGGCGGTGTCCGGCAATCCACGGCGACGTCCCGCGGTGTCCGGCGACAGATAGGTAAGTGTTTTTTTTTTCTTTTCGATATTAGAAATTAGGGTTTCATGCTTCATTTGTAGGGAAGGAGAAACTAAAAATTGGGACGTGAATGTTGAGGACTTTAACTTAGAACAAGAGAATGAACTTGAAGCTGTTAATTCAAGATTCGAAGAACCTTGTATTCCATCAACATCTTCTATTGTGGAAGAAGAGGAGATTGAGGAGAACGATTTGGGCATTGATGATGACTAGAAGTCTAAAATGATGATGAACAATGTTTTGTTTGTGATAAACAATGTTTAGTTTGAAACTTTCTTTCTTATGACTTATGAGATTGTAAGAGTGAATTATTAGTTTAATGTTTTTTTATTTTATTATCATTTTTAATTTTTTAGAATATAAAATTCACCGTGTCTACGTACCCGTACCCGTGTGACATAGGCTATGGGTTAGGGTTTTGTAGGAGCAGCTGGGCTCTCTCTCCTTCTCTTCTTTATTGCATCTAATTTTCATAAACCATCTCTCTCTCCTCTTTATTACATAATTAATCTTCATTACTACATGCGCCTTTCAGCACTCTTTCTGCTTTATTATGTTTAATTTTCTGGTTAATCACCTCTCTCTCATATTTAATACAATTAAAAGATAGAAACTCACGGTTTGGCTGATATTAAGAAAAAAAAGGAAAAATTTAACATCCAGTAAAAAAATGCAAAAAGACAAAAAAAATGTGTGTTTTTCGTGTTTTTTATTTTCTGGCATCTTTTTCAAAAGATGTGTTTCATTGACGTTTTATACAGCTGAGTTATATTTAACGTATTTATCGTGTTGCTTTCGAATAAAACATGATATTTGTGAAAGTGGTTCATACTTTATCTTATGAACCAAGTTTGCAGTTTATGCATGATTTGAAACTACATGGATTTATGAAAAGAGAAGTATGCTAAATAGAAGGAAAGGAACTAGTAGAGAGAGAGAGAGGCACAGGAAAAGGAGGACACAATTTTGTTGCTTATTCAAATACAAGTTGGGCAGGTAGTTCTGATGAGAGCAGGTGAGTCTCAAGATATTGCATTTTGTTGGAGAAAATATGGTTAGCTTAAAGCAGCAAGAAGCAAAAGGCTGTTGCTAAGTCCAAAACTGAAACAGAAAATTGATCTGACAAGGCTTAGCCATTTGTTAGCAGCACTTTGTGAAATTATTTTGACATCCTTACTATTGCTTGACAATAAGTGTCATACAAATATCAATTTAATCCCATTGTGCATAGCCACCCAAAGCACACTGAAAGAATTCCTTTTTTTTGTTAAGGACATTACCTTTCTACTACTTTCTCTCGTTCATTAAATTTATAACAGAAGGCAGTAGAAAAAATTATTAAAATAGGAAATGTCATTGTAGATTAGCATTTAGGTTTACGATGTTACAATTAGAGATTTATAACATTGAAATCATTCATATTAAATTGTAAACTTGTTTTCTTTATGTTATATAACCTTTAAGTTTTAAACTTCAATTGTTCAACTCATCAAACTTGATCAGTGAAACTTTTAACTCTATTTATTATCATGTTATAAAATGTCCAAAATATTAATGTTAAGGTGCATTTGCTTTGTTATCATAGGTTGATAGTCAAAGGTCTTCCATTAAAAAATATTCCTGTTTTTTTTCATTATTTTTAACAATTAAAATTGCATTTCATGGTTTTTTTTAATGTATCTAGTCCTATAATCTTGCTTAGGCTCCAAGCTCAATTCACTGCCTAAGTGGATCCCCACACTTTTAATAAGCAATATTGTTCTGCTAGCTAGGCAACTAAACTAAAAGAGTAAACTGGATAAGTTAATTGGCCAATTACACTATATGCTGTTACTGTGTAGGCTCAAGGATCCCAAATTATCAGAACGCATGCATACCATGCACAAATAAAGTTGAACATAAAATATGTGGAACCCCAACTCTAAGACATTCTTACTGGAAAAAAACAACAGCCAATACTTACAGTAACTTTGGTCTGTCTGGTGGTCTGATTGTTAATCTGCTCAAGGAGTGAAATTAGCCGCTCTTCAGATACCTGTGAGAGAGAAAGAGGGGACAGGGATGAGATATCAACAAATGAATAGTTTAATAATGTTGGCAAAATATGTAGCCTATCCATCTCCATATGTATATAATACTCTTTCACGGTTTCACCTTTCCACCTACTGCATGAAAACCTAGATTTTAAGTAGTTCATGCAAATGCATACATATGCATGTGCAAACCAAGACCTCAGATACGTGAAAGACTAATATTAGATACCACTAAAGTCAACCAAATTTTGTAAACCACTCAAGTATTAAATACCATCCTATTCCTGCATTTGGAGCAGCATGATTGACCGAAATTTGTAGATCTGGAAGTTTCTACTGATCATACAAATAACATGATCATATGTTGTCTTTGGATGTGGCATCTCATATACATCCACCAGATTTGTGTGATTTTATATACATAGTTTGGACACAGTTGGGGCAAAGACTTGGGTATGGATCCCACTTATATATGTATGTACGGGTATGCATATGCATGCATTTGTGTGTGTGTGTGCATGAAAGAATCTTATAGGTAAATGCATATAGAAATTAGATGTAATTAAGTCAAACAATACACTCTACAGAATATACATGTATAAACAGTTGTACCCCTACACACAGTTGCAAAAATCCAACCACTCAGCCAACTAGTCAGTTGAGTTGGACACGGCTGAGCTGTATTCCAAACCAACAAGTAGTTGGCCAAGTCAAACTAGTCCATTAGTCAGCTAGTCGTTGGTCAGCCAACTAAAAATATATATGTCCATATTTCCATTTACTTTCATGTGTACATATACGTCCATATAGATATATATATTTTCTATTTACCTTCATACATATATATGTAATTATTTATTTATAATCAATCATTTTGAACCGAATTGGACTGATTAGTTCCAACTAGTGCAGATTAATTATTTTAGGGTCTCAAATGACTTTAATTTTGAGAAATTATCTCATCCCTGCAACTGAGTAGACTTGAGTGCAATAGCTTGTTCATTGTACCTATGAAACATATCTCATAAACTTTTACATATATAAACTGAAACAAATTATGAAACGGGCTGAAGTTCACCGGACCAGGAGCTCTAGTTAGTTCTAAGTCAAGTTGTTACAATTGATATCAGAGCCAAAATCAACATTCAGATTTAAAGGTGTAATACATGAGAACATGTGTTCCTTAAATGGGGCGGATAGTGACATTCAGATTTAGGACTTGACAAAGTCCTCTTTCTTGCTGATCCTCTGGGATTTCAGCTATTTTCAAGTTATGGTTTGATGTCTAAGACTCTGTCTTGGCATCTTCGAAGAGTTTCACTTAAGAATGATAAGTGAGACTGACTTCCCCAAGAGGAGGTTTCACGTACTATACGTGATTTACCTAAAAATGGTATAGTTTGAGTTTCACTCATGGCATAAGCACCTACTCTTCACCAAAAGGATGTGGGTTTCTAGTTCAACTAGGAGTGTGGCTCTGATACAAGAATTTAGAAAATGATGACAGACTTTTGATCCCTATACTTGTTAAATCTCTCTCTCAAAAAAAAAAACGAGAAAAAAGCAGGAAAAATACGATAAATTTTTAAAAATTTTAAAAAACTAAAAAACAGGGGAAAAATAAAATAAGTGAGAAACTAATAACACAAACATCAAAAGATAAGTAGATTTGCAACAAATCAAAAATAGAAAATGAAAAAAAAAATTGTTTGGCATTAAAAAAGTGAAAAAAACGTGTTAAAAACACATTTTTTCGTTTTTAACGTTTTTGTCAGAAAAGCATGTTTTTTAAAGTTTTAAACAGCCATTTAATGTATCGGGTTTTTTTCGTGTTTTTTCAAAAAAAAAACGCATTTTCTGTGACTATTATATATATATATATATATATATATATATATATATATATATATATATATATATATATATATATATATATATATATAGAGAGAGAGAGAGAGAGAGAGAGAGAGAAATTGAAATCAATCGGCTACCTCTATAGCCAGATGGTTATTTTTTTATGTTGTGGAGTCAAAAATTGTCACAAAAGGTGTATTTGCGATGGCCAGTTACGTGCCCATGGTTTTTACCATCAGAATGCACTTTTTACAGCAGTTTTTTCGACACAAAATAAAAAATAACCATCTGACCATAAAGGTAGCTGGCTGATTTCTATTTTCCTATATATACACTATCCTACCTTTTCCAAATGAAGTAAAAAGGGGGGGGAATGGATCCATCCAGCTAAGCTCCACTTACCAGCTTTTCTCTCACTTATGCCTGACATTTGATTGCTGGCCTCGTTAAGCCCAACTGATCATCTCTAAGGAAGGGTGACAAACAAAGTCTTATACAGTCCAACTGTATAACATAACATCCTTATACCGAATTATATACTGGACAAGCATGATTTGTGCTAATTCTTTTAGTTTTGCAAAATGAATACGCTGATAATATGCACCATATTCACTAATATGTACAATAACTTGAAGATATTTCATTATGATTATATGTTGAAATCAGATGATAATATCAGTACAGTATCCTGATGTTTCTAATGTATCAAACTATCAATTATGCTAGAGATACTCTTTAAGACTTTTGAAAGCACCAAAAGTCTAGGAGGATTGGGCTCTGCCTAAAGTTCTGAAATCATCGTCCCTGAAAAATAAGTCAAATAGAAAAGAGAAAGTTAAGCCAATGGTCCACTCCTCATTTGCCAAGACGGCAACTCCCTTTGGACCACCAAAAGAAAAATTCTTAGAAAGTAGAAACTAGTTTCCTTCTGTAGCCCTCATGCCTAGGAAAGCAGACAGATCAGTTCCAAATGGATATCTGATCCAAAGTGCATCGCTTATAATGACACTAGATTTTTGTTTATGGTAAATCAAAACTGTAATTCAGATATAGATCTAAACCTAATGAACCCAACAGGTCCCACACACAAAGTTCATTTACGATTGAACATCAAGATCTACTTTTAAAGTACAGCTTATGCTAATTCGCTTTTTGCATTATAAAATGAGGATTACCATTCTTTTGTTCTTCTCAGTAGCAACTCATAATAAACCTGTTTATAGAATTCTCGGTTGGATCATATTCTACTTTCCAGATACGGTCAGATCTGGTTGAATCAAAAGTTACACAGAAGAAAAAGTTTTAAGTTTAAATTTGATTTAGACACATCCAATTGTGTCAGATTTGAGGTTAATCTATCCATAATTTGACCCATCTAAATTCACACTATGTTTAGGTCAATAAATGGGTGCAATGAAGAATTCACAGAGAACGTGATTAGAGATTTCGTTCTGAAAGCACATAGAGAATCATTTCTTCCCCCCAACATTACAAGAAGAGGGAAATATCAAATATAAATAACCATGTGAAGTAAAGAATCTTTAGATGTAAAACGAGGGAAGATTAATATTTTAAAAAGCCAAAAAATAATTATCCAACACACTTTCAGAATCCACTGACTTCAGATTCTATAGTTGTTTGTTAATGGGGTCATTTGTTCCACTAAGGTCAAACTTAAAGCTAATATTTTATTTTTCAAAATCTTAGGAGGGGCCATGGCCCCTAGCAGCCCCCCTTAGTGCCGCCCCAGCCAATGATATCTGATCTAGATAGCAGAAGATACATATTACATTGATTATAGGTTTTTTAACATGTATTCATGCTTTACAGATAGTTTTTAAAAAAATCAGAAAAAATCTTAAATTCTCACTCAGACACGTGCATGTGGACACACGAGAGAGAGAGAGAGAGAGAGAGAGAGAGAGAGAGAGAGCATAATATCAAGATGATTGACATAACTATTAAGCTTTAGGTTAAAACTTCACCTTCTCAGCAATCTGCCCCATTTGCGCTGCACGGAGCAAGACATCTTCCACTCCTCTTGCTTTCTCTGGCTTTACCAATGCAATTCTAGCCACTGACGCATACCGATCAACACATTAAACTTTGAATAAATTATATAAATAGAACAGATATTATTCTATAAGTTTAGTCTTCCAAGTATCCGAAAAGGAAACAGATAGCCCAATAAAATAAATTTATAAGGGCTAGGTTGAAATATATCTGCTGTGTTCAATTCATCCGAATATGCCACTAAGCCACTAAGATATGCAGCCAACAAAACAACACAATGAACTTTTAATAAAGTATATAGAAGCAAGCAGATCTTCTTCTAAAAATTTTATTCTTCCAAGCATCCCAACAAGGAGGGCTGTTCCCTGTGAATAGCATTTCTGAAGCAGTAGGATTCTGGATCACAAAAGGTAGAAAATAAGGACCCTAACAAAATATGGCGTTCAGGAAATTAAGCCAGTTATAGGCAACCAAAACTATGTTAACATGGTAGAAAATTAAAAACAACTCCAAAAAAAAGGGCCCTGAGAAGGTTGTGGTAATGAATTCAAAGATCCATACCCATCTAGAAGCTCAGGATCCCAAGGAGTCATGGGAATTAAACTCAAATATCTATCCTCATTCCTTAGCTCATAACCTGAACCTAGAGAAGGTACTTAAGTTTTTGTTGAACTTATTAAATTCATAACCTTGCTCTGTAGCTTTTAATATGCCCTTCAGGCCATGAATGATTCCCTAGACAACCTTTATTTTGCATGTCAAGGTTATCCTTATCATACACGAGGCAATCAAGCACATCGTGAGGAAGTCTAAAACTCCCTTTGCTACCAACAAGGTTTAATCCTAAAATTTGAATGAAGAAATTCAGAAGGCAGAGTTCTAACTTTCCTCATGCAACCACTGGGTGAAAGTAAACCCGGTGAATATACACTCAAGCCAAAGAGTCAGAGCAATTAAAAAATTGCTCATGGCCTCGTAGCTTTTTCTTAAGACCCAATTTCTGTTGAGGTTCTTAACACTTCCTGTTCAATTTACTAATCTTTTAAATGTATGCACTGATATATGTTTGCTTATGCCAGATTGCTTAAAGCAACAAGAAATATCATAACCAAACTCATGAAACACATGAAGATTCTATTTTAAGTTTTTAACTTGACAGAGCCAATTGTCCATACACTTCAACTGATAAAAATGTCCACAGAGAGCATTTCATAAGGCTGCCAAACAATGTTATCCCATGTTGTCTCAACCAAAATGTTTCTAAATCATTCACTTTGCAATTCCATGCCTTTTTCTAACATATCAACAAGTAATCCCTCCCACGAAGAGAACAAGGAAAATTTCCTTAGAAGGTCAATATCCAGAACACTTATAAGTGCAGTCCAAAGATTTGGTAGGTGATCCAACAGAAAAGGCTGTCAATGTAAGAGATGATCATATAACTCTTTCTTAAATTGCACCAATATGAAGTTTAAAATTTTAAATATACCAAATTTACCACCAAGCATATCCTTTTTCTAGTTTATTCAAATAACGCAAAAAGGTTGCAATTAATTCTCGGCTGCAGACATTATTTATGAAACAATCTATCTAATATAGGAGGCATTAACATACTTGTTAGCTTTTTAAAGTCTTCATCAGAAGTAAACTTCCCTCAACAAATTCAATTTTACATGTTTTCCATTCTTTCCGGTAGTAACCAAATTTTCACCTAAACATTCAATAAAACTAAAAGTTGAATGGAGTTCAACCACTTCTCTAAATTTCTAATAATTGGCTTCCCATCTATTGGGAGCCCAATTACATATAAAATGTCCTCCAGTCTAACTTATAAGATTCTAAGTTAAAATTATTGCATATACTTAGATTTATAGTAGCATGTCACAGTTGCTTCTTCCAGAAAGGGCAATCCTCCATAAGGACCATGGTCCATAACATAGTCGACTGAAATGGTTCAAAATTTTTTACTTGTAGATGCCAAGTATACAAGGCATATGGAAGCAGGTCGGACGTTTTTTGGTGCCTAGCCAAAGGATGACGGTTGTGTATGGTAGAAGAACTGCCACACTGTAAAAGCAAGACTACAATGGCCACACTGCAAAAACAAAGCTAGAATGCTAAGATGTGAGAGATGAGGAGTGAACGGGTCAGAGGAGATCACAGAAGTCACTAAAAAGTATAGCAACAACCAAGACAAGCAAAGAGATGCACCTAGGTTTGTGGTATATGAATGAGCAAACGAGTAAGAGGGTGAGAGAGCAACAAAGAGAGTCTAGCAGAGATGGAGAGTCAGAGACAGGCTGACTGAGATCTGTAGATGTTGTATCAATGCTGGAAGTACTTAAGTTAGAACTGTTGTCAACTCTGGCATATTGCTTTGGAGTGATCTGTTGGTGATGTATCAGCATTATTAGAAGCACTGATCGAGGTTGAAGTTGCTGTCAACTGTGACATACTGCTGTGGATCATTTATAGCAGAATATACTGACTGTCTTGAATCTGGTATGCTTTCTTTTTTCTCTTCAAAAGGCAGGCCAGTTTGCTTTTCTAATGGATGAGAAAGAATACCTCTCACTCCAGCCCCCTTTTTAAACTTAGTACAACCAACTATGTTATATAGGCTTCAACCATAAAGCACCATATAGGAGGGAAAGGTCTTCAGGGTGACATTGAAGGGACAGAAATTGATCTTTGGGGTGACATTGAAGGGACAGAAATTGAGCACACAACAAGTCTTGCTGAAACCATAGACGGAAAATTTGAAGAGTTTAAGGGAGCTGAGAGAGATAAGGCAATCAACGAGTTTGAACAAAAATGGAAAGAATGGAAAACCAATCATCACAATGTGATGTCTTGGTTACAAAACAGCATGGATCCTACCGTTAGTACCCAGTTAGCTAAATTTGATTTAGCCCACGAAGCATGGGAATACTTGAAAGAGACACATGCAATGAAAGATGTGGCACATAAATGGAATTTGCAAGCAAAAAATCTCTAAATTACAGCAATAAAACAAGTCCATAAAAGAATATTATGGAGAGTTCTCTCAATTGTGGGAAGAATTGTCTATCATTGAACCAAAATGGAAGGACCTCAAAGATATCTTACTTAGAAAAAAAACAGATTCAAGAGGATAAATTTTATACTTTTCTTATGGGAATAAGGTCTGAGTTTGATATTGCAAGAACTTCTTTACTACACAGGCCAACTGTCCCTACCATGAATGAGGCCTTGACTGACCTTATCATGGAAGAGAATCGGCTGATACACTATAAAAAAATCAATGACAATGTTTTAGCAGTTTCAAATCCAGGAAATCACGTAAGGGATCACAGACTCCTCATTTTGGGAAAAATAATGAGGATACCAGCAAGAAAATTATTTGCTTTGATTGTCATGAACCCGGGCATCCTAAACCTAAATACCCAAAATTGAGGAGATTTGAAAAAAGACCAGTTGTCGCTGAAAATAAAGCTGCTACAACTGAAAGTTCTGATCAAAGGATTGTTCAAGGATTCTCTCTTGTGGAACTTGCTGAAGCATTGCAGCCCTATTTCAAAGGAGGTACTTCTCCTATTGGAGCTGTTACCACTGCAACTCAAGATAATATTGCTTAGCTTTTGGACTCCGGAGCTTCATTTCATATGACGCCTCACAAAAACAATTCACAAAAATAATCTCTCAAATATAAGAACAAGCTCATTTCCTTTGTTCTAACTGCAGATGGGACTTCTTTGAAAATAGAAAGTAATGGAGATATTGAACAATATGATAAAAACTCAAAAACTTTCAGAATAACCAATGTTAGACATATACCCAAATTGAACTTGAACTTGTTGTCTATATGCCAAATTACCGATCATGGTTGCCTAGTTGTTTTTGCACAAGATAAATGTTGGATACAGGATCAAGTCTCGGGGAGGACGATTGGGGAGAAGTTAAAAGAGATCTTTATTACATGGAATTTCGGATTTAGTAAACTCTTTTTGTAATACTGCAAAGAAAAAGGATATTCTCACATGGCATCAAAGACTAGGGCACACTAGTCATGAAAAGTTGAAATGTATTCCTTTTTTGAAGAATGCATGTAAGGAAAATCACCCATATAATGAATGCATATTTTGAAAAATGAAGTCCCTTCCATTTCCGCAGCAAGGCCTGCCGGGGGTGATCCCCAAAATTTTATTAATAAAAAAATGGCTATATACAATGAACAAAAACGTAAGAGGAAACCACCCAGATTAAGTGGGCATAGTATCCCAAATAAGTTTGGACCCTACAAGCAATGGCTTCAGTAAAAGGGCAACCACTTGACACGAAGGATTGTCGTTAATGGCGTCTCCCCTGACAGGAATAGCTTTACCAAGACTTAGGAAGGAAGTTGAGAGGGACAAAAGTCAGTATGCAGGCAAAATCTACCCTCAACATCATTCTGGAAAAGGGATCTACCTCCATTAGTATGCTCCCCTTGAAGCAGCAATCCCCTTGAACACCCATGGATTCCATAGGTGGGTCTTAAGTCCCCGTAACAAAGGCATTCTGACCGAATCCTCAACATTGAGTGACATGCCTGGCGCATAGTGACTGGCAACCAAGGTTTTCCCTCCAATCTCAAGAGCTTGTGCAAAGAATCACCGCAAGATCCTGTTGGCTATCTACCCTAACGAGGAAAGCGCCTTTGCTCAGAAATGAGAAGCGATGATTACTAATCTCAGCCAAAGACGTCGTAGGCCGTTCAGCAGAAAGGACGCTTCATCCGCTCCAAATCCTCCTCCAGGATGAAAACCTTCAGACAGACCTCATCACACTCCACTTCCAATGGCTCTCCGTACTCCTACTCATCCTCATCCATAGTGTCCTGAACGAGACGTTCTGCCCATGATTTCAGAGATGGGCTTCGTCGCAAAGTCAGAACAAGCTGTCCAAAGGCCGCAGGGGCCGTCTCTCGATGGTCGTCAGTTCTTGCATGGTTATGAGGGAGCCGAGGGGTAGCAGTCCGCTCCAATGGCTTCGCTGGAAGAGGTCTATCGCTCCCTTGAGGGACCTCCTTGGCTGCCGAGTGGCCAGCAGCCATGGTTGGAGGCGAAAGATTTGAAATCCCAACAACAGGGGAACCCTATAGACGTTCTCTCTCCAACCAACAAAGAAGAATGGCTCTATATACATGTGCCACAAGTCCCTTCTATTTGGTGAAAGAACTTTTGTAAGTAAATCACCTTTTGAACTTGTTCACTCAGACATGTGGGGTCCAGCTCCGATTATGTCCAAAGGTGGCTACTCTTACTATGTCCTATTTGTTGATGATTATACTAGATACGCATGGATATTTTTCCTAAAGCATAAATCTGATGTGTTTGTAAATTTCAAGAACTTTCATCAACTGATCAAAAACCAACTCCAAACTGATATAAAAATGTTTAGATCCGACTCTGATGGAGAATACACTTTGAATGTTTTTGAAAACTATTTGAAGGAAAATGACATTGAACACCAGAAATCTTGTCCAAGAACCCCACAACAAAATGGAATTTCAGAAAAGAAACATCATCATATCATAGAAACCGCCCGTACTCTTCTTCTAGCAATGGAAGTTCCAAAAAATCTTTGAGCAGAAGCACTGCTTACTGCTGTCTACCTCATCAATCAAATGCCTTCAAAAATTTTGGACAAAATCTCTCCTTTTCAAAAACTGTATAATCTTGAACCTGACTACAACAAACTAGTTTTTGGATATAAATGTTTTATTCTTAATGATCAAGGGAACAAACTTTCACCAAAAGCTTTGCCAATGTTATCCGTATCGTACGATATGCACGCGTACGACACGTATCGCATAGGTCTAAAAAACCTATATGATACGCTTACGATACACGATACGCTCGTGTATCATAAGCGTATCGCACGTATTGTACGATACGGTGAAAAACACAAAATTCTTTAATTTCTTAAGTTTAAACACTCCTCCCTCTCTTTCTTCTTGTATTTAAAGACTCCAAGAGACATGGGAGGGAGAGATTTTGCCATTTTCATCAAAAATAACAGATGATTCATCGATTTGGGGAGACACTATCGTTGAATTATGAAAGATGATAACTATATGTTTTGAACTTATGAAATTGTGACGTAACTAAGTCCTAAGACTCCAAGTCTTAAGACTCTAACTTCCAAAATTCTATAAAATTTTCAAGTTTAAAATTGTGATGAATGTTTATTATGTTATTTTGAATCTCTGATTTCTTATTTTTGAATGTGATGTTCATACACATGAATGTTCCTTATGTATGATGATCTTTTTGATATTTGAAAACATTTTTCTTGATTTCTGATTTTTGTTTATTTATTCAGATTTTTAATGATTTTTCTTTTCTCTATTATTTTCGCTTTTTTAATATTTTTTCAATTAAAAAATTAATTTTACGATACGCTACGTTTCTGATACGTTATGATACGGCGTATAGGTCGGCCTGACCGATACGCGATACACTACGCCTTTTATAACATTGAGCTTTGCAATGTGTATTCATTGGTTATTCTGAGAGTCAAAAAGGATACGGATGTTACAATGTTGAAAAGGATAAGCTTTACGTTTCAAAAAATGTGATTTTTCGTGAACATGAAAAAGGGTTTGAGAAAAAGACATCCAAACATGATATTGGTTATGCTTTCCTGAACGATTTGATGTCTATTTATGCATTTGATGATGAATGTGATATGCTTGATAGCTCAGGCGATGAAGATGTCTTAAAAAAGAGTGTTGAGCATAGTATTCCCTTTCATAGAGAAGAATCTCCAAGAGAAATCATTAACTATATAAGAACGAAGGTAATCATTTTTCATAAGATTCTAAATCACATAAACCAACATATATATGCACAAACAGACAAAACCACAACAATTACATCTTTCTCTTGCTTGGGATGACAAAATCTGACTAAGCATCAACTGCCTTCGCTCGTCTGCTTCCCTAGTGCATACACCAAAGAGTTAGTAACTTGGGCTGGAAGACAAAACTCCCTAGATCCACAGACCAAAGTATTAACAACTAGGGCAGGAGAATCAATTCGAGCATATCCTTTAGTCAAGCTAATTTCACCAACCTTTTAGCATCTTCTTGTGCTTTTTGTTGATCTGGGTTTTGCTGATTCCCCTAAATTAGAAAGGACAAGTTGAGTGACTGTATTAATGGAAGACCAAATCAATGATACAGAAGACTCTCTCTACTTTGCTGGATATATAAAAAAATTGCTCACATGATCGTGTTGTGCCATCAACTGCTGCATTCTTCTTTGCCTGATTGCAGCTAATTCCGGATCATCCTTAAGGAGCAAAAGTCAAGTTAGAAAACAAAGAAAAAAAAATACACCAACAATGTAGAAATGGCAAAAATCATAAAAACTAAAGACCAATATTGGTTAAAGCAAACGAATTGTTCATTAGCAACTGTAAACAGTAGTATCTGCAAACAAAGTTGTGAAACATCAACAAACATAGAATTTAGTCAAAATCATAGCGCCGAATCAACTCGGATCGTCACACTCCAGGTTTCAACACAACCAAGTTTTGGAAGAGTTGACATTGGATCGCTTGACTGCTATATTAATTATACATGTTCACGATCATCATCAACTCATTTACAAGAGAAATCATTTTTTCTGTTGGACATGGGCCAAGATAATCATATAGCAACTTGTTCTTCAACATATTAGCGACAGCAGGGCTTGCAGAACACAACGAACTTGAACTTCTCAAATTTGTAAGCAAAATTGCCTCTTAGACAAGAAACTGTCAATATGGGGCCAATTGCTTGTTTTTTCTTCTCAGTCAAGAATTGATTCCATGAGCTGACTCATTTTCCATTTGCTTTTATCAAACTAACAAGACTGGTACATGATCAGGACCAGCGCACAACACTGTTGAACACCTTTACCAATGTATGTCACCGAAAAGCCGACGGAATGCACTATACATGCATTGTTCAAACTAACAGTAATAACATACAAAAAAGAAATTTGGGGATTTCATTTCATTCACTTACCATTTAATTTAGGAAATGGATCGGACGATATATGAGGGATTATGGTTGATCAATAAGTATTATCACTAACTACTATCCCTCATAAGTGGTAAGTCGAGTCACCTACATGTATCTGCTTTCACGAAAAAAGGGACAACAAAATTTCACGTGGTCAAGAGGAAAAGATGGATACGTAGAAAAACCAGCAGCAGCGACAACAACAACGACAGTGACGAGAAAGAATTAGAAAGAAGGGGAAATCCTCTGAATATCTCTAAGTTAAAATCCTCGTGGGAAAGAGATTCAATTAACAAAGAAAAAACGATGAGAAACCCACTATACAAGAGAAATCCAGAACAATTGAAAATCAATAGCCGCAGGAAACTAGTGATGTATACCTCGTTATTCATCTTCACTCCTACTTTCTTCTTCCCTCCTTGTCGCGTTCTGCTCCCTCCTGTCGGAGTCCAGGCCCTGAGAGCCTTTTGAGGAGAGAGCGGTTGGACGAAAGCAGGGGAAGAAACCCTCCCGGCACGATGACCGAAGTGCAGAATGGAAAAATTATTCTCCCCTGCGGACCGGAGCAAGGACGAATGGAGCTGTGGATGCTCGACCCGACCCTACGTAATGACGTCAGCAATAACTTTTTAATTTCCGTAAAAGATTTTTTGTTCCCATTTCGTGTGTTATGTTATTTTTTTATTCAAAGCACTTTCGATGTCTTGACGTATTACCTGTCATACCTCTCATACGCTTGAACTTGCTAGCCTCTTTTTTTTATAGTACAGCACCCAGCCTCCTTTTACAGTAGAGCACATAGAATTGAGCAACTACCACATGAGCAACTACCACATGAGCAACTATCACACTGTAAAACAAATACCACACCAGGTACTCAATGAAGTAAGAAAGATGCCGCCAAGCGGCCCCAGCCTGGAGGGTCGAACATTGAGTTTGATGCTCCAACATCCTATTCATGACCCCCACCGAACATTGGGTTCGATGCTCGAACACCCTACTTGGTGGGTCCCACAACGAGAACCTGACCATTACCAACATTAACGCTTTGTTTGGATGAAGGGAAATGGAAGGAAATAAAGGGTCACCAACATTAACGCTTTGTTTGGATGAAGGGAAATGAAAGGAAATGAAGGGTCACCAACATTAACGCTTAAGTAAATGAAAGGGAAATGGAATATGAATGAAATGGAATGGAAATGAAATAAAATGAAGAGAAATAGATGATTATAAAGCTTGTTTGAATAAAAAGGACAAAAAATGATAAAATTTCTAACACTTTATAATAATGCCCCCAACATTCAAAAATTTTTCATTCAAATAGAAATATTTTTTATTTAATTTTTTTATTCAATGAAAGAGGAACTATACTTACACTCGACATTCCATTCTATAGTAATAAATATGATAAAAATTTATATCATTCAAACAAATTTTCAGGTGCACTAATTGGATGACATAAAATGACAAAAACTTGATTTTAGTAAAAGGGCCGTTGTGAAATACCATCCAAGTTTCATGTAGTGCTAGGAAGGGAGAGAGAAACAGGCCTGGCGCCCGTCGGTTTTGACCAACGATTAGGAGGGAGAAAAAGAGTCACCAAAGGTCGGTTGATGTCTCTTTATGTGGGCGAGTGAAAAAGTATACATGGTAAAAAGGGATACACTTTTCATTTTCTTCTCAATCCCTCCAAAATTGGAGGATTGGATTTACATTAGAGCTTTCTTTCATTTTCCTCCCTTTCATTTTCATCCCCTTTCAACCAAACAAACTTTTTGTTTTCCTTTCATTTCCCTTCTTTTTAATTAATCAACCGATTGTTGTTTCCTTGCCTTTCCATCCATTTTTCTCCTACCAAACATCCGAACACCCTACTTGGTGGGCCCCACGGCGATAACATGGGCCCCACGTGAAGGCCACTTTCTTTTCCTTGGACAAATATGCCCTCTAGTGAAAGGGGCTCAGTTTGCTTGACAAATCTACCCTTTCCATGTACTGCTATGCTTCTTGTGCCCTTTCATTGGACAATTTTGACCCTTAGCGGCTTTGGCGTAGGACGAGCTTGCTCGTAATGCGGTGCCCTTTCATCTACCTACCACTCCATTGTCTACTTGGGCCTCCTTTATCTATTTGCCTACATAGTTATATAGGAGTCATTCGTGAGGATGTTGACAGATGAGGTGAGAAACAGAAGAATATAGTGAAGTATTTGTTGTCAATAACATGGTGAACAATTCTTCGATGTGATTTTGTTTTCTCTCCCTCTTCATCTGCTCCTTTCTTTATAATCTAGTTATTGTAAATCGAATGTTTTCAGTTCTTGCAAATTGATTGCGATGGTGGATTTGAGGAGATTCACACATGCAAGCAATAGACACAGAAGAAGGTGGTGACTAAACCATTTAACATAGTCGGGGTAATTCCTCATTGACGCATTAAAGGGCTTTATTCGGTATAAAATTTTAGGCACAAAAAGCTTATTCTTTTTTTTTAAAGCAAGTGATAAATAAATTTGTCGTTTAAAACTTAAAAAACATTAAACCGAAAATTTTATGCATTTTTCATTTTATTAATTTTTTCATATTTTTTAATGTCAAACAGTTTTATTCCATTTTCTAATTTTATTTGTTACAAACCTACTTATTTGTTTATTTTGGTGGTATTGGTTTAAAATTGTTTTATTTTTCCTTCATTTTTAGTTTCTATCTTTTTACCTTTTCTTCTTTTTTTTCTTCTTTTTTTTTTTCAAGTTCGTTGCATTCTACGTGAGAAAAACTTCGCCTATATACCATTGTTCGAATGTTGAAAAGGAGGAGTTGCAAAATTTGGGCATTCCTGGTTAACAAAACTTGAGTAGCAAGTTGAAAACATTGGTTGCTGAGGTACAGGAGAAGCAGTCCCGCTAACAAAACATATTCTAGTGAGATGGGACGGAATGCACATGCCCCAAGTGGCTGTAGCCTCCAGAATGCATGTAACGCTCGACTTTTGCAGGTGGGTAGGATCGGGTCCAAACCCGAAGCCACCCGCGTGAGAGCCCGACGTGAGGGCTCTTCTCCCTAGACTTCCCCAGCGTCTCCCTCTTTTTTGTTATCTAGTTTTGCCGGTGAGAGGTCGTCATAGTGAAGTTGGAGGTGGAAGGAACAACAGGACGAAGGTGAAGACAGCGGCAGAGCGTAGGTAAGTCGTCGGTCTCTCTCTATCTCTTCTTTCCTCTTCTTCCCCCTCACCTTTGCTCTCCCTCTAGGGCTGGACAACGACGACTCGAACTCCCTCGAAAATGCTCCGCTTGAGCTCAACTCATTTATAAATGAGTCGAGTTCGAGGTCACAGGTAAACTCGAAATCATAAATGAGTAGAGTTCGAGTTTAAAGAACTTGACTCGACTCGTTATATAACTAGTTGAATTGTATAAATCGGTTCACTGATTTAGGGTAAAAACTATTTACCAATGTCTTCTCTTCGCCTTCAGTCTTCACTCTGCCTTTCATACTGCTCTCTGCGGCGCTGCCTCTCTCTCTTCTCGTCTGCTCTCTCTCTTCCCATCGTCGCTCTTCTGTCGATCATGACGACCAGACTTGAGACCACCCTTCGCCTTCGGTCTTCCATCTTTCCAACTGCTCTCTCTCTTCCCTCTTCCGTTGACCAGACGACCACCCTTTGCCTTCGGTCTTCCGTCTTTCCAACTACTCTCTCTCTTCCCTTCTGCTCTCTCTCTCTTCTTGTCTTTCCTCTTCCGTCGACCAGACGACCACCCTTCTAGGTTCCTCAGAGGCTTACCACCGTACGGCCTGCACAACCACGACAGCACCACCATCCGGTCACTAGCCAATGGCCCACTGGCATCCTGTCTATCTTTTCTGATAAGTGGTATATGTAATTTTCTCTCTCTCTCTCTCTGTGTCTCTTTGTGTTGTGGTTCGTTTCTTGAGTAAAGGTTTTGTCAAAGTTGGTATTTTTGTGGTTTTTGTCCATCTTCTTCCTCTAGGGTTTGGGTTGCCATCTTTTACTATTTGGAAGAAGAGGTTCTGTTAAGGTGCTTTGGCGTTGCTGATGAGAGCATCAGCTGAGGTTTCATGGAGCAAATGAGGTTTTGTTTCATCCTCCTCTATTTCTTTGGTTCCTATTATTCCATATGATGAGAGGTATCCGCCATTCCTTGGTTGACAAGGACTCTATGCATATGGCATTCTCAAAAGGTGCTTAATTTTCATATTCTTTTTGTTATGTTGTCACAAAAAGTGTTATAGTTGCATTTTCCTCGAGGTTATGTATTATTTAGAAGAGTATTTTGGATGCACTTATAATGTTGGAAAGTGTTGGCTGGCCCTTTTTAAGCATATGGTTGATTTGCAAATGCTTGTTGGGATGAATAGTGAAGAACTTAAATTGTGTGAGTGTTGTTGATTGACATAGTTACTTGAGTTCCTTCTTGAGTTAGTCAGGTATTTCAATCTTGGTAATTTTATTTTACTTTTGTGGGTCTTGTTGATGGAATTGCACATATATTGCTTTTGCCTCATTGTCCCATATGATAAATACTTATACTTATTTGTACTGGTTTGGAGAGTAGTACTTAATGATGCAGTGGGCCCTTGCAAGAACAATTAGAAATAGTATGAAAAATGCTGATGGAGGAGCCTATATGACATCTAACAAGCCTATTGCACTAAATAGTTGCAACACTAGTTCAAACTTCAAAGGTTATGCATTTTAATTTGACTTTTTCTTTTCTCTGGAACCAGCAGGGTCTAATTTCAAGTTCTCAGGATCTAACTTGATCATAACTTCCGAATTGATTTAGGATCACAAAGTTGTAGCCATAATGTTGAACGGTTCACATAGGTAAGGCTGCAATTCCTTTTTCCCAGAGGTGGAGCTTATTTCTTGAAGTCATTCTTCATTGCTTATTTTTTTGGTGACCTGTTTCCTATTTTCCTTTTTCATGTTCGGATGGCATGCAAAGTTCTTTTAGCTCTATATTTACTGGTTTCACTTTCTTGCTTGTGTTCTCATGTAAAGGAATTTATACAGACTATTATTGTTTTGTAATTTATTTTACTGAAATGAGTGGAATACTTTCCTTCTTGTTGTTTACTATTTTCTTGTACCATTTTAGTGGCAGAGCATGTCTCAACCTATGTCAAATAAGCGCAGAATGTCCTCGTAGATATTGCATTGTTTCATAAAATTATAGATGCAGATGCTACAAGGCTGTATATGTGTGTGTGAGAGTTATGTGGTTCTCTACTAACTACAAAATTAACAATTAATAAGCTATGGTTCTATCAATGATTCAACAAAGAAGAAAGTAAATTGTCAGTTGCCGCACCCCTGTCATGTCAACTTGGGTGCAAAGAATTAGCTAGATTTGCTGTTGTGCCTATGTTCAATGTATTCATTGCCTTTGTCTGCATTGTTTTGGTAGCTTATTTAGTGAGATAAGAGTGCCCTCAGTTTAATAGTATCTCTGCTTTTCGTGCCTCTCTGTCTGACGTCCGTTCCATCAAGGAGGGACTCTTGGAAACGGGTTCAGTCGTTCCACTACTAGTTGCCTTTAAAACTGATGTTTGCATTCCAAGAAGGGTGTATTTCAGTATAATGGAAGGGTATTTGTTGGAATTCCTTTTCTTTGTTCTCTTTCTGTTAATGTGGAAGTCTCAAGCCTCTTCTCCAATTCCTTCAATGTCATGAGTACAATGACATGATGGGATATGCACTTGCAAACTTCAGCAAGGATACAGAGTAGAAGGGCAGCAAGGACTAATTCAAACTGCCACAGTCGGAGTCCCAAATGTACCAGATTCATTGGAGAGAGATATTAGTTCTCATTTAACTTTCACTAATGGATACAGAGAACCATCATTTCAAGTGAACTATCACCTCTTGAGCTTGTCTTACCATTGAAATTCTAAAACAAAAAATTCTGTTAGCACAGTTGCCGCAAAGGTTTTTGTGATTATGTAATTGTACCATAATTCCAAATGTCTGGGAAGATGAATTAGGCTTTTCTTTCTCTATCAAAGGATGAGAGTCAACTGGTTAAATGCATTGTTACTTCTCATTAGATCAACTGGATGCTGCCCAAAACCTGGGTCATGCATACCTCGCTGAAGAAGATGTTCAAGTATATGGGACTACGGATGGTGATGAAGATGTTGCTGCTGCATATGCATTTGGTGTTCATGGAGCTATTGCTGCTACAAGTGGCGATGTTGTTGTTGGAGTTGCAAGTTGAAGCTCCAATTGATGCTGCTATTGGAGCTCTGTTGAAGCTGAATTTTAGCTCAATGATGCTCAATATCAGACAAAGAGTGATTAATGTTGTTCAGATGAATTTTGGAGATGTCAAATGTGTGGTAGTAAGTCAAGTGGGCCAACATTTCCTCAAGACCTCTTTACGGTCATACCAGATTAAAAAAGGAGATTTAACATTTTCAAGCCAATATTTACCCATGCTTCCCATTGTAATATGGCTAAAGAAACTGTAAATCGAGCACTTGCAATGTGAACCAAAAAACGAGCTAAACTAAGTAAATGCCTAAACAAGCTAAACTAATTAAATGCCTAAACGAGCTAAATGAGTAAACGAGCTAAACGAGTTAAATGGGTTAAGTCGAGTAGATGCTAAACAAGTTAATGAGTTAATTGAGTTAAATGAGTCAAGCTCGAGCTCGACTCAGCTCGTGTGTAGCCCTATCTCTCTCTGCCCATGCTCTCTCTCTGCAAGAGCTCTCTTCCCGACTCTATTGTTTCCTCCACTCTCTCTCTCCCACACGCTCTCCCCTCCGCCCAAACTCTCTCATCTCCTACCTCGCACACCCTCTCTCCTGCATTTTTTCCTCCCTACTCTCTTGTCTCTCCCCTCTGTCCGAACTATCTCTCTTTGAGTCTCCCCTCTCCGTCAACGTCCTCTCTATGCCTGTGTTCTCTCTGCTCGCACTCTCCCTCTCTACACGCTCTCTTTCTCTTGCACTTGCCCTTTTCTCTCTCCCCCAAACCCTCAGTTTCCCCTCTCTCACTGTCTCCCTCACGTGCGCTGCCTCTCTCCCACTCCCATCCACTCGTGTCCTCATATATGACAAAAATGCCCCAAAACACAACTTTGATGACTAACAAAAACAAGACATCAAAGAGACCAAAACAAGAAGCGCATGCACTACAAAAGACCCAAAAGCTCCTCAGTAGGATGTGAGTGAAGCCATCTGATCAACCTGAAGCCCCAGGTCTGCCAAAATCTGAAAAAGGAAACAACTGAAGGCTTAGCCTTCGCTGTATGGCAACAAGTCAAATAAATCCCTAACCCTCTAAGGTAAGGGCTCAAATAAGAAATATAACAAATATGAAAGTGAATCACTATCATGTCATGATTGGGCACTAAGTCTCACGACTTGTCAAGAAGGCCCTCACGTAATTCACGACATGTGACGGCCACTCAAAGGCCACACTTAACACATTTCACAATCGTATTCACTTCATTCACACACACTTTGTTCACATTCACATTCTTTCATTTACATTAATTTTAGTGAATCGACAGTTCTTGTGGGTGAAAACATAGGCACGTGCACACCGCAGGCAGCCTACAGTCGGGAGACAACCCTGTGGTGGCCCGAAACAATATGGATCAATTCCTGCTGCAGCGAAAGAGCACTCGTCTATGGATGTGTGAATTACAAGGAGAGATACTCAGCCTTTCCAAGGACACCCAGTTTGGAAAGGAGGGAGCTCAACGCTCCAAGCACATCACATAACAATACCCTGGGGTCTTGCACCGCTTGTGCTCCGAACAAGCGAGACCAGTGGCGAAGGCGGCCAAACACATTGCCACAACCAACTGGTCTCTCATCTCTTATTCTTTATTACTTAACATTATGATAACACATTCACAAAATGACTGGCTAACTCATGAGGTCGGTTCACTTCAAGAATGCACCCACACCTCCGAATGCCTCAACACAAGGGCTACACATATAATTAACATTATTAGCTAGCCGCCATAACATTACAGGTACAACTATCATTCAATCTCATTCAATTTCATTATTGCCTACTGCAATACGTATGCAACAAATCCCAACATTCACATTCATCAAAATTCACATTTATCAAATACATCAATCACATTTTTCACAACTTAGCCAAATCCCAGAGATTAGTATCGATCTGCGATGGCTCGTAGTTGTCCTATGCAATTATCATTCTATGATGTTCCCTAATGCACAATCAGGGCCGAGGAAATACTCGACTCGATATCCCACCTTATTGTTCTTAAACTGTTATCACTTCTAGCATGCACATGCAATTGCGTAGTAATTTTCAAAAAAAACTTCTATGCAATTGCGTAGTAATTTTAAAAAAAACTTTTAATGGATTTCCAAAACAAACTTATCACATAATAAATCATTCACATGCATACGTACATTAACTTGCAGCACAATCAATCCAATCACATCATAATCATATGATCCCATGATCCTGAAAACACACATTCACAAGATGGCCTCAGGCAGGGATTTGCCTAGAATGCCACCATACTTGTCACGCATCCACAAAACATCTCGAGCTTCGAATCTGGTCGCTCAAGGTATACAAGGCGTGCACGGTGTACCTGCAATCACAATCAAATGATAAGTTTTCTACTCACTTTGCTTTACAATTATACAAATATGAAACATAATCATTGAGGCATATCAACGCCTCAAGAGGGTGTTGACGGGTAGTGTCGACGCACAAAGCCTTCCAATAGGCCTCTTCCCAACTCTTTGAGGTTGCGACCAACATCTAAACTCAAAGCTTCTATCACTAACACACTTCTCACTTGTTTTCTATAGTTGAGGTGTCTTCTCAATAATTACACCCAACTTACATGCTCTTTCCCAACCAACAACACAATACGCCCATCGACAATCACATGTGCTACGTGTTCACCAAAATAGTTCTAAATCTTCTTAACCCCATCCAATCTCTACCATGTTTCCAAATAGCTTTGAAAGTCAACTCATAATGATAAAGAGATAAACATACACGTCGACCCTCGTTTTTCTCAACATAGTCATAAACTTTCCCTAAAATAGCAACATTGCTAATATGCATTCTAATTCATCAAATCATAAATGTAGGATGCTCAATTAATATTTATACATGCTCCAACAACAAATATTCGACAATTTAGGCTCAATTAGGTCTCGCTCACCCAAAGTTAGAGCCTAAACTATTGCAATGCACCCGACAGCCATCTCAAATGTTCAATTGAGCGCCAACCCCAAAGATTGCTCGCTGCCTTCACCATCAACACCTTCAATTCGCTTGCATGAGGAGGAAGATGTGTCCCCAAGCTGCCAATCGACCAAACAGCCACAAAAAGGGTGAAAAATCAGTGAGAAAGAATGCAAGAGGAGGGTCTGCCTTGAGAAGGAGGTAGTCGGCAAGGCAAAAAGGAGGCTTGACTGTAGGGGAGGGTTCGTTTGAGGGATACTTGCACGGTTAGGGAGAGGGAGCCGACAAAGAGAGATGGGAGAGGGTTGCACAGTAGGGTGAGGTTGTAGGTAGATAGAGGGTACATGCAAGGAAAGCTTGAACAGAAGGAGAGATAGACAAGAAGGCGAGAGAGAAGAAGAGTGAGAGAAAACATGCGGGATAAGAGGAAGCAAACTCGGGTGAAAGGGAAAAGAACAGAAAATGCAGAAAGGGAGTGAGGAGCATAGACAGAGAGGGAGGACAAGCAGTGTGGGTAGAGGGAGGGCGCTGGCAGAGAGAGTCGAGCAGGGAGAGAGAGGAGTGTGCTGAAGGGCGAGGAGAAGAAGAAAAAGGAGAATGAAGAAGAGACAGTGAGAGGAACCGATGGCTTACCTGTGCAACGGCATCGCCACCGCCGTCGTTCTTCCTCCGCTGGACCAAGCACTGCTGCTGCACCCTCGTCCGCCTCCTGTTTCTCTCTATCGTGAGATGAAGGAGAAGAAGACATTGAGGAAGGCGAGGGAGAAAAGGTGTCGGGCTCCCACGAGGGTGGATTCGGGTCTGGGTCTGGACTCAATCCGGCCCACCTGCACGAGAAGAGCATTACATCTTGCCCTCCTTAAAATAAAATTTTGTCTTCGAAATTTAGATCATACCTCAATGCAAGAACAAGTGTAGATACTTCTTTCGCATATCCTCCTCGAGTTCTCATGTGTTCTCCTTCAACCCATGGTATTGTCATATCACTCTTATTAGAAGAATTCTCTTAGTGCAAAACACTTGCTCTTTTTGACCCATAATTCTAATAAGTTTTTCTTCAATTGTCAAATCATCTTGCACCTGAATACCTTTGAAGTCAATCAAGTGTGTAGGATCTGTGCATACATTCGAAGCATGGAAAAATGGAAAACATCATGAACATTACTCAAATTAGGTAGTAGTGCCAGTCTGTATGCCAAATCAAATTAGGTAGTTGTGTCAGTTTGTATGCCACCTCTCTGATCTTCTCTAATATCTCAAAAGGTCCAATGAACCTCGGACTCAACTTTCCCTTAATACCAAATCGAAGCACGCCTTTAGTAGGTGAAATCTTCAAGAACACATGATCACCAACCTCAAAAGCCAACTCTCTGCGTCAATTGTCGGCATAACTTTTCTGTCTACTCTGAGCAGTCAACAACTTTATCCTTATCAATTGTACTTGGTCGGTGTAATGTTGCAATACCAAAGGATTTTCGATCTTGTCATCACCCATTCAATTCAACAAGCAGGCGATATTCATGGTCTCCCATACAATGCCTCAAAAGGCGCCATCCCGATAATAGAGTGGTAACTATTATTATACGCAAATTCTGTCAATTTCACATGTTCATCTCATTCTCCTTTCCAGTACAAAACACAAGCACGTAATATGTCCTCTAAGGTCTGAATGGTCCTCTCAGATTGCCAATCGGTTTGGGGGTGGAACACAGTCCTCAACTTAAGCTTGGTACCTAGTGCCTTTTGCAATTGTTCTCAAAACCTAGTAAAACATGGATCTCGATCTGTAATGATAGACTTTGGCACTCCATACAATCTCACTATCTTGCCAATGTATAACTCTGTGAGACTTTCCAATGACTGACTGATTCTAATTGACAGAAAATGAGCGGACTTCGTAAGTTGATCAACAATCACCCAGATAGCGTCATGTTGTCTCCTCCAATGACTAACTATTTCTAATTGGCAGAAAATGAGCGGACTTCGTAAGTCGATCGACAATCACCAGATAGCATCGTGTTGTCTCCTAGTGTGTGACAAACCAATCACGAAATCCATCGTAATGTCCTCCCATTTTCACAATGAAATATCTATTTTCTACAACAAGCCTCCTAGTCGTTGATGTTCTGCTTTGACCCGTTGGCAAACCAAGCATTTTGCCACATATGCTGCAATTTCGCGCTTCAATCCAGACCACCAGAAATTTTGTTTTATATCATGAAACATCCTTGTACTGCCACGGTGTGTAGAAAACAAAGATTTGTGAGATTGATCAAGCAACTGACGCTTCACCTCTTCGTCTCTAGGAACTCACAATTTTTGTCGAAACCACAATGAATCATCCCCATCTTTATACCAAAGAGAATCTTTCTTCTTACTTTCTTCCATATTTTTAGCGAAATCAGGATCATTCTTTTGCTTCAATATAAGTTCCTCCAATAGTGGATGTCGTATCAAAGCAATCATTGTTGCTCTGTTCTCGTCACAAAGGTGAGGTTGCCAAGCTATCACTTCTTGCAACAATGTCCAAGAGTGATTTAACATACTACACATGCTTGCCTTAGCATGCCTATTCAAAGCATCAACCACCACATTCGCTTTTTTTGGATGATAGGATATCTTGAAATCATAATCTTTTAAGTATTTGATCCATCTTCTGTGCCTCAAATTGAGATCTTTCTAGGAGAATATACACTTCAATGACTTGTGGTCTGTAAACACCTCAAATATTACCCCATAGAGATAGTGTCTCAATATCTTCAATGCAAACACAACTGCTCTCAACTCCAATAGTTGCCTTAGCATGCCTATTCAAAGCATCAACCACCACATTCGCTTTTCCTGGATGATAGAATATCTTGAAATCATAATCTTTTAAGTATTTGATCCATCTTCTCTGCCTCAAATTGAGATCCTTCTAGGAAAATATATACTTCAATGACTTGTGGTCTGTAAACACCTCAAATATTGCCCCATAGAGATAGTGTCTCCATATCTTTAATGCAAACACAACTGCTCCCAACTCCAAATCATGAGTAGGATAGTGTTGCTCTTGTGCCTTCAATTGTCTTGATGCATAAGTCACTACACGACCATGTTGCATCAATACACAACCATAACTGATTCTTGATGCATTGGTGTATACCACAAATCTGGAATGTCTGGAGCGGTGGTAAGCTTGTCCTTCAAATTTTGGAAACACTTTTCGCACTCCTCATTACAAACAAACTTCATTCCTTTTCTCAATAGCTTAATCATGGGTGTAGCTATTTTCGAAAAGTCTAAAATAAACCTGCGATAGTATCCTGCCAATCTCAAAAAGCTTCTAGCCTCAGTTACGATGCATCGTGTCCTCTAGTCCTGTACAACTGACACCTTAGCCGAATGGACGAAAACTCCATCCTTCGAGATCACATGACCAATGAAGTTTACATTCTCTAGCCAAAATTCACATTTCAAGTACTTAGCATATAACTTATGTTTGCACAAAATACCCAATACACTCCTTAAGTGATCTCTATGCTCTGTCTCTCTATCTGAGTACACCAAAATATCATCAACAAACACGATAACAAACTAGTCCAAATAGTCTTGAAAAATCCGATTCATGAGGTCCATAAATGCTGCAGGAGCATTGGTCAACCCAAAAGGCATGACCCTAAATTCATAGTGCCAATATCTAGTTCCAAAAGCAGTCTTCACAACGTCTTTCTCCCGTACCAAAAGTTGATGATAACCTGTTCTCATATTGATCTTAGATAATACATTTGCATTCTTGAGTTGATCAAACAAGTCTTCAATTCTAGGAAGCAGATACTTATTCTTGATGGTGACTTGATTTAACATGTGTTAATCTATACACAAGCGCATTGTTCCATCCTTCTTCTTAACAAACAATACGAGTGCTCCCCAATGTGACACACTAGGCAATGTTGTGAGAAGCGTACACTTCTCACAAGAAAAGTACGAGTCAAGGCATTTTTAAGGAAAAACGCCTTGAGGCAGTGGTTTGAGTGCGCCTCATGTGTGTGAGGCGTACCCCTCTCACATTGGCATGCTTCTCCTTGAGACTTCATTTAATGGCTTTTATTGTAAAAAATTAAAAATTAAATAACCTTAGTCTCATACGTAAGTTACAAAAGTTAGTCTATTTAGTGGCTTTTAATGTAACCCTAATTAAACTCACTTTTTATCCCTAACTGCCTTTTCTCAAATATCAAACCCAAATCACCCATCCCCACACTTTTCTCTGAGAAGGAGCTTTCTTCTCCACGACTGAAAAGGTGAAAGGGCACGTCTGCTTCAAGGGTTGCAAGGCACTTTCCAACTCACATGTGAGTTTAAATGTCTTCCTTCTTCCTGTTAGCATATAATACAATAGTTTAGTGATATTGAAAGCCACGCATGCCTTGGCCCCATCCTGTTAGTGTATCATAGTTTATAGATATTGACAGCCACATATGAGGTATGCCTTGGCCCCATCAACAACATTTCATTTCTTCCATATGCTAATGGGTTTTTTGTCTTTGTTTTATATTTCCTGTGCTATGCTATAGTTGTTGAGATGTGGTAAATAAGGGAACTCACTAATGTGAAGATTAAAAAAATAATGGCTTGCAATATACTTCAAGACAAACTTTTGTTATTCTGATTGAAGTCTTGAAGGAAGGTCTTGGCTGCTTCATACGTAGACCAGCAAATGGCTGCAGCAAGCTCATGATCAGTTTAATTTGGGGGCCAATTTTCTTTCTAACGGTGCTTTCATTTTTCACGGTGCTTTTTATAAATTTATTAGGCGATGGAAGTGATCTTCTAGAGGTGGAGGACGAAAAGAATGACTATGATTGGTGAGGTCTTGTTTGTATACTAATGTTGTCATCAGTTGCCATGTATTTTATGGCCACGATAGAGAGTAATTGGAGATTGGGTTCATCTAGGACTAAGCATTCAGAAAATTCTGTAATTTTTTTACTTCGTTTATTCAGTTATTTGGATGATTGGCGTGGAGTTTCATTCACCTATTCGCGTCAGTACACTGCCTTGTGCTTAAGTTTACAACTATTTTGAAATTGAACGGTCCCATTTGAATGACCTGTAGATGGGGCAGTTGAGTTCATGTCGTTAAAAAAGTTATCGTTCTTCTTTTTTAATTGCTACCGATCGACCCAATTGATTAGGCGATGAACCACATTCATTCAAAGAAACATATTTAGTTACAAGAGCTTAGTCGACCAGTTCAATGTAACCCTCCATTTGGACGATCAGTTCATTATATCCCTGCCTCAATTATTTTTTATAAATATTATATAATTCACAAATTTGTCCGTGAAGCTTACGCTTTAATTAATGTCTCGCCTCGCCTCGCCTCATGAGAGGCTCAATGCCTCACCTCGCTTTCTCGCCTTTTACAACGTTGACGCTAGGTCACAAGAAGCCCTTATCCAAGAGCTCCTGCAGTTGCTTCTTCAATTCTTCTAACTTTGTTGGTGCCATACGGTATGGTGCCTTAGAAATATGCGTTGTCCCTGGTAACAACTCTATCTTAAATTCAACTTCTCGGGTTGGAGGCAAACTCGATAGCTCTTCCGGGAACACATTGGGGTACTCACTCACAATGGCAACATCCTCTAACTTCACCGGCTCAGTCTCACTAGTCAACACATTGACCAAGAATGCAACACTCTCATTTTCTAACAATCATTTAGCCTTTAGTGCACACACCAATATCTTATCAGTGCGACCGGCTCTTCATGCTTGGAATTCCACTGGTTTCATCTCATTAGTCTACAATTGTATCTGTTTCTTTCTGCAATCTATGTTGGTATAATGCGTGTATAGCCAATCCATGCCCAAAATGACATCTAACCCATTTAGACTTATGATCACCAACTGTGCAAGTAAGTGATGTTGATGGATCTCCACGTCTACATCGGGTAAATACTGGCTACACGAATTTTGTACATGCATAGGACTGACCACGTGTAAGACATAAGGCATCGTCTTAGCCAACACTTCCAGTAAAGTGGCAAATTGACTAGATATAAAAGAACCAACAAGTAGTGTACCTTCGATAAGATCGTGTGCCTGAAGCTCCTCCATGGTGGTTGCATAGACACGTCTAGTCGTCTGTTGGGTGCTAGAAGGGCCAGCCTCGGGCATCTTCAACTCTTTTTGTCACTTTGTGGGGCAATCTATGATGAAATGTCTCATCCTTCCACATTGTAAACACGCTCCAGTCTCCCAATAACACGATTTTTCGAGGTGCACACATGAGCAAGTGGAGCACCTCAGTGGCGTCGAAGTAGTCACTGCCCTTTGTGTGGTGTCACTACTGGTTGGCTTGTTTTGCCTGAAAGCTCAGTCATCACGCCTCTCATAAGGCTTTGCATTGTCTGCAAAGTGTTGGTGCTTGGCTGGTATACGTCCACCATAGGTGTGTTGGCTGGTCTTCTTGTTATGGTAATTCTCTGTCCTTGCCCAGTCTTCTTCCATGCGTCTAGTCATGGTGACCACCTCATCCAAATCACGGGGCCTACTAGACATCACCTTGCTTCGTAGCCCATCATGCAATCCATGTATGAACTTGTCTGCTTTGGCTTCATCAGTGGTATAGATGTGCAGACAATACGCCTCCAAGTGTCGATACTTAGTAACATATTCTTCTAAGCTCAACTGGTTTTGCTGCAATTCAAGAAACTCTTGCATCTTCTTATTTCTAGCATGCACTAGAAAGTAGATGTTGAAGAAGGAATCTCTGAATTGCTTCCATGAGATCGACTATTGGCCTGCAAATTGGATCTCACGGGTTGATTGCCACCATCTCTTGACGTCACCTTTCAATAGATAAGAGCCATAATTCACCTTGTCTCCTTCTGGCATCTTCAGAAGCTCAAAGATGCGTTCAACCCCTCCAATCCATTCCTCTGTCTTGTCTGGACTGTCATCTCCGGTAAAGACAGGCCGCTGCATTGACATAAACTGCTTGAATGACACCGCTGTTACTTTCTCCTTAAGTGGTGTGGTGGTGTCTCCTGTAGAAGAGACATGACTTCTCTGATTACTGACCATCGACTGTACAAGGGAGGTCAGTGTCTGCAAAGTCGTCAGTAGTATAGTCTGTTGATCCACAAGTGGAGTCTGCCTTGGTGGGCTTTGGGCACCCACACTAGTCTAGGCATACTGTTGCCCTGATATACTATCATCCAATGGGGTATGTACATCTGAATGGGCTGAACTTGGCTCTCTTTGTGCCTCTACAACCAGACTAGCTTGCTTCCAACACCCACGTTGGTACTCCATCTATACAAACAAGAACCCTCATTCTCAAACGAGGTCTATGACGTCTTTCAAATCAAATCACAAACGTGCATCAATACAATGTTTCAAAACATCAATCACATTATGTACATATACTTTATTGTTAAATCAAAACTACAATAACAATTCAATCAAGTAGCGCATACCTAAGCAACACAGCTTCATAGATAGTCTTTAACACACATCCATAGTGGGGTTTTACCATAGCTCTGATACCAAAACTATCACACCCCAACCTTTTGACCCTCAAATAATTTTTTTTGTTACAACATAAACGTTCAGGTGCGACGACACAATAATTCAGAAGGAAATGAGCCATGCAATTTCAAACAATGGGGCAACTTTCCACTATATAATCAAATTCATTCATACAAAAATCACGTCATCATATATGACAAAAATGTCTCAAACCACAACTTTGATGTCTAACAAAAACAAGACATCAAAGAGAGCAAAACATAATGCACCGGCACTACAAAAGACCCAAAACCCCCCAATAGGATTTGAATGAAGTCATCTGATCAACCTGCTGCCCCAGGTCTGAAAAATTTGAAAAAGGAAACAACTGAAGGCTTAGCCTTCGCTGTATGGCAAAAAGCCAGATAAATCCCTACCCCTCTAAGGTAAGGGCTCAAATAAGAAATATAACAAATATGAAAGTGAATCACTATCATGTTGTGATTGGGCATAGAGTCTCATGCCTTGTCAAGAAGGCCCCTCACGTAATTCATGACACGTGAAGGCCACTCAAAGGCCAACTTAACACATTTCACAATCGCATTCACTTCATGCATTTTCACTTCATTCACATACACTTTGTTCACATTCACATTCTTTCATTTACATTAACTTTAGTGAATTGACAGTTCCTATGGATGCAAACACAGACACGTGCACACCGCGGACAGCCTACAACCGAAAGACAACCCCGCGGTGGCCCGAAACAATATGGATCTATTCCCGCTGTAGCGGAAGAGTACTCGTCCATGGATGTGTGAATTCCATGGAGAGATATTCAATCTTCCCTAGGACATCCAATTTGGGGAGGCGAGAGCCCAATGCTCCAAACACATCACATAACAATACCCTGAAGCCTTGCACCATCTACGCTCCGAACATGGGAGACCAGTGGTGAAGGGGGGACAACTCCCAAACACATTGCCACAACCGACTGGTCTCTCATCTTTTATTCTTTCTTACTTAACATTATGATGACACATTCACAAAATGACTGGCTAGCTCATGAGGTCGGTTCACTTCAAGAGTGCACCCACACTTCCAAATGCCTCCACACCAGAGCTACACATATCATTAACATTCTTAGCTAGCCGTAATAATGTTGCGGGTACAACTACACTTTAATACCATTCAATTACATTATTGCCCACTGCAATACATATGCAACAAATCTCAACATTCACATTCATCAAAGTTCACATTTATCAAATACATCAATCATATTGTTCAAAACTTAGCCAAATCCCGGAGAGTAGTCTCTATCTGCGATGGCGTAGTTGTCCTATGCAATTATCATTCTATAATGCTCTCTAATGCACAATCGGGGTCAAGGAGATATTTGACTCGATACCCATCTCATCTGTCCTAAACAATTATCACTTCTAGCATGCACATGCAATTGCATAGTAATTTTCAAAACAAACTTCTGATGACTTTCCAAAACATAAATCATTCACATGCATACATACATTCACTCAACACACAATCAATCTAATCACATCACAATCATAAGATCCCATGATCCTCAAAACACACATTCACAAGTTGGCCCCAGGCAGGGATTTGTGTGGAATGCCGTCATACTTGTCACGCATCCACAAAACACCCAAAACACCTCGAGCTTCGAATCTGGTCACTCAAGGTCTATGAGACGTGCATGGTGTACCTGCAATCACAATCAAATGATAAGTTCTCTACTCTTTTCGCTTTACAATTATACAAATATGAAACACAATCATTGAGGCATGTCAGCGCCTCAAGAGGGTGTCGACGGATAGTGTCGATGCACAAAGCCTTCCAATAAGCCTTTTCCCAACTCTTTGAGGTTGCGACCAACATCTAAACTCAAAGCTTCTATCACTAACACGCTTCTCATTTGCTTTCCTTAGTTGAGGTGTCTTCCCAATAATTACACCCAACTTACATGTTCTTTCCCAACCAACAACGCAATACGCCCATCGACAATCGCATGCGCCACATATTCACTAAAATAGTTCTAAATTTTCTTAACCCCATCCAATCTCTACCATGTTTCCAAATAAATTCGAAAATCAACTCATAGTGCTAAAGAGATAAACATACATGTGGACCCTTGTCTTTCTCAACATAATCATGAATTTTTCCTAATATAGCAACATCACTAATATGCATTCTAATTCATCAAATCATAAATGTAGCATGCTCAATTAATAATTATACAAGATCCAACAACAAATATTCAACAATTTGGGCTCGGTTTGGCCTCGCTCACCCTAAATTTAGAGTCTAAACTGCTGCAATGCTCCCGACAGCCACCTCAAATGTTTGATTGAGCACCAACGCCAAAGATTGCTCGTTGCCTTCACCACCAACGCCTTCAATTCACTCGCATGAGGGGAAAGATGCATCCCCAAGCTGCCAACCGACCAAACAACCACAAAAGGGTGAAAATTAGTGAGAAAGAATGCAAGAGGAGGGTCTATAGTGACAAGGAGGTAGTCGTCAAGGCAAAAAGGGAGGCTCGGCTGTGAGGGTTGTTCAGTTGAGGGAGATTCACACGGTTAGGGAGAGGGAGCCGACAAAGAGAGATGGGAGAGGGTTGCATAGTAGGGTGAGGTTGTAGCAGAGAGGGGGAACAAGCAAGGAAAGTTTGGATAGAGAGGAGAGATAGACAAGAGCGCGAGAGGGGAGAAGAGAGAGAGAGAGAAAACGTGTGGGAGAAGGGGAAGCTGACTCGGGTGAAGGGGAAAAGAACAAAAAATGAGGAGAGAGAGTGAGGAGCATAGACAAAGAGGGAGGTCGAGCAGCGTGTAGGGCACTGGCAGAGAGAGTGAGGCAGAGAGAGAGAGAGAGAGAAGTGTGGTGAAGGGCGAGGGAGAAGAAAAAGGAGAAGAAGGAAGAGACAGTGAGAGGGACCGACGACTTACCTATGCAACGCCGTCGCCGCCGCCATCGTTCTTCCTCCGCTGGCCCAAGCATCGTCGCTGCACCCTTGTCCACCTCTTGTTTCTCTCTATCGTGCGAACCAGCGAGAGACGAAGGAAAAGGAGACTTTGAGGACGGCGAGGGAGAAAAGGCGTCTGGCTCCCGCGCGGTGGATTCCAATCCGGGTCTGGACCCGATGCAACCCACCTGCACGAGGCGAGCGTTACACTAAGGTTTGGAAAATATGATTGATGTGTGTGAATAACGTGAATGTTGTGATATGTTGCACATGCATTGTCATGGGCATGAATGCAAATGAATGAAATTGAAGGGCAGTTGTACATGTAATGTTGTGACGGCTATCTAATAATGTTATCTATATGTGTAGCCCTCATGTGGAGGCAATTGGAGGTATGAGTGCACTCACGAAGTGAACCAATTTCATGAGCTAGTCGGTCAGTATGTGAATATGATTTCATAATGATAAGTAAGAAAGAATAAAAGATGAGATACCATTGGGTTGTGGCAATGTATTTGGGAGATGTCCCGACTTCGCCACTGGTCTTGCCTGCTCGGAGCGCAGGTGGTGCAAAGCCTCAGGGTATTGTTGTGTGATGTGCTTGGAGCGTTGGGCTTCCGCCTTCCTAAATTGGGTGTTGCCATGCTGCGAAGGCTAAACCTTCAGTTGTTTTTCTTTTTTAGATTTTGGCGGACCTGAGACAGCAGGTTGATTAGATAGCTCTCCTCACATCCTATTAGGGAGGTTCTGGGTCTATTGTAGTGCCGACGTATCATGTTTTGGTCTTATTGATGTCTTGTTTTTGTTAGACATCAATGTTGTGATTTGAGGCATTTTTGTCATACGTGCTATTGAAAAAAATATAAAGTGAATTCTGTATGAACTGAATTTATTATATAATAGAAAGTTGCCTCACTGTCTTTGCTTGCATAGCTCCTTTCCTTTTGAATCGTTGTTGTCGCACCTCAACATTTTATGTTTTAACAAAAAAAGTCATTTGAGGGTCAATGGTTTGGGGTGTGACGATGCATGAGCAGAAAATTTCATTATCAACTAGCAAACTGGTCACTAAGTCCTAAAAAATGCTTTGTCTGCTACTCACCAATAACAAAATAATGCCAGTGAATAACATGAAGTTATTGAAATACTAATTTCTAATTGGTTTTAGATTTAATATCCAAAATCTAGTTCCAAAGTGAAAGGGCATGAAAAATGAAAAGATGCTTTAAAAGGGCACCTTGTTTGGTGAAATATTATAACTCTATGCCTTTTTAAAATTTACTAAGAGATGTGATGCATTATTTGAAAAGGTGAAACCTTTTGTAAAAGGTTGTATGGTTCCTTTTGGGACTTTACATGAAGCCCTTTCTCTTACAGGAATGTCGTTATCTTGAGTGCACTTGTGCAAGGGGTAAAGAACTTCTTTACGCGTTTTCTTTTAAATCTTATTTTTGTAGCTATTGTTATTATTTCCCACATAAATGATATATTCAGAAATTCCAACAGCTTTTTCATCAAATGCTAAATTAACTTCACTTTTGTTAGCTTTTTGTGCACCATGACTATGGTTTTGCATTCACAAGCATGCGTAATGGTCATGGTTTTCCAAATCCGTAAAAAGGATATGTGTCTCCTATGCTTTAGAAGTCCCAAACCAAATTTGGTATTCTTCCAATTTGTCAACAACTCCTGTCCACTTGTTTTACCTATATCTATTTTCTGCAATTTCTATAATTTTATAACTTGTTACAAGAAATAGGTTGCCATTTCTATAATTTTAGAATAGGTTTTGATTTCCATAAGTTTGAGTTGTTTCTAGGGCATCTAGAAGTTTCCTTCCAATTTTGACCCAACTCTAAGGTGTCTATGTCTCCCTTTGATTTGCTTTGTTAGAACCTGCCTTCAGGGGTTTGAGTTGAATTTGATCTCAAGTTAGAAGAGTGAGCTAAAACTGAGTTATGATCATGTTTATCATGTATAAATCAAGCTTCTTTTAGTTTAGTTTGAGTCCTTCATTTTGGTTTGAGTTCAATTCAATTTCGAGTGTTTTCTCTCCGTTGTTTTCAAGGATTAAGCTGAATTTTAGCTCAACCTGATAGAATGAGCTAAAACTGAGTTGGGACAATGTTTATTATGAGCAAGCCAATACTCCCTTAGTTCAGTTTGAATTTATTCATTCCTATTTGTGTTCAATTCAATTCTAAAGGTCGTGAAGCTCATTTTTAGTATTTGCTACAATTTGTAAACAACTGTCAAGCTCAATTTTTACAAAATTAAAGTGAGTTTCTCCAATCCTTCAAAACATCCTTACAGATAAGTAGCTTTCCAAATGCCCTCACCTCCACTTATGATAATTTCAATAAAAAACAGATTTTTATGGCCTTTCACGATTCCCTTTTATAAATGTGCTATATAGGCCTTGCTAAAAATTTCTTTTTGTTTTTTAGAGAATCCGAGATGAATTTTTAAGCAAGATTTTGACAAGAGCCTACTTTAGAACATGGCCATAGGCTGGTTTAGTCAAACTGAGAAAATTTATCTGGAACTCTCAAAATACACAGGGGTAAAATGGTGATTTTTTGAGTAGTATTCTTCTGGATAAACATAAGGTGTATGTCACATATACCCATATTTATTATTTTTTGAGATTATATGTTCAAGCCAATCCTCTTATTTGAACCCATTTCAGGCCAAAATCGCGTAAGGCTACTCTGGTCATTTATCATAATACAAGTATTTTTCATAAAACCTAACTTAAGAGCCACATGAACCTAAATTAGCTTTTGGATAAACTTTTCATGGATTTGCCAGGCCTGAGCCCAAGCTCAGCCTAGTCCAATTTTCATTAAAATTGAATTTTTTCCGAAGAGAGCACCTAAGTTGAGCCTGCACCCAACCTAGGTCTGAACCTAGTTTTTCAAAACTGAACCTAACCCAAGTCTAGTCCATGTCATACAGCTTGAACCCATTAGCCCAGCCCAAGTCAGGCTTAGGTCCATGCTATTTTCAAATCTCAATTTCATATTTCTGATCTAGATTAGATATCCAAGTCTTATTTTTTTTGGATCTCATATCCTATTGCAATTGACTTTGAGCATGGAGGACGAACTATGTGAAAACACGAAGAAGAGAAAGCACACTTTAAACCTCATTCTAAAACTTGATATAAATAAAAAAAATGTTCATCCCAACCACATTGAGATACCAATTTTGATCCTATTTGTGCTAGAGCACTCAACAAAGAATTTCACACATTTCAAGAGTTTACGTGTGAATTGATACTTAGCATGAAGTGAGAAAATTGTGACATATTTTTTAGATATAATGTGAATTAAGCT
Organism: Nymphaea thermarum; assembly: GCA_011799765.1. Lineage (NCBI taxonomy): Eukaryota > Viridiplantae > Streptophyta > Magnoliopsida > Nymphaeales > Nymphaeaceae > Nymphaea > Nymphaea thermarum. Next base: position 120,505 of record JAANDH010000642.1, on the reverse strand, counting down.
CACATGTGGATCCTAGATATGGGTTTGATGCTGAGACACAAATCCATGTTCAGATAAAAAAGAAATCCAGAATACCTCTTCTCTCACCTATAACTAGGCCTGCTCTCTCTCCTTTTGCACTACAAACTTTGAGTTATTACTTGAGAAGCCCAAAATGTTGGTAAAATTCCAACTGAGTATTCAAGAAAGGGGTTTAGTTCAAAACAAATTAAATTTTTAAGGGACTTGGTAATTCTTGGTTCGCCGCATTAGCACTCAACCTAGGCTCAACCAGGCATGGTGTGGGGGGTCGTGGGAGTGGGCTCAGCCAGCGCGCCAGCTTAAAGTAATGTTGTTTTCCTTCTTTTTTCTTTTTTATTTTGCAATTTAGTTCCTTTTTCTTGATAAATGTTTAGTTTAGTTTTGCTTTTAAAGTGTTTAGTTTAGTTTTCTTTTTCCTTTTAGCATGTTTAGTTTAGTTTTCTTTTTGCTTTTAGCGTGTTTAGCTTAGTTTATTTCTTGCTTACTTTAACATGGTTACTTTCTAGATTAGATTTATTTTAATGTCATTAGGATGGACATATAAGAAAGGTATGCCCTTCACTTTCTTGTCTCCTTATTTTAATTTCATGTTTTTTTTTTATGTAGTTTTACTTAAACCATGCATATTGAATGTAGTCCTCTTTCATGTTTTCTTTAATCATGCATTGCACCTCTATTTTGACATGTATTTGAACCACCTTGCAGCCACATGCATCCTTTGTCTAAAATCAGACTTGGTTAACCTAGTAGCATACCTTGTGTGCATCAACCCCGATATGTGAAAACATGAATCCAGCTTGGTCCTCATATAATTTTTTTTTTAAATCATAGTTTTCTCTAAAATGTTTCAAAATCATTATCTTTAAAACGATTTCAAAAACACTAGGTCATATAGGCATGTCGTCTAGTCCTAGTTCAATTCTCTAAGACCTAGCCTAGTAGAGCCTACTACCATAAACCTAATCCCGTATCCTAGGTCTGGTCAAACTTCTATAAACACTCATTCATACAAAATAAATCAAGTGTATATCACATAAAACATGATTTGAATAAAACAAAACCCACTTGCTACAATCAAATCCAGGTAGATTCAAACCCAGTGTAGGCAATATTGAACCTAGTCATTTTGACCAAATTGCCCCTAGATCATTTGGATCTTGGATCTCAATTCAAAGTATCAAATTCAAATAATAAACCTTATGTTGATCTAAACTATGACATTAACCCAAGTCTAACCTACTTGGATTTGGATGTCAAATGTTGGATTTTGATCCCAAGTATTAGATTTTGGATCTCGAGTCTTAACCATCGATCTTGGATTTTAAACTTTGGATTTTGAATCAAATTTCACATGCAAGTCTCGAATAATAAATATTGGATTATGGAATTCAGACCATAGATTTTGGATCTTAGATTTCAGATCTTGAATCCTGGATCGAATTTCAAAGCAAATGAAAAGTTTTATCATCAACATTTAATTCCCATAGAATCATAATCAAATACAAGATTTTACACACTATAATAATCAGATTTGGATCTATCATTTCAAGCATTTGGATCTTAAGAGATCCAATCATGAATACATGAACAAACCTAGATTTCTAACCTTGCACTTTGGATTGACAGTTCCATTGACATGATATGAGATTTTGTATTCTATGACATCTCTCATTTCAAACTTAAAAAAGAATTTCGTAGATCTCTTAGATCCTGACATATTTCCTTGTCATGTTTATGTCATACAACCAAGTCCCAATAGCTAGCGGGCTCTAGGTCCATATGACTTAGTTTTTATATGCACCATGTTAGATTTAGAACATCAATTTGCATTGATCTATGATGATCAGGACATGAACAAACTTCAGATTAATTTATCATTGTTCATCAGTCTATTTATGATATCTAGTTAGATTTTAAAACATGCATGATTTCAAAAATCAAGGAATATTTGTTTGTTCAGTTTTGGACGGCATTTAAACTAAAAAATTAGAACATCTAGTCTAGTAGTTCGTCTGATTACCCCTAGTCAAACCTCGTACCAATATATTGGGTCCTGTCTCTTGGAATACTGCACAAGGAAAACAAAGGCGAATACAAATAATGATATCTCATTTATTATAATTTGCATGTAAAATTTTACATGTAAACAGGTACCTAGTGAAAGAGGGATGTGCAGAGCAAGCTGGATGCTAAGGACATCATGCCAAGCTCCAAGACACAATGAACAGGTGAAACTCCTATGCTGCGTAGAAGAGAATGAGAGCAATTCAAGCATGCTTTTCCATTGGGTAAAAAAAAAAGTATTAAAGTTCCACAACCCCCTTCCCCTCTACAAGTGTCAGCACAAAAATTTCTTGTTTGTTTGGTGGTGAACTTTTCAACAATTTTGAACTAAAGTTTCACTTCTATCATACCGTTCCATCAATTCAAACAGAGCCTAAGTGTTGTAATCCTACCTTCTATACTTTTTATACTAAAAAAAAATCATGCCCACCTACCCCACCAGCAACCAACTATTTTCGCTCCTGCAAGCAACTCAGCATGACTAGCAACTCAGCATGACTCATGTCATCGCATGTCTCCTATCACGAAGGCGCACCAAATTGGCACATGGCGTCCATGGGAAGCCTTCCGGTTGGTTTTATTCCAGTGGACCTTCGATTGAATCCCTATTGCCGGGGGAGGGGGTTTATTTATGACTGAGGTGAGTGTTCCTCGCAATGAACACGGTCCGGAAAAAGACCGTTTGTTTGGACTGTGGAAACTCTGCCACGAGAAAGCATCAACCTAGCCGATCATTTGTTGGCCGTCAAGAGGGAGGGCTCTTCCTCCTTCCTCCCACAGTTACGTCAAGAGAGTCCGACATACACTATCGACTGAGATCTTATCATTTTCTCCATTCTCCTCGTTGAACGGCGTGAGTCTCTCTCTCTCTCTCTCTTTTTCCCCCATATATCTATTTTCGGCACTACTGTCTCACTATCGTATTGTTTTCGAGGATTTCACATTCGACTTCTCTTAGGTCATTACTGGTGCTCTTTCTTGTCCGATTCCGAGGTTGTGCAAGAAACCCAAACCTGTGCTATTTATTTAGATCCAAAGCGCCGAGAGTTTCAGATTGGGTTTCTTAGTTATAGGGATTTCCCCTATTCCTCTGCGAGCCAAAGGAATAGGCGTGAGCACTAAACGGTTGCTTTACATCCAGAATTCAACGATGGACCGCAGATGGTCCAGCAGGACGACATGGGGCAATCCAGACAGACGGAAGAGAGAAGAGGATGAGGACGAGGTACGGGCGTTTTTTGAGAACTATTAGTTCTTGTTTTCTCATGGTTACAAATTAGTCTATGCTACCACTTATTCAACATTTTCTGTCAGCTGCTTCCTGCGTTGTAGGTGTAAAGGTTCAAATTGCCAACTCAAGGTGTTCTAACAATTTATTTTTGAACGTTTGCTGCCATAGCGTTCCATTTCGTCATTATTTTGGACGCTTTGGTTGGTGGTGGATCTTATAAACCTGATATTTTTTTTTTAATGTCAAAATAATATATGACATTCAACCCTAGATTCTGTTTCCAGACTCAAAAGCTTGTTACATAAATCCATTTCTAGTTGATATCGGACTCCATTTACTGGATGGATGGGCAGGAGTGGAACAAACAGAAGTGTCAGAAGATCCTGTAGCGCCTAGGGTTTAGATGTTTTCTGTAGGTTCTTCAACTTTTATAATTCTATGGTGTAGAGAGTACTAAAACCATCAGTATCATGTTGATTATTTTATATACTTAGCGTCTTCTAGTTTTGTCAGTTGATTTGGTAATTTCCTTTCTTCTCTAGGTTTGAACTCCATTTGGGGATTTTCATACTAGTATTCTGGTATCCTGGTTATACTGCATGCTAGTGCTACAGGAATAGGATTTCTCAAGATATTTCCCTATAATTTTTTTGGACATGTGTTTACTTGTAAGGTACGGTGGTATGAAAAAGGGCATATTTAATTTGACATTTTTATTCCTTGTCATTTTTTTGGTCTAGATATAGTAATTGAACGTTTTTTTTAGGCTTATGGATGATTTGGCTTCTTTTTTAATTTCTTCATCAGTATTCTGTTACTTGGTTGAGATATCAAATAGGTCTTGAGGATGTACCTCTACCTGTAAGTTGTACTAGTGTTGAAAGCTTTATGTGAAGATTTTTAGCTTCTAATGCTCTAATATGAATTTTAGTATTTTTCTTTTTCTTACATCCGTACTGATTCTTTTCATCTTGGGGATCTTTAATAGTAGCTTTCAAGCTAAAAAAAGAAGATTTCAAATTCTATTTCAATACTTATCATCAAATTATTTTCTATTTGATCTAGGAATTGTGATATTACATTAAATAGGCTGTGGTTTCTGATATGATATGTTACTATATTTACTACCTGCTTGTGTATCATCTTTGTGGCAACTCAATGACTACAATGATGTAGATAATAGAGTTACTTTTTAGGAGGGGTCACTTTTCTGTGTCACACCACATGGTAGCATCTCAGTTTCCTCTCTCTCCCCTCTCTGATTTCCCCCATATTTGCCATGCATGAAGCCCTTGAGGTGGGAGGTGGAATGTGTGGCCATCTAAGCTATCATCTGTGCTTCAATCTGGTCAACATAGACATCAGTACCAGTCGTCATTTCATAGACATACATAATCCTCATGCTAACTCTGGAAGAAGCAATCTTGATCAGTTGATCCCTTCTCTTTTGCTCTGGTCTGAATGCTTGAGCCCTTGCAAGACTGGTATTGATTTGTAGTGACCCTTTTACCATTGTTGTTCCATGCATTCAAATGGCCATTCCATAGCTTGTTGACGTTCTTGGAATTTTGTCTTAGAGCTGGGATTTTGTACCATGCTATATCCTCCCCTTCATTTTCTCCCATAGAATGAGTGAAAGATGATGGGATGGAAGCCCACCCTCATTTCCTTCCCTTGTGAAAAAGTAAGATGAAATCACTGACCTAGAATGTGAGATAGACTCTGCTGTAGGGTCTCCTTGGATTCGATGATGCTCTTGGGATCTAGTAGTGCTGGGAACTTGGCTCTGATACCATGTCAGACTTCTGCATTCACCATAACCTGTGCAACACAAAAAGGAAGAGAAGAAAAATTAGAGATGAAGTAGCAACTAGCACAATTCCCTTTTGTATTCTGCTATAAGAAGATGTGGTATAGTTTGGTTCAGTACAATTGGAACAGAGCCAGACCCAGATCCAGATCCAGATCCAAGCTATTTACAGACAACAAACATGGATCCAATCCATTCACAGATAACAACATGATAATTGATATCCATACCAAAACAGAACATCACCAAAACGATCCTAATAGGGCAATGCCTCCCCTTGAACTCTTGTGTAAGAAGGTAATGCCATCTTTGGAGTCTTGGACCTAAGTGTGAAGGCAAAGCTTACTCTAGTCACCATCTGCTTGGCAAGCACAAATAATATGAGCTTCTTTGCAGCATTTGCTAGGCCAATTTACAGATCATAACATGATCTTCATGCCAAAACAGGTATAAAAGTTATCCACCCCTTCCTCTTAGAGCAATGCCTCTGTTCAAACTCTTGGGATAGGAGGCAATTCTGTCCTTGGACTTAAGTGTCAAGGCAGTGCATACTTCAGTACCTGTTTGTTTGGCAAGCACAAAAGCAGTGTGTGCTTCTTTGTAGTACTTTCTTGGTCAAGTGTGGTGACCAACACACTCTTAGTCTTAGATATCTCTTGTTGCTTGGTAGCTGTCAAAGCAATGCATAATTTACTTAGCACTCTGCAGAAGTTTCTCTTCCTTTTAAATTTGTGTTTCTTTTCTTACGAATCTTGAAGTAATGAGTAGGATTCAGATGAACCCTCAGCGTTTGCTTAAAGACTTGTGCTTATCATGGAATCCCTATATACTTGAATAAGAAGTCTGTCAGATTCTTGAACAAGCACCTGAATATTGATTAAAATTAGAATGAGCCCTTGAAGTTTTGCATAAGACTCAATTGCACCCTTGAGGCCACTAAAGTTAGAAAGATTTTCCTGACTTTGAGTTGCTCAAAACTAGGAACTCCAGAATTCCAAAGCATCTAGAGGAAACTAATTTTTGTCGTAATCCTGGTTTTCTGAAAATGCTGCTTTCACAAATAAGTGAAAAAACTAACCCCTTCCAGGTTATTCACTCAAAACCTGTTGTTGTTGTTTTTTTTTTCATGCCCTAGGGGCCGAACATATAAACGATTTTTTCAAAATTTCATTAAAACAATATTTTTGACAAAACCAGGTTTTATCAAAAATGATTTTTTTAAGGTGTTGTCCAAAAGCTGCCTCAAAGACTGACAACGTTTTTCTTACTGCTTCTGAATGAAAATTTGAGTTTATTATTTGTTAACCTTTTGCTCTCATGTTCTATGTAGTTGATTATTAGTTGTTATTTTGTTACTCTAGCATGAAGTTAATAATTTATTCTTTTGCATTGTGGATTTTTTTGGTTCTTTAAATATTTGAAATAAGAACTGTTAACTTGGTATCCTGTATATCTCCATTCTAACATTATGGCACAAGTTATGATAAGTAATTACGGCCTCAATTCCTGCCAGTATTTCTATATGCTTACTGTAGGTCAAGTGGTCTAGGAATATTAGTTCTTTCTGCACATTCAGTCACAGATTATCGGAGTAGCTTAATTTGCCCTTGTCGTTTGCCTTATGGTGTTTTTGTGTATTCTATGTAACTATGTCATTCTTTTTTTTTTTCAGCTGCATTATACTTGTTTTTCTTTTTAAAAGTCATGTTATATGTATTTAATCTATGCTCGATACTTGATTTTTCAATATTTACTCTTTTCTGGTATTCTTTAGGTGCATGAAGCTCTCCTTCTTGATGACCTTGTGGAGGAGTTTCGCCTGCCTATTTCTCACAGGCCTACTGAAAATCTCGACATTGATAATATTGAGCAAGCATCTCTGGATACACAACTAACATCATCTAATATAGGATTCAGGCTTCTACAGAAGATGGGATGGAAAGGGAAGGGCCTTGGCAAAGATGAGCAAGGTATCATCCATTTCCCCATCTTTAAGTCATAAAACCTGTGGTACAAATGTTTCTTGTTCACCATTCATAAACATCACTGTTGAAACAGCGGTGGGCCTAAGAATATCTTATTCTGTTAATATTTTTTTATCTGGGTCCAAGTTAAAGAAACTTATTATGTTAGGCATTTATTTATGATTGAAGATATTGCCAAATCATGAATAAGTGTTTTTCTGCATATTTTTTGCTTGCAGATGGTTATGATCACATAGAGCTTCATTATCCTTAATGTGAAGTAGATTACATTGGTTTGGTGCTTACAGGGATAGTAGAACCAATAAGAGCTGGAATAAGAGATCCCAAATTGGGTGTAGGAAAACAAGAGCAAGATGATTTTTTTACTGCTGAAGAAAATGTCCAGCGCAAAAAGCTTGAGGTTGAAATAGAAGAAACTGAGGAACATGTAAAGAAGCGTGAGGTATGTCCTAGAAAATCTATCAAATGTATTTCCTATCTTAGGTTCTTCCAAATGCATAACTTCTTTGAAACCTACATCTCATAGCAGAAGCCAGCATATAGATATATATGTGTGTTTTGATGGGAATGGTATATCATAAGGCAACATCCACTTCGGAGGATCTTGCGAATTTGCAGTTTTTATTACCTGGTGGCTTCTACTGCCTGCTTCGTGCACATGATGAAAATCCAGGTTGTAGCAGAACGTGAGCAGAAAATCCAAACTGAGGTGAAGGAAATACGTAAGGTATTCTTCTGTGAACTTTGCAACAAGCAGTACAAACTGGCGATGGAGTTTGAGGTTCATTTGAGTTCATATGACCACAATCACAGAAAGGTACGTTACCTTGCATGAGCATTTATGTTGAAGCTTCTTTTTGCAGTTTCAAATTTCTTGTTGGATCTGCAGCGTTTCAAAGAAATGAAGGAATTGCATGGTAGCAGTAGTCGTGATGATCGACTGAAACGTGAGCAGCAGCGTCAGGAAAGAGAAATGGCCAAATATGCTCAATTGTATCCAAGGCCACTGTTTTCTCTTAGTTTTGCTTTTTCATTTTAAAAGCACTTATTTTGTCAGTGAAAGTTATCTTGTTTCATTTTCGCTCTATGTTATATTCAATGGTGTTCTTTCCTTCCCTCTCTAGAAAGGGGTTAGGATGCTTTTTGTCCCTAGGTGAAAGTTCTTTAACTGATCTTAGAGCGGATGCACAAAAGCAGCAGCAAGAAAACTCTGAAGCTTCTTCAGCATCTGCCCTTTCAAGAAGTGCCACTTCTCTATCATTTCAAGAACAGCGACAGGCTTTGAAGTTTGGCTTTTCTTCCAAGGCACCTACTTCCAAGGTTCGCCTTTTGCTTTGGCAATTCTGTGTGCCTGTTTTGGTGTCTTGCCATTGTATTCTATCGGCAATTCATGCGTACAATTATAGTCACAAAGAACACTTTTTTTTCAAAAAAAAAAAGCGATTAACTTAACTAGCCATTTAAAACTTAAAAAAAATGCATTTTTTTTTGAAAAAAAACGTTAAAAACTAAAAAAAAAAACACATTTAGCGCTTTTTTTCAGTTTTTTTAATATGAAACAATTTTTGTTTTCATTTTCTATTTTTTATTTGTTGCAAATCTACTTATCTATTGATGTTTGTGTTATTAGTTTCTCAGTTATCTTGTTTTTCCCCCCATTTTTATTTTTTAAAATTTTTAAAAATTTACCGCATTTTTCCTTTTATTTTTTCAAGCTCGCCGTATTTTTCCTGAGAAAAACCTCGCCGTTTAAAACTCCCGAGACACTATTTGTGACTATGCATACAAGTATAAAGCTGACTCGGTCATGCTATTATGGTTGGTGCCTATATCATATTAATTTTGTTTTTTGACCTATCCATGTTATGAACTGCCTACTCAATCCAATTACCAAATGATTGTTTTTGGTTTCTAAACTCGAAAAATATTATTTTTGTTATAAGTTGCTCTTCTAAATGTTTGCAGGTGCTCTATTTAAATAAAATCTTTTGATGTCTTTAAAGCAGTTAGTTTTCAGTAGGCTAATTGTAAAAAACGCAGAAGCCTTTATTCAACAATGTTGTAGATTGTGAATTAACTAATCTCCTTTGGATATTGAAAATCAATGTCTTTAAAATCATTCAGGTGTAGCAACACACAACAACCAGCCTTGAAACGAGGCATAAACCTCAAAGAATAGGCATAAGGATTTTTTTTTTTCAAATTAAGATTTAAACAAATACATGTATAAGCTGATCATATGTCTAGGCACCATGAGGCATAAACCTCAACGCTTAAGTATAAGCATTTTTCTAAATTAAAAGATTAAACATATATTCATATCAGATCATCATATGTATAGGTACCATGCAGATACATAAACATAAACTTGCCATATATTTCCCTTCAAGGAAGAAACAAGAGGTAGAAGAGTGACGAGAAAAACAATATTAAATGGAAACACAAAAGTACCAGATTTATTTGATGAAGAAGAAAATGTGTCACACAAAATAATACAACAGAAGAAGCAAATCCAAACAAATTGCAAGAATGTCTTTTCCTGAAGAAGGAAAGCAGAGGAAAGGAAGGAAGAATGAAGGAGTAAAAAGGAAGAAAAATGAAGAAAAGAAGAAGAAAGGAAGAAGGAAAATAGAGGAGGAGAAAGGTAGTGCTCATTGAAGTCCAAGTGAAGTCTGGCCAGGATGTTGTCATTGGTTGGAGATGGTTGGATAGATCTGCTCGGAGTCTTGGGTACAAATGCAGCCAGACTAGGAAAAATGGGGCAGCTCTAGTTCAGCTGGCTCTCTTGTTTAAAAACGTTTTTTGGCTAAAGTAATTGAACTTCGAGATTAGAGGGCTTTAACCCTCTTTTGACCAACAAAAAAATAGTGGCTTGCTTTTTCACTATAGAGCGTAGTGTTTCTCATTGCATCTGTATTGCAAGCTGTTGTGCTTTAGTGCCACTCCTTTTATTGTGCTAAAGCACTCTAGCGTGCACTATGCTATCAGGTGCAATCTTTTCTCCTCATACCATGATTTGGACAACACAAAAACATTTTTAATTTTTGCAATATCTTCATTTGTGTCATATGAGTGAAGGTGCAGCAAGGGTGTGTCCTAAGTCATGCGGGTAGATGTGATTTGCCCATGTACCCGTGTTAGTATGTGGGTACGGCAACAAGGGTACAACTGCATTTTAAAACATATAAATTTATATTTTCAAATTTAATTTTTTAATTTTGATTTTTCCTTTCTTTTGTATTTCCCTTCCACCAAAATTCTATATTTTCTTCTCATTTTTCTATAATTTTGAGAATTTTTATGGATTATTATATATATAAAATATATATTTACATATACACTCTGCTGTACCACTGTACCCAAATTTTCTAAGATTGTCATACCTGTACCCGCATCTCTGTACCCGTACTCATGTGGCTTAGGGGGTGTATATTGTCAAGACCCTAAAATTGACCTTTGTCTTCTTAACCAGAAAAATCTCGGAGGCATTGATATCAATTTGAACTTAGAATTTCGTAACATATAAATTTTGATAAAAATATCAATACTTTTCATGGAAACACCTTGAACTAAAGCATGCTGTCTACTAAATTAGTATGCACAAGCACATTAGCATGTTCATAGTTTGTTTAAAATATTCTTTTAAATTTTTAGCAAGATTTTAGGTGGTTCTGTTTTCATCCTGATCTAAGCGGTATGGAATATACCTTATTTCCTATATATATGTGCGCCAAATGAAAGATTTGTGTGAGTCCAATTTTTCAGGTGAGAAATCATGCAGCAGCAAGCGGGCAGCAATGGAATGACCTATAGAAAAACATAAGTTTCTGTGAGGCTCATATCCAATCAAAATGGGGTCCGTAAATCCAAAATACACCTTGAATATGTGAACCATCCTAGTGCTGCTTGCTGCTCTATCATTTGTCACCTGAAAAATTGTCAGCTAAGGTTGTCAGCAGCATTTTTGAGTATGCGAGAAACATACTAAAGTCTCATGGCATGAGTACAAAATTATCTCCTGTGGTCACCCATTAGATCTTTTAGTCCAACCCACATTGGCGGTCAAATGGACGTCATAGTGCACACAATATTTACCATGTACCTTGCCTGAATGTCATTACACATGGGCATATGACACAACCAAAACATCGATAAAATGTAACATGATAGTATCACAAGGATCACATAGTCGCTAATGCACATGCTCCATTCCGCTTCTAGAATCACAACAGAAATCTTGTGGATGCGAGACACGGGCCCAACAACTGGAATATACAAGTGGGATGGTGCATGTTATTGCCAGGGAGTTGAGTACTTGTGCATTGCTCATTTGTGGGCAGGGCTTTGGCAATAATCGAGAGTTTTCCTACGAGACAATGCAAAACTGAAATTAGATGCTTAAGTAGTAGCTTGGGCTAACCATTAGCACTATCAGAACCAACATGATCCCCCTAGGAACCTGTTTGGAGGGTCCAACATGGCGCCTCACTCTACATAAGCAACCTTGAGCGCTTGCATTGCCCCACCTTTGCTAGTGGGCAGATTGTTCCAACCCACAACCACCTCACATCCCTCTAGTGCCAACTGAAATAATCAAACACTACATTCTTGTCAACATCAAGCCTTTTATCCTTGTCAACACAATGAAATTCTTTTGGTCTTTTCCTAGCAATGAGCATATGGGTACTTCAACCAGCCAGACTTGAGGTCCAACTTCTCCAACACAATGTGAGATTCACGAAGAGATTCCTGGATTGTGTGCGATGGAACCAACTGGGGGACTGATGATTGTGGTCAAGCAATGTTGTGAAGTGTGTAGCACAATGTACATCAGTTGGGAAAATATTTAGTTATATAATGTAATTTGACTTGAAAAATCACCTTTTTCTCAATATAGGCAGATCATGAAAATATTACAAAAAAGATTTGGGAAAATAGGAAAATGCTCTTCATGAAAAAATATAAATTGAAAGTAACGAATGACAAACATAAAACACTAAATTAACATAACTATAGTGAGGATGGGTTCAAATCAACGTAAACTTAAACATATTGGTACATAAGTCGAAGAGTAAAAATTTAGGTGCATGATTCCAAAAATCAATCCCTTTATAACCAAGCTCTTGAAGGCTCAGACTAATTAAAGCAAAAGGGAATTTTATATCCACAATAAATACTTGATGCTCCGCTAGGTTCTTCTTTCATGCTAGGTCCTCCTATTTCACTAGGTTTTCTTGCTCCATTAAGTTCTTCTTGGTGTGCTGGTCATACTTTTGATACATGAACTATAAGATTACTTAGTTTGCCATCTTAATGGGCTTGAAGAAATATCTCGATGATGTAGGTTTGGGTTGTCAACTGCAAACCTTGTTCTTGCTTGGGTGAACACCATGAACTGTGTGACAAATTCATGTGTTAGAATGCATGGAATAGTTGACAAACTTGTCGATCCGAGTCGCGATTTGCCTGGTACGGCTAGGATCGTCCATTTATTGGGTCACGAGTCAAGGTTCACGGAGTCAACTCATCGTCAACTAATTACGTGTTCTTTTTTGTTGTGTGTTGTTGAATATGAGTGGAGATCAAGTTATAAGAACTCAACTTGTTGAAACTCCAACTTGTTGAGACTCGGCTCGCCTCGACTACATAAATGTGTTATGAATGAGTGATTTTTTGTTGCTAAGTTTTTCTTTAGGGGATATTTGGATGTAGAATATGTTCATTCTTTATTTGGATTTTTCGTTAGACGGCCGTTCGTAGTTGAATTAGTTAAAAGAAACCAATTAAACAAGTTAAAAGAAACGAGACAGGTTAAGTTTTAATAGAAATAAGTTAAAGTTAAACAAGTTAAGCTAGTTAGGTTCGACACAGTCACACTGTATGTGCCAAGCTCGAGCTTGACTCAACTCGTGTGCAACCTTAGTCATATAAATGCATGACCGCACAAAATGCCATCTTGTCAATCAATCATGTGTATCTTAAACTTATTGAGTCCATTCTTTAGATGCTTTCCATAATAATAAAATGACATTTTTTAAGCATGTCTAACCCAAGATCATCATTCTTTTAATGGATTGAACCATTTGACTCTAAGTGGAAGAGTAACAAAACAAAAAGTATTTATAGTATTCTAAGTAAAAATCCACATCAAATGTTTGAGAAGGTGGAAGGCATTTTGGCATGTGGTTCTCCTTAAAGCCATAGATGTTCCCATATTTCTCCCCTTCAACATATGTCATCTTCATGAAAAGATGCTTTGCATGCATGTGAGATGGATTGAATACAATGCAAGAATTGCTATTGTCAGCAAACTTATAAACAAAAGTAAGACTTTCTTATTGTTTGGGAAACAAAGAGCATTGAAGAGTTTAATGGCTGAGACATCAAAATAAAAGAATTTTCAAAATGTGTGTCATGTGATGTTTAGTTCTATCACCAGTGACCACATTATTTTTCCCAATATGGATTGCAAACTTGGAAAATTTGCCTGCATTCTGAGTAACATGATTTGATGCACCCGAGTCGATGTACCATATTCCATGATCAGTTTTGCTTCAAGTTAAGTGAGTTTATGACAGTAAGTAATGCATCTAGATACCTTCCATATTTCTCTCCTCCAACTTTGGTGACAACATCTTGTTCTTTGTCTCAATTATCCTTGTTTAGCAATTAGCTTTAACATGTCCACTTTTCCTGCATATATAACAAACTAAAGCTTTTCTTCTCTAATATTAATGCTGCTAAGGTTAGGTGTATTATGAGTGGGTAAAATGCTGCAACAGGCCTCAAACATTATTCCTCCCTAGACGTTGACCTCCTCAACGTTCCCCATGGTGCATATGAATAATACCTGTGGAGACTCTTCTGATACAACAACATCCCTTGCAAGGAATTTGAGGTTCATCTCATACTCTAGTCTGTAGTAGATATGGTCTAAAACCTTCAACGGAGGGAAGGATGGAAAAGGATTATAGTGTGGTGGGAAAAGCATGGTATTGAGGTTTTAAACCAGCAAATGTTACAGACTTTCCCTGTTAGGAATAGTTTTCATACGGAGACAGGGTAATCAACAGTTTCACTTTATTCACGCATTCCATGACAGTCAAGAGAACCTTCTTTTTTTTTAGAAAAAAAAATGCTCTCTTGAGAGACATCCCACTTGAAACTCAAAAACTATGGTGGAGGCCTACTCCTCAACTGGTTTTCACCAGAAATTCAAAAACTATGGGTAAGTGCTAACAAAACTGTTCCACAACTCTCTATGATAGCTATTAGGAGAAATGGATATTTTGAAATGTAATTACCTAAACTCAGTAGTGTCATATAGTAAATAATGTCGGGTTGGATCCTTTATAAATGAATCTCCCCCCGTCTTACAGCCGCACTATATAAGGCTGTTTAGGCATAAGAGCCATTACTGATTAATGAAGAGAAAGGTTTAGGGTTGGTTAACCCCAGAAGGCTGTGTGCGTGAGTGTGTTAAGTTCTGTTAGTGTTTCTTATTTGAATTTTAGTGGAGGTAACTGCTGCTAACTACCAACTGGTATCAGAGCCTTGATATGACCAACAAACAGATGCTCGTTGTGCTAGAGGCCTTCAAAAAGCAGAATGAGGAAGCACAAATGACCATGGGATATAGGATGCGCAGCGTCGAGCTAGCTCCAATAAAATCGGGCGATGCTTCATTGAGGTCGACTTGCGTGTGCATGCGATCTTGAACGAAAAACAAAATTTGTCTGCGCTGCTACGTGATATGCTTTCTAAGTAGGACAGAGTCACCTAGCATCAACCGGGCGAGCGAGTTTGCATGAAGCCGAGCGCTGCGAGAGCAACGAGAAGAGCAGGACCCCCTGCAATCGTCAAATGAAAACGATGGCTTAGGTATGCCTCCAGACTCTCGCTTCATCAACGAGGCAAGTTTTAGGGGAAGAGAGTTTCATCCGAACCTCCAAAATCATAAAATGGAGTTCCCCAAAATTTCAAGGGAGGACCTGTTGAGTTGGGTCTTCCGTGCATAGCAGTATTTCGACTGCCTGAGTGTTCCCTTTGAAAACAGAGTCTCCCATGCCGTTGTGCATCTGGAAGGGCCAGCCATCAGGTGGTATCGATGGCTATTAGCACAACAAGGTAAACCTACTTGACCTGAGTTTGTCGCAGCCCTGACTGTGTGTTTCGGCCCCTCCGCTTACCTGGATTACAATGTTGAACTGTCTAAGATTCAGTAGAAGGGCATTAGCATTGGGTAGACAAGAGCAACATGGTGCGTGGGGGTGCCCAAGGAGGCCTTCATGGGTGCGTTCATTGGGGGGCCTGCGATGAATTGAGGATCGACCTCCAAGCGGCCAGACCTTAGTCTCTGTTGGAGAGATTTGAACTAGAGAGGATAGCTGAAGAAAGACACGTCAGATTTGGGTTTGGGTCGCGTGAGAGCAAGGTGCTGAAAGGATCACCATGGCCACCGTAAAAAACGATGACTGCTGCTGGCGAAGTTGGAGTTCGTGGCATCACTGACAGACATGAGAGGGCAGGCAGTTGCTGGTGAAATGTCTGAACCCTGAGCAGGCAAAGGAAAGGAGGAGGCGTGGGCTCTGTTTCCAGTGCGACGAGAAATGGTCGCCTGGTCATGGGTGCAAGAGGCTACACACCTCTACCTAGTCGAGGAGGCTGAAGAAGACAGCGTGGAGGTTTGGGAGGAAGAGGAGTCAGGGGTGTTAGATTTAGGGTGTCGAAGTATAATCCACGTCCAGATTGAGCAAAGGAAAGATAAGAGAGAGAGTAGGAAAAGAGAAATGAGGAAGGGAGGTGAGAGTTACATTCTCACACAACCCATTTATATAGTGATCCTTCCACACAATTTACAAGAGGAGTTACATAAGGGGTCTCTAGTTCCCAAGAGACATGACTTTTCATCTTTCAACATACATGACTTTTCATCTCTCAAGAGACATGACTTTTCATCTCTCAAGAGACATGTCTTTTCATTTCCTAAGAGACATGACTTTTCTTCTTGTAACAGACATGACTTTTCATTGGATCTGGATCAGATTAACATCTTATCAAGGGGCAGAAGAGCACAAAGAGATGATGACAGCACCAGAGATCTCCTTTCAGGCCTAGGGAGCAGGTCGTGCCTGTAGAAGGGCAGCTTCATGGGTGGCCTGTCCACATCTTGGTGATACGAGATTTACTCATAAATTTGTCTGTGAAAGCACAACCAAGGCATGTGGATGCAGGGTCATAGAAAAGCCCAGCTTCAAGGTCCGGGTGGGGAATGGAGATTCATTGTTTTGCAAAGTGAAGTGTCTCCTTGAAATGATAAGAGGTCTAGGGACAGCAGTTTGAAGTGGCACTGTGCCCCATAGCCATGGGAGGGTCTGATCTGGTACTTGGAATACAACGGCTTAAAGTCTTAAACAGTTAGGGAAAATCAAATGGGACTTTGCTGAGATATCAATGATGTTTAAAGGAAAAGATGGGGATATAATGTTATTGGCCACAAGAGTGGAAGACAGCAGGAAGATGGTGGACAGCAAGGTCTGCGGCACCCAAGAAGGTCCAGCGAGTCTGCACCTTTTATTCATGTCCCTTACAAAAGAGTTAACACCAGCAGTGGCTAGTGCAGACTCTATATTTTTCTCGCTGCAACCTCCACTTCAAGAGTTCCAAGGAGTATTCGACAAGCCCAAAGGACTGCCCCCTTGCTGCAGTCACGACCATAGAATTGAAATGGTCAGTGGGTTTACCTGTCAACCTTAAGCCCTATTGCTACAGCCATCAGCAAAAGGCAGCTTTTGAAAACATGGTGGAACAACTGAACAAGTGCTGCAAGAAGGTGGAATACAGCCGAGCCGGAGCTCGTACTTGTCACCAGCACTGTTAATAAAAAACAAAAAAAGGATGGCTCTTGGTGGCTATGCATCGATTACTGAGGCCTCAATGCTGTCACAATAAAAAACGGGTAACCCCATACCCGTCATTGAGGAACTTTTGGATGAATTACAAGGGGCAGCGATATTCTCCAAGTTAGATTTGAGAGCTAGGTACCATCAAATTAGGATGGCAGTTGTAGACATGCCAAAAACGGCTTTCCGAGGGCCAGTATGAGTTCATGGCTATGCCTTTTGGGCTTACAAATGCTCCAACCACTTTCCAAGCCTTGATGAATCACATATGTAAACCTCATTTGTGCAGAATTAGTTTTTTTTTTTTTTTATGATATATTAGTTTATAGTCCCACTATAGCAGCTCATGTCACCCACCTAAGGACAGTGTTAGAAGTGTTGAACCTGCACCACCTGCATGCCAAGGTTTCAAAATGTACATTCGGATTCGGGTGCACCCAGGTCTCTTATTTAGGGCACACCATATCTCAGCGGGCAGTGCATATGGAGATGGATAAAATTGCAGCCATTTGGGAGTGGGAACTACCTAAGGGAGTCAAGGGATTGCGGCTTGCAAGCCTTCCTAGGCCTGGCTGGATTACAAAAGATTTGTAAAGAACTTTGGCACCATTAACAGCAATGCTCAGTGTAAATCAGTTTGTATGGACAGAAACCAGTAAAACAACATTTCAATACCTCAAGGATGCTATTATTAACGCACCCATTCTGATATTGCATGACTTCTACCTAAGGGAGTCAAGGGATTGCGGCTTCCAAGCCTTCCTAGGCCTCGCTGGATATTACAAAAGATTTGTAAAGAACTTTGGCACCATTGCTGCACCATTAACAGCAATGCTCAGGGTAAATCAGTTTGTATGGTCAGAAACCAGCAAAACAACATTTCAATACCTCAAGGATGCTATTATTAACGCACCCATTCTGATATTGCATGACTTCTACAGGCCATTTCAGGTTGAGACAGATGCATCGGACTTCAGTATAGGCACAGTGTTAAGTTAGGAGCAGCGACCCATCGCCTTTTTCATCTAGGCTATGGGTGGAAGATTCAGGTCCAAATCTGCTTATAACAGAGAACTCATAGCAGTAGTACTAGCGGAGAGGAAATGACACCACTATCTCCTTGGCAAGAAGTTCCATATTTTTACTGATCATAGCAGCCTTAAGCACTGTATGCAGCAGTGAAGTCACACGCCTGCCCAGCAAAACTGGGTGATGAAGCTTATGGGATATGATTTCGACATCTTTTACAAGAAGGGTTCAGACAAACTTGTGGCTGATGGACTGTCAAGGAGGTTTGACCTTGATCACATGGGCGAAAATCATGAGAACGTCTTGCAGCTCATAGCCAACCTATTCTGGACATCTGGCATCAGTTGGAAGAAGCACATAGGCAGGCTATGTCAGTGCAATAAATAAGGAGGCTGGAATCTACATTGCTGCAAATGTATGGATACACTTGGCGACCAACCTATCTCCTCCATCAGAACTGTATCTTTGTTCCACTGGAAGAAGGCCTACCAAAACGCAGCTGGATGAGTTTCATGATGCTAAGGAAGCTGGGCACTAGGAAATAGAGAACACTTACTCAAGGATACAACACACTTTTTGTTGGCCAGGGATGAAGCGGGACATCAACAATTATGTGTGTGCATGTCCTCAATGCCAACGGTATAAATACAAAACTCTCAAACCCGCTGGCCTCCTTCAATCCTTGCCAATCCCAGACCAAGAATGGGAGGACCTTTCTATGGATTTCATAGAAGGATTGCCTAAGTGAAGAGGCAAATCTGTTATTCTATTTCTGGTTGTTGACAGATTGTCTAAATACACCATTTTATGGGCCTTGCTCACCCATTTTCGGCCAAGGATGTTGCCAAGATCTTCCAAGACAACATTGCGAAACTACATGGCATGCCATCGTCAGCGATTGGGATCATCTCTTCCTTAGTCAAAAAGCTACTTCACCCTGCAAGGCACAAATCTGAAGATGAGTACAGCCTACCATCCTCAAACGGATGGGCAGACTGAGACATTAAATAGAGTCTTGGAAACATATTTACGTTGTTACGTAGAGCTGCAGACACACAATTGGGTGGATTACCTTTCATGGACAGAGTTTGCATACAACACGGCTCAGTATTCAGCCACTAAAATCTCCCCTTTTGAGGTGGTTTACGGGCGACCACCCTCTGACCTACCATCACTTTCATCCTCACGTTGAGCAACTCAGTGAAGTGGAGGTTCAGTTACTTGCTAGGGACCAGGTTTTAAGCATCATCAAGGATAGATTGGCTGCTGCTCAGAACAGGATGGTTCAGCAGCACGATAAACACCGACGAGACAAAGAATATCAGAGGGTAATTTAGTCTTTTGAAAAATCCGCCCCCCCTCTCAAGGTACACAGCAGAGCAGCAGCCATACACAAACTGTCTGCTAAATTTTCTGAACCCTTTCAGAATTTAGACAGAATTGGCAAGGTTGCAGGCTTCATCTTCTGGCAGGCACCTCGATGCATCCCATGTTCCATGTCTCCCACCTCCCATCCATACAGACAATTCCACTCCCTCGAGCAGCATATTCTGAATTCACTTCATTTTGTATTCTGCATAAGATCCCAGCTCGCAAGTCCAAGAATTTCAAGAAGCAGTGGCTTATAGAGTGGACTGGGCCTGATGCTACAGCACCCACCTGGGAGGACCCTACTGATCTGCACCAGAGGTTTCCATCCTTTGCACCTTGGGGACAAGGTGCCAATTAAATTGTGGGGGGCTGAAATGCGTATTTTGAAATGTTGTTACCTGAAATCAGTAGTGTCATATAGTAAATATTGTCGGGTCGGATCCTTTATAAATGGATCTCCCTCTATCTTACAGCTACTATATAAGGCTGTGTAGGCGGAAGAGCCATTACTGATTAATGAAGAGACAGGTTTAGGGTTGGTTAACCCTAGAAGGCAGTGTGCGTGAGTGTGTTAAGCTCTGTTAGTGTTTCTTATTTGCATTTTAGTGGAGGTAGCTGCCACCAGCTACCACTCTAACTGTGCACCCTTGTGATATTCCCAACAAAACACCTTTTGTGAAAGTGTGGATGATGAGGATGCAATAACTGCTTAGTCATGCTTCATCTACTACACATTGGATTTTTTACATATGTAACAGTCTAGTACCTGCATCTTTGTCATCCTTCAAATGGATAGACATCATAACTTTTGGTAGAGGGAATAAAGTTTGCCTTTTTTAGGTCCACAATTGGCATTTAACTTTTCAAGCACTAATTGAGGAGAAAATTGGAAGACAACATGGAGCGAGAACCATGAGATATATGTCAAAGAAATTAAGGAAGAGGACACGTAAAGGGAAAACAGATTCAGGATTGTAATATGAATATGTGTATTCTATTCTTGTATATGTGTAATGTGTGTACGTGCATTTTATCGGGAAACTGATACTGTTGGTAGTTTCTACTTTGGAGTGTTCTTTTTGCCTGTATAACACTCAACTTTTTTGCTTGACCGGTTGAAATGGCCATCAATCCCCTTCTTCTGGATGAGATGGTTATGGTAATGCTTAGGTCATTGACCAGATTTTGACTTCTAATATTTCATAATTTGTCATTGGTTGTGTGGCATCATAGCAGTTTTCTATTTTAAACTTGTCTTTTGTTATTTGCTTTCTCATGAAATGACTTTTCAAGGTAGCGTATAAAATCTATGTAACATATCCCGGAGTATTCCTTTGGCCGATCTGGGCTCATTAAATGGAACCTTGAGATCTCTACTAGCATTTGATGTGTTGCATTGTAATCAGCATGCAGTCATAGCTTACTAATTAGGCAGATATTTTTTTTACCTGAAGTATAAGACCGCTGACCTGCAACTTGCTTTTTGCCAAGCAGAGCTCGGCTAGAGGAGGAACTGCTAAAAAGCCTAAAGTTGCTGCAAAGGTTTCCTCTATATTTGGCCATGATAGTGATGAGGAGACCTGATTAACCACTTGACGCTGGTGATCGTATGTGCATGGGGTGGTTGTATACAATATAATTTTTTGTCTAATATAAAGGTCCACCATGGAGAAACCAGGCTAAAGTTGCGTTGATGATCCTGTATAATTTTTCCTTTATTTGTTCATTTTTGTGTTTCTCTTTGTTTCATCTGTCGTCACAGTCTGTTTCTTTCTTCTGTCATAACGAAGTGCATTCCTTGAGGCTGTGACCAACGAAGATTGAAGATATTCTGTGTTTGGCAGCTAAATCTGTGTTTCAAGGGTTACCTCGTTTGACATCTGCATATCCCTGGTGCCCTTGTATCTCCTCGAGTTTGTTGTTACCAGACTGTCACGCATCTTCAGAATTCACGTGGAAGACCGGTGAACTGGAGGCTGATGGCAGACTTGTAGCGATTCATTATCATGTGAATGATTAATGTCTTTTAATCTTTGTGTTAGCCATGAGTCGGAGCAGCAGTATCATCTATTGTGAAAGCATTAAATGAAAGAAAAAGTTCAATATTACCGATTTAAGTTCAAGAATGTCGCATTGGAAAAGATGGGGAATTGAACATAAACAAAACGAGCTATGTAATAATTGGCAAACGATACGTATGGGTCTAATTTCTCTTTTTTTTTTTAATTTTTTTCTTAAAAATCAAAGTTAGGTAGCGTGAAGTTTTCTTTAATAACAATGTTTCGCTGAAATTGACAATTCAAGTGGACTGGACATGAGTTTATAAAAATGTACTGCGTTGGATTTATATTTCATTCTCTAAACATTCTTCCTGGGAATGTGTGCATTCTGAGTGATTTTTTCTGTCATCTTAAAGCTCTTATGGGCAAAGGTCTTTAAATGAATATTATCTGAATATAAGCATGGGGTCTTGGTACATTGAATAATTTATGATGCATATCGACTTGGGATCTTTCCCTATGAGACTTGAACGTGAAGCGTGCGAGTTCTGCAGCCCTGTTTTTGACAAGGAAATGCAATATTATTAGGCTACGATATGTGGGAATAGGGTGCAGAATACACAAGATTTGGCAAATCCATATGTCCTTTGAAGCAGCTGTGTCGTTTTAGGTAGAGTTGAACCTATAAGGTATACACCAACTAGCTAGAAGCTCTTGTCAACTGTAATATCCATGTCCAAAAGAGCTGAAACATCTTTCGAGCGTGGAACCGTTGTGTCTCTCTATCTGTCAGCAGTATGTGACGGACAAATTTAACCATGCTGTTCTATGTTGCCCCCGCCTTGCCTGCGCTCTCTAGCAATTGTTGCCCAAGAAAACAGCAATACCCTAGAAAGAACATCTTGGCCTTTGGGCATCTTTATTCTTCAAAGCGGATAGAGCAACTGCATTCTCCTATGGAGACGCTGTTTGTCTCATCTACCAAGTCACAGTTCACACAGATATTAGATCATTACTATTTTTTTGTGATAGAAGAGAATGATGCATATAAATGTATCCTTCACGAGCATGTGATAAGAAGAACTACTGCGTAATGTTCTTGTTTTAGGAAATATAATGTTACTATGTTTACTAACGAAGGTATATGACGCAGCGTTTTCTAGAACAAAAACATGGTATTTTGGAAATGTATTTTATGAGCATGTGTCTTTAAGAATTCAAATTTCTTATAAAAAAAATCCATTTATATGCCAAACCATTTGCTTTTAGATCGTTGGACGAGCCTGAATTAGGTTGAGGATGTCGCGTCCCTATTTGCTTGTAGTTGCTCTTAGTTTTGAAGCTTCAACTCTTAGCAGAGTAATGGTTTCCTGGACACTGCAAAGGAGTAGGGTAGAGCGAATGTCTGTGGACGATTCAGTGGTCTTGCTTCTTATGTCCCCACACAATCTGTCACTTATGTTCTGGACTTGGAAGGGTAAGCAAATTAAATTCATTAAGGTGAAAGAAAATTGACGGGGATTCTTGTCAGATTTCATTAGAAAAATTTGCCATAGGTATGTGGCGTTTGTTCACGAAATTCATGGTTGAGATGAACTCTTCTAATGTAAGACCAGGCCTAGCGAGAGACAACAAAGGGAGCGTTAGTTTTCATCCACTAATACAAGAGACAAAATTGAAAAGGCTGCCATCGGTTGAAGGAGAGATAGCTCCCTTGATCTGATTTGCTGATCAGAAAAAATCCTTTTGGATGGTGTACGTGGATGTCACAATTTCTTTACTTTTAGTTTGGTGCTCGAGATAATCAATTAGATGCATTATATATTTTTCAATCTTAAGGTAGAGATTGGAATGCTAATGCTCTTAAACAGACCTTGTAAGTTGATTTAATTTAATCAACAACATCATTATCGAGCTTAAGCAGCTAAGAATGAAACATGGTTATTTTTCTTCCTTTAATCATAAAGGCATGTGTTGTCAGAGGCATATGCTTCATGGCTCAATAATACACCGTTTTCCCCGAAAAAATACATTGAGGCATTAGGAAAGTTGAAGTCTGCAGGCCACCAGATGTTGCCGGATGACTAAATAATTAAAAGCTGTAGTTAAATTCAATGCAAGCCATGAGCTAAAATATCATAAACTGTCAGTGTTCCATAAAAGATAACTAGTACTTTTGTTGTATGGTCTTTTTAGTGATGATTTTTAAATATTTTATTATCGGGCAACATTTTGGCCCCTAACATGGGCAGCACGACTATAATAAAGGTTTTAGCCCAGTTCCAAAGTGGGATGGAGTTGGGTTTATTGTAGTGGGCTCGGTGTCTGGTCTTAACTAAGACATAAGTAAACATAATGTGGTTTTAGGTAGAATAAGTGTAGGGTTTAGATCTCAATCATGTCTAAACCTAAGGTTTTGGAAAATATGATTGAAAACATGTTCAATTTCGAAAACATGTAGTTCAAGTCTATGCTTTTGAAAAGTGCAGCCTTGTGAAAGTCAATTCGGATCAAGTGCATGCAAGGATTACTGTTGTATGCATATAGTTGATAAGCTAACTTGGTTCTTACATGAACCTAATTCTAAGTGCAGGATTCCAAATTGAATGCATGATGCAAAGTGAATGCAAACTATATGAATGCACATCAAACATTACAAAACATTTAATTATAATATGCATGATTTTTGGAAACTGAATCCACATAGGCACCAAGTCAGATCATGAACTTACATGCAAGGACTATTGCCATGAATCACATAATAAAGTAACCGGAATTTCTTGGTGAAGTTGAATGCAGATTTGGAAACAAATGCTACATTATAATATTAAAGACCAAACATGACATACATAATAATAAGAATATAAACTTAACCCGTTAAATTATGATTTGCAAGCCTAGACACTTTAGGATAGAGTTAGGACATGTTACAGATTCTTAACTATGTTTATAATACAAGAGAAATCAAAGTTAAAACACAAAAATCAGATTGAACCTAGGTAACAAGCTGAAATATGAAAATTTGCTAAGTCTGAAAAACAAGATAACCTGACTAGGTGACTAACTTTGCCGAATCCAAAACTAGGTTAACCAAGTTACATTGATGTGAAATTTGGCAAGGTGACTCTCTATACCTGAGGCAATCAACTCAAAGTGATATATTTAAAAAATCTATTTAGTTTAGAAAGACATAGGACCAGAAACATATGACAAAAATAAAAAATCGTAGAAAACAGGTTTTGTAAAACATGTTAAAAAAGTACATTTAGTCTGACTAAAATTCTATCAAATCAACTTGTTCTGATATGAAAATTGGTCTTGGGTATAGACAGTCTTTCTTTATTCTTTGTGATATTTATTAAGACTCCCCCATAATAGAGAATCAATAGGACCTTACAAATAAAAAAAACATGCATAGGATAAAACGTCGGAATATTGAAAAACTTAAAGTAGAAATTAGAATGTCAGAATCACTTTGATGACTTTCTGAGCACATTTAAAATAATGAAAATGGTATTAAATCAAATTGATTTTTCCAAAAAATTAGTTTGTAGATTCTTGGCATGACAAAGAATCAACAAGAATTGAAAGCTTTGGAAAAAGTTAAACGA
Source organism: Nymphaea thermarum (assembly GCA_011799765.1). Taxonomy (NCBI): domain Eukaryota; kingdom Viridiplantae; phylum Streptophyta; class Magnoliopsida; order Nymphaeales; family Nymphaeaceae; genus Nymphaea; species Nymphaea thermarum. The sequence goes on along the minus strand of JAANDH010000642.1, from coordinate 95,481 downwards.
AAGAAAGAAACAACCTCATGAAATTAATGAAAATTACAATTTTACAAAATTCAGCAAAAAATAGTAGAAAACAATTGCGGCTAAATCATTTAATGGGATGGTCAAATCAACTTGGAATTGACTCAAATTTGGTGAGAAGAAACTAGGCTAATAGATCTAACTTTTGACTTTTACAAAACTTAAATTGGAGTCCCAAACAAAAGTTATGAAATTTACAACTTAGACAAATCCCAAGATCCAATTTATGCAGGTTAGAAGTTACAAAAAGCAGATTTTATAAAATTACCAAATGTAGGAACAAACAAACTTAAAATTTTATGAAATTTGGAAAAAAAAAAACTAGACATATAGCTAAAACTCTAATATTTCATAGATTGTTAATATGATTTCTAGTTAGAGAGACATAACTTTCTGAAATTTCTGTAACTTTGAATTTTGCATATAAACTCAAAAAATTATATCTCTAATATTAAAAAACACATAAACATCTCAAAATGTCACTATCCTGAAGTTGCAAACCATTAATTCAATTATATTTAAACCTAAAAAGAAGAATCCAAAATAGAAATAAAGAGAGAGGGAGCATACTTGAGACCTTGGAGCTTGAGCCCGAGAGCATTAAAAAATGATCTCCCAATAGGAGTTAGAGATTCTTAGGTGAGATAAAGATTTAGATTTGTGACAAGTGCCAAAACCTAAAAGAAGAAGCTAAGATACTTGCCAAAAATGTAAAAGGAGAGGCCTGCCATGCCATAGTTCTGAAAGAAGATGAATGGCACATATGCCAAAACCTGCCTAATTTGGAGTAAGATCTGAGAATGAGATCTAAGAATGAGATATGAAATGATGAATCTAGATATATTTATGCAAATCACATGGATCAAGATTTGGATTGAAGATCTAGACTGGGTGTGGACCCTGAATCTGACTTGATCCGAGCTAGGTGGGTTCAGACTCTGTCCAAACATGTTGGGGTTTGATCTAGCTCTAGACTCAGCATGATACTGATACAGGCCAGATTAAGCTCAGGTCAAAGTAGGTGTAGTTCTAGTAAAACAAATTTGGCTAGGTTTGAACCAGGTTGAGCTCAATTCCAAGTTAGCTCAGACCCTACGTGAGCCTAACTAGGCTCAGACTTGGTGTAAGGATACCTTAGGTTTGGTTCATGTAACTCCAAACTTAGGTTCATACAAAAATAATGCACGTATGTACAAAAGATATTTTTACCCTTGATATAAAACTAGGCTGCGAGATTGAGTAGGTAGCTTGACTAGATCAAGACATAGGGTGGGTTCAATTTTGGAGGCATGCCAAGTTTGACTGAAAAATTTCTCGTAATTGAAAAATCATGTTGTTCCAAATTGACCAAGTAAATGAAAACGTGAGGGGTAGAATGAGAAATAAAGATTATAGGTTTGCCTAAGTTAATAAACACATCAATACTCTCTTTGAGTTACAACGAATCTATCTGTATGTTGGAACTGGAAACTAGCATTTCAGACCTCCCAAAATTTAGTTAAGAAGTCACTATTGACAATGTTTGGACATAGACAGTTTAGGAGTGACTATAAAACTATAATTGCACTCAGTTTGACATATAATTGTTCAGACTGAAGTTAAGAATAGTCATTCCTAGTATTGAAGAATATGATTTCAACTCAATTTATTAACTTGCTTGAATCATATAAAAATGGTGATCGGACATGTAAAAATGGAGACATAAGGTACACTTTCCTAAAAGTTGTTGCTTTAACACTGAAATTGAACCTTAAAAGCTAGAAATGGAGTTGAAAATACTCTATTGACACTAGAGAGAAGCTATCAGGTATCTGATCGGGTCTACAAGTGTTCTGATTATAAGAAATAGTGGAAAAACTAGGGAAGTTGACGATTTCTGACCAAATGCAATCTAGTAAACTTGTTTTGAGGATTATTGATGACATGTAGCGATGGAAGTAACTATGATTGATCTTAGGTAAACCATATTCTTAGGATTTTCATAACTATTCTGCAAAATTGGAAGAAAATTGAGGCAAAGTGGTAATTTTTTTATGTGTCAACAACCTAGGGTAATCTAGGCCATGGTGTCTGATATCTAGAGCATATGATTTGATTTGGTGTAGTTCACAAATCCTAGATTTGAAATTATTTTATAAAACCAATTCAAATCTCATTTATGATGGGTAAATGGTCACTTTGACTTGTGAAAATTTGAGATGTTTGCACTAATCGACTAACTGCTCTCTTATTTCTCTTTCTTTCTTCCCCCTTTTCTTTTGATCCCCTTCTCCTTCTTTGTATTTTCTTCTTTTTCCTTTTCCTTTCTTTAACACTTCTTCTTTTCTTTCTTTCTTTTTTCCATTCTTTTTTATCTGCTTTCTCTTATTTGATTCTGTAGTAATTTCCTGTTTTATTTTTTATAGGTTCTAGGCTGCAACCACCACCCTCCCTCTCGTTCTCCCTCATTTTCTATTTGCTACTAAAGCAACAACCTTTTTTTTTTTTTTTTTTATATTTTTTATGCCCTTCTCTTTTTCTTCCATGATCTTGTTGCTACATTTTTCTTCTTATTGCCTCTTTTTGTTATTCTTCCTATTGCAGGTTTTTTCCTCTCTTAGTTGTCCCACTCTCCTTCTCACATTACTTTATCTTTACCACTTACCCTCTCCTCATGTTCCTTTTATTCCCCTCTTCTTTATTTGCTCTGATTTTTTTTTTCCTCTCCCTCATCTCCTTTTCTCCCCAAGCAATCTGTCTCCTTCCCTCCATCAACTCTTATACCGCCCATGCCCACAGCCAGGCCTGGCCTGACGGACTGCAATCAGAACCCGATCCTGCCCAGCTCGACCTGATTATAGACAAATCTGCATAAAAGGTAAATATAATATGTAAAAATAACTAATAACATGCAAATATAATAAATTATAATAATATATATATTTTTCAAAAAAAAAAAAAAAAACTGAACCCAGCCCAGACCACAATTATTGGTACAGCCACACCCAAATTTAGGGTCCAGGGCCAAGCTTGAGTCGGTCCAAGTACTAGGTACCCGTCAAGTACTTGGCCCAGTACCCACCCCTATTACTAAGTCAGGTACCTGGCCCAGTACCCACCCTTATTACTAGGTCAAGAGAGGAAGAGGAGCCAAGGCATGGGGTTAAGAGAAAAAATGAGACTCAACACTCAACAGCATTGAACATCAGGCAAGGGAGGCGATATAGGTGGTGACCTCTAACCACCTTGTCCTCGCCGAAGCATTTTTCTATATATATAACTATGTATAAGTCAATACTGCTATACGCAGAATGACTAATATTTAAAAAGTTATTTCTAAAAAAAAACTATAAATCATCACTAAAACCACCATAAACCATCACTGCAACATGAACCATTGCTAATGCCAATGTAGAGGCAGCAGCGATAGAAGAAGCTTGCTTTGAGCAATAGTTTAGAAAAGATATCTACTCTTTGTTCTCTCTATATTCATAATTATACTAGATTCAATTAAATTGGAGAGTTTCTCTACCTTCTTGAATTATTTTGTGATGGAATAAGTTTTCTCTCTCTCTCTCTCTCTATATATATATATATATATATATATATATATATATATATATATATTAGCAATGGAAAAAACAATTACAAATGTCAGTAATGGCCACAACTAAAATCATGACTAATGGTCCAAGTAAAACCGTGGCAGATGGATGCCATGGTCTAAACTATGACAAAAGATCAATAACCACAAGGGCTATTACCACAGCCACTTTAGTTAATGGCCACGATAAAAACCATGGCTGAAAGTATTTTTAGCCATGGTTTTTTGGTGTATTAGCCATGGTTTTCACCATGGCTAATAACCAATTTTTTTGTAGTAAACATCATAGTTTTAGGATTTGATTTTCTATGTTAGTTGCATATGAAGTGTAAATACTCTTGTACAAGTTTAAGAGTATGTGCAATACCATTGAACTTCTGTAGAACTTTAAGTTCAGCAGTATAAGTATTTCTTTTTTAATATTACAATTCAATATTACAATTCTTGCAAACTCTTGATTCTACTTAATTTGCTACTTAAAGTGAAAATCAAACAGTTCTTCCCATAGTTGACCCAGACTCATTACTTATAAAATCTAGAAAATATAACCAGCGTATGGATTCATAATGTATTACATTGAGATTTGATTTTATAATTGAAACAAGAATTGAAACTGAATTGCAATTTATACTTACACCCAAACTTGCACAAGTGAGTATAATGAAGAGAATGGTTATCTATGCAACTAAAAGCATTGCTTATATTACATTGAAATTTGATTTTTATAATTGAAACAAGAATTGAAATTGAATTGCAAATTATACTTAAACCCAAAATTGCACAAGTGAGTATAATGAAGAGAATGGTTATCTATTCAACTAAAAGTTTTGCTTCCCATGAATATTTTGTGGCCAACGATATTTCAAGCAAATGCATAAACAATGCACTTGAAAGTACCATTGTTGCAAGTGATGAGAGAGATGAAAGTGATAGATATACTATTTCCCATTGTTGGAATGATTCAAGTGCTGATGATGATAATGTTATTCTGGCAGATGGAATGCAATTTCGATAATGAGGACAACACGTATGAGTAAGGCTGGGCACCGGGCCGGGCCGCCGCCGGGTACCCGGCCCGACTTGGGCCCGGGACCGGACCTGGGGAAAAGGGAGCCGGGCCAGCCCGACTCGTTATCGGGCCATCTTGGGTGGGCCCAATAAACTCGATTCAGGTCCGATAATTTATTTTTTAAATTTTTATTAATATATATACATATAATATTTTATTATACTTAATTATATATATATATATATATATTATTTTATATTAAAAATATATTTTTAAATTTAATTGGGCCGGGCTGGCCCAATGCCAGGCTTACGTATTAGTTTTACAATTATTATGCTATGGATTCAATGAAAGAAAGTTTACTTTGGATAAAAATGTGTATGACCTCATTGTTAGAAGGTCATTTATTTGTTCTAAGCAAAGTTGGAAGAATGCAAATGGAACTGCAAAAATAATAGGTTTGATACAATATGCGATTGTCCAACGAAACTAGTGTTAAGAATGCTTCCCAATGAAATATATATTGTATATGCATTCCCATGTGATCATAACCATCCCTTGGCACCTCTTGGCATGGCTCAACTATTAAGATTGCATCATGAAATGACATATTTTCACTTTGTAATAAGCAAACTAGCTGACAGTAATGGCATTCAGTGAAGCAAAAAATACAGTTATTTTGTTAGATGATGGTTAGCATTTACACTTGTGAATTTTAGAAACCACTTGAGGAGAAAGATAACAGAGGCCATGAAAAACGAGGAATCAAGTGCCTTGGCCAATTACTTGTAGACAAAATCAAACCCCGACCCTAGGTTCTATGGTACAATGCAATTATATGACGAAGTATATGTCACAATAATGTTTTTGGGTGGAATCAAGGTCTAGAGTGGATTTTGAATGCTTAAATGTTGTTCATGTTGTTGACACAATGGTTAAGATTAATACTCATCAGTGGCTTTTTGCGTAGTTTGTAGGTGTAAGTGACCACTGACATGGTTTCATTTTTTGTCCTGCGTTTTGTATGACAAGACCATGGATATATATTTGAGTGCCTACTTAATGTCATTACAAAAGCCATGAGCGAGAAACACTCTAAAGTTGTACTTGCATATGATGATAATGCAACAAGTGCAATTTCTCATGTATGGCTAGATGCACATTATTGACTCGGTTTGTGACACATTTTTCAAAATGTAACAAAGAATATTGGCCACATACTGAATCAAAAGAATGAATTCAATAAAGTTTTACAAAATGCATACGTAAGTGCAAAGATGCTGAAACTTTTCAATCTATATAAGAACAAATGGTTCATGTGTGTAACCTTGAAAAAAGTATTTGCCCGTAAGTGAGGAGGGGCATTATTGAGGGGAGGAGCTGGTGAGTGAAAAGAGAAAGAAATGGACTTCTCTCTGTTCCCCTCCCGTCGTGACTAACCCCATCCCTAGTTGTTCCTAATCTTCTCTTGCTGGCATGTTACCAAGAACTCGACAAACTGTTTGTGGAAGGAGGGCAAGGATGTGTAAACCATTCCCCTCTTTCCCTGCTCCTTGCCAGCCGACGAGGGCAAGGACAGTGGCAGATCAAAAACAAACTTGGCTAAGGGGCTAGCTAGCTTCTTGCTTAGTAGAATGAGTGTTTGTAGGACACTAACTAACTAAATCTGATGTGGACACAGCATATGGCTGAACTTAGGTTCAGTTTAATCACAATAAAATATTTTGCACACTAGTCACATATTAACTAAGGCTCTGTTTGATGCACAGTTAGGGGAAAACTTACCGTTTTTGTACCGTTTTTCATTTTCAAATCAAACACAAGAAAAATTACCCTGTCGAATTAGATAGATCAGAGTAAATTTATCTTGAAACAAAATCAGACCTGAGAGTGTCCGACTTTTTACCACGGACTTTTTTTTATGATAAATTACGGTTTCAAATTTTATCCTGCCATCAACGGAAACTAAGAAACAAATAAAAAAGGGGACGATCAAGGCTGTCCTAACCAGTGGGCTCTCTGGTGGCCAACGTGAACCCTAAGTCATGGTCAGTTTCCTCATATGGCTAGTATGGCATGGATCACTGACTAATATGGTGTGCATTTGAAACTCAAGCGTGACTGATTGGTTAACTAGAGGAGGTGACGTGAGGGGAAATGCTTGCCCAGCGTTTGAGGCAGACGGCTGAATATAGTTCAGTACGCTTACTGAAACCGTAGTCCTGTCTTCTTTCCATCCGCGTGTGCGCTTCTTCGCTTCGTGCAACCGAGAGAGAGAGAGAGAGAGAGAGAGAGAGAGAGAGAGAGGAGATGACGTTCGGCGGGACGCAGGCCTACGGTGAACCATCGTATTGGGACAAGCGGTACTCGCAGGACCCAGGGCCCTTCGACTGGTACCAGAAGTACGCCACCCTTGCCCCCTTGTTCAACCTCTACATCCAGCGTTCTCACCGCATCCTCATCGTGGGATGCGGCAATGCAGGTGACAATTCAATGGCCTCCTTGAATTCCCTGCGTCTCCTTCCTCTTCACCGATCTTCTTCCTCTTCTTATCCGGATGGTTGATTTCATTCTTCATCCCCCGAAACTCGTAAGGACAACTCTGTCTGCCGAGGGACTTTCCCGTAGCCAGAGAGCATTACGGTTTTATTTGCAAAATTTTGATGCGAAGTTTACTGATTCTCAAAAAGGTATATCATCAATGATGTAGATTGATTCTGTTGCTTAGGCATGCCCGGATCATGCAAAATTTACGTGTGACATGCTCTCCCTTTAGGGGGATGTGAGGCCTATTCCGTTTTTGAGTGCTCCCGATGCACCCTTTTATCGCTGGAATGTTCGCAAAAGTGCTCTGTAAACTTTAGTCCACTTCCCGGCACTACATGCTTTGGGGGACGAGTAGATAGTGCATCCGTAAAGCACCAGATATTCTAGAGCATAGATTACGGTTTCGTAAAGCTTATACTCTGATGGTTAGATGCCACTCCATCTCCAGGTGATTTTTTTTTTTTTTGCATGTGAGCGTCAATCATCTGGGAGACTGGAGAATTCTTTGAAGGTAAAACGGAAATTATGTTCTATGTTTTTAGCAAAACCGGTTGAAATTTTCCTCACATCCTCTCTCGCATTGCCCATCCTGTAAATCCCTTGGGCTTTTTGAGCTTCTTGTACGTACGGACTGAAGATCTTGTGTTACAGCCTCTTATTTATGTTTCAAGACCTTTTCAGAGCCACGATTACCTGACTGATAATTGAGTTAACCTGGTATGAAGGATTCAGTTCCTGTGCGTTACTCTTTAATGGACTAAAAATTTGCAGCGATTGGAGAGGGGATGCTTGATGACAATTATGAGGACATCGTCAATATTGATATATCGTCTGTAGTGATTGATGCCATGCAAAAGAAATACAGCAATCGTCCACAGCTGAAATGTATCCTTCTTGTAATTTTAACGTGATTGTGAATCTACTTTATTTTTCTCCACATGTTTACTGTTTGGAGGTAATGACCTGAATAAAAGCATTTAGATATTTGGATGGATGTGCGGGATATGCACAGCTTTGAAAGTGATTCATTTGATGTTGTGATTGATAAAGGTAGGGTCCATTAAATTTCCACTTTATGGTCTCTAGTTGGGCACATGGATGCATGTCTTTGGTATTTCTTTGTTTACCGTGGTTTTCATGCTCTTCTTAATTTTTGGTTGTTCATGAGAGCTGGCTTCTTCAGGGACTCTCGATTCTCTTATGGTAAGCACTGCAAGGCTGTGAGTTATTGTTTGAAATGTCAATACAGGACATGCTAAATGATTGCCAACCTTGGTATGCAGTGTGGGCAAAATTCACAATCGAATGCAGGGAAGATGCTAGATGAGATATGGAGGTAATTTGAGAATCTGAGATTCAGCATCTGTATGAAAAATTTCAAGTTTCTGGTAAACTTCTCTTCCTTAATTTGTGTATGATCTACTGAAACAGTTAGTGATTGAATCAGGGTCCTGAAGGATAGAGGTGTATATATACTGGTAAGTTTCTTTTTCTGAAAAATATAATGTGTATTCAACTTTTTGGGGCATAAACTGTGATCTCATTTCTGGGTAACATATACTTGAGAATAAATAGGTTATTCATGTTTTGATGCAGATCACCTATGGAGCTCCATTATATAGGTTATCCCTTCTGCGCGAGCCATGCTTTTGGTCAATAAACCTTCATGTGATAGGTTAGGAAAGATTAAGAGCTTTTATTCTTTCATTCATTCTTCTGTTTTCTTCGCATTCTTCTATGGATTAACTATGACTACAGTCAAAGCATATAGCTTTCTTCTAGCTTGATCAATCAGTTTGATATAGTAAAATAAATTTCTCAAAATTTCAAACACCACACTTGTTCTATTTATTTTGGAAGAAAGCACTGAACCTTCATCTACAATAGGCAACACTGAAGCAGACAACTGATGTAGATGGGCAGTTTCTTGTGACTTTCAAATACGAGCTCAAAACCAAGGGATGTAGAATCAGTCGCGACTGGCTCTGCTCAGTTGTTAAGTATGAGATTATAGTCCAGTAATAAGGCTTATATTGATGGACAACTTTTTACAAATTTCAAGTGTCGATAGAAATCCAAAAGAGGTACAAATTTTCCATCATAGTTTTTGCTTTAGTGAATGTGAATTATGAGTCATATCTTGTTAATAAAAACCAAAAGGAACACCTATGAGTCATATGTCCTTAATAAAAATGCCCATGAAAGTGATAGGGGATTAAATTGAGGCAAACTTAGGTTGAAACCCACTAAGCAATCCAAGATATCATCTTGAAAATTTTCTTTCCCAATCATCCAATTTTAAATCATAATCTTCTAAAGCTTTTCCTCTTTCATTTCCTTTGAAAGCTTTCTCAATACCATTACCATCTTCAACAAACATAAAAATAGGCTGAGTAGTGGTGCTTATGCATCCCTTAATCCTTAACCTTGATGTGGGTTTTCAACTGTCCTGCCTATGTAGTCTAGTTGCTTCTATCTTGCTTGCATGCTATGACAAAAATGAAGTTGTTTGGATATCAGCCACTTGATAGAGTTCTCTTCTTTGAAACCCTTGAAGAATTGGAGGTGAACTTGATATTCCCCTATTTAGCAAAAAGCATGAATTTCGAGGAAGAAATTAAGAATTCCTCCAAGAGATTGAAGATCTAATGCTATGTAAAATATCCATCAACCACACAACATCAAGTCATAAGAGACTTGATAGACAACACAAGAGAGATCTCTCCATGTTTATGTCAATGAGTATGGGTGCAGTGAGGACATAAGTGGAGCAATTCAAAAAAAGCCGAACATGTGCACACACACAGATTCATAGATATAAAAAAACAAGGATTTAAACAAACAAAATGATTCGTTCATGGTTCATAATTTATAAGTGAAGGAACCAACTAATTGATCAATTTCATCATTAGAAGTGGAAGGAATGACAAGCTCCACAAAGTCCATAAATGGAACCATGCAAATTATGTTCTTCAAAGTCAATGTCCTTTGGATTTACATCCCAATTCTTGGATGAACCCTCTGCAACATAATATGACTTAACTCAATATTTAACTTCAAACAACCAATCCACTACTGAAATTTGATTTCTACATAGCAAAAATAAGAAAAATACCCTTAGGGGCATTTGTTTATTTCCCCTAATTTGGAGGTGAAACTTCACCAGGAGAAAGTTCCGGAAGAGTTGAAATTTCACCTCATCCTAAAATGAGGTGTGTTTGATGAGCTAGAAAAGTTCACCTGGAGAAATTTATTGGTGTTTGATGGCTAAGTGACAGAAGGAAGAAAAGTAGTTAATTAGCTAATTATTACAAATGTTATCAATTTTAATTTGAATTTCAATAATCACACGAATTTTCTTGGATGTTATGAAAGAAGACCTGCTAATAAGTTTCAATTTTCACATCTGAATTGGCTATAATGGATGCAGAAATTGATGGTGCTACAGAAAATTTCACATCTTAATTGCTATCCCACTCATTTTGCATGTACAAGATACAGGTTTGCATTGCGCTTGAATACTCATTCAGTTTAAATGTATTGTGATCATCAAATGTAATATGAACAATACATTACTTTGCTGCGTTGCCAATTTGAGTCCTGATAAAATCTATATCCAAGTGGTTTGAAAAAGGAAACCAGTTAGTCGACAATGAAGTTCAGAATTGGCAACAAGAGATATACCAACCAGTTGCAGCCGATTTAAACCTTCCCATTTATTAGAACCATGGAGAAGGAAGATGAATGAGAAAACAGAGACGAAAGATGAATGAGAAAATATTCATTCCAGGGCCTGAATCTCTCGACTGGCTGCCAAGGTGACTGGTATTTTCAACCAGGATGACCAAGAAAGAATGGTGAATTTTTTTTGTGTTTGATGAGGAAGGGAAATCCGTACCATTTCCCTCCTCTGCAGTGTTTCATCCTGCAATCAAACGCTCAATCAATCTAAAGTTCAGGAATGTAATTGTAGGTTGGAGTGGACACAAGCTAAATCTTCTGCCTCTTGATGTTGTGGATTTGAGAATATGTGTTTTAGTTTATTTCACAACATGATGATGTCATAGGCGGAAATAGAAACCTCATTGCAGGATGTTGGAGAATTGGTGTTCCTGATCCACCAAGCTTTCAATAAATTAAATATCTTACTCAAAAACATTCATAAACACATTATTTACTAACTTCAGCATTTGATGATCATTAAAAAGTCTTCACTAAGCATATCATCCTATGCTTTGGTGTTTTTGCATCTTCGTTAGGAGGAACAGGACTAACACCTCTCAACAACTATGTTTGTTGTCCATATTGTTTGCAATTTAGTGAGTGTGCATTACAATGCAAGAGGGTGGTTGCTTTTATCTCATCACATTTTTCATAAAGCTTCATCCACATGATTGAAAAAAAACTGGATCATCAAGTGCAATATTTTTCTTCTCATGCTTATATATCATAGTGTAAATTTTTTCCTTTGATTTTATCTCACATTTCACAACCCATTAACCCTTGTGAAGCATGGGTCCTTTTTTATCAACTTTGCTGAAAAGTGGGCTTTGCAATTGGATGTTTACATTAATTTCACTGCAATAAAATTTCCAGTTATTGTTAGTCACCATGGCATCAACATCAGTGCATTCTCGACTTTGTTTAGTTCTTTTGACCCATTGCAGTCATAGATGCAAAATGAGTCAAAACAACCTTCAATAATTTCAAATCAGAATGGCTATTGAATATACAGAGGATGATGATGGTTTACCGTAAAGTTTCTGATGTTTCTGCCATGTTGCTCAGTCTCTTCAAACTATTAACACATATTATTCATTTGCATCTTCTTTTGGTACATTGCAAATACTTTTTACGTGCCATATTTAACTCGTTCACCACACAAGGAGTTTAGAAGATTTGACTATACTTAAGGATCACTCTCCAAGCTAGTTCATGCACAATTGCATGCTAGAAAATTGTTAGTACATCTGCACAAAGATATCTTCATCCAATTCTTTTATCACGTCTATAAACTCCTTCAAATACCCAGCATCTTTATGCTCCTCAAATAGATCAACACACTTTAAAGTAATTGGCCCATTAAATGAATAAACAATAACATTTTATTCATGGTTGCCTTTGTATATGAGTCCACTCATAAAAAAATGATGGGGATCGTATGGTTTTCATGGGCTCATAACCAGTGAAATTGCAGTTAGCCAAACCTATAACCATAAAAGAAAGTGAACTTGTAAGGAAGAACCTTTCCCCATATTTTTAAATGCTCTTTCTATTGTTTTATCGGTTCCCAAGCCCATCTTTCTTTTCTTCGAAGTATCTTTGTCTACAACAATACTCTAAGGAATAGACAGTTCACTTGATTTTACTAATTTTTTCTTCAATATCAGTCACCTCTTGTTCTTTTTTCCAATTCCATCAACATGTGAATTCTGTCAACATGTATTTGTCAACTCTTTTGCATTCTCTAATTCCATAATCATAGGTTTGTTGAACATTTGCTCTAACATGTGTGCACAAGCCAGTATACTGTCCATGACTGAAATTGTAAATGAAAAGCACATTGCCACCATAGCCATTAGTTTTTTCTTCTTTTGTCACATGCCTCCAAAGTGGCCGAGAAGGATCTGTTTCAGCTACAGCAATGCTGTTTGTAGTTTGTACTGCCACTGTTATATGAGTGCTTACGACTGCCTCCCCTTATCAGCCATTATATGTGAAAAGTGAAAATAAAGCTGCCTACTTCCCTAGATAACACAAAGAAAAATACATAAAGAAATAGATAATATGAATAAAACTCGCAAAACACTAAAATTCTAAGAGTCTAAGATTAATAGAATGACCTTAAAATCATAAATATTCATACATTCATATAAATTCTGAAAACTTAATATTTCATGGAGTTAAAACCTTGGATATTACACAAACACAGTGGCTGAAAACTCTATGAAAATGAAATACTTAAATTCTTAATTGAATACTTAAGAAGATTATAAGAGCCAATTTGGTGAACCAGATTCTATGACAAGAAAACATGGACTTCAAATTGCATCATTCAACATGATTATTGATTAGTGTAACAAACCTAGTGGTAATTTTAAAATATCTGTACACTTTCTGATAAGAAAAAGCATAACCAGATCAGACAAAACAACAAAATCTGGTTAGAGAAAATAAAATCTAATTAGATGGAACAATAGAGAAAGAAACTCTGATCTAATGCAGAATCAAAACTTGATGTTACGTAAACAGAATTTGGTCTAATACAGAATCAAAACTTAATATTACGTAAACTTTCTCTTCCTCTTTGCTTTCTTTCTGCTATGAACAGATTTTGGGATTTCTAACATGTTCTACTATAAGACCTATCACATGTTCTACCTCTTTTCCCTTTTCGCCGGTTTTGCTTTTGTTCTCAAACTAGATCTCGTGCTGTAATCAAGTGGATCAAATGGAAACCTCAATATCCATTTTCTAGTATTCAACATAGCCATTTTAGCATCTTTCATCTTTAAAAAAAAATATAAATCTATGGTAAAAATGGAAGATTTTGTACCTTTCACAGAAATAGGTTATCATACACAAAAGGAGGTGCCATCTCTTTCTTCAACAACAAATTGGTCCTTACATGTATCTAGCCTTAAATTAATTTTTTCTTTTTCAACAGAGTTTGTACCTCACATATTGTATTGGGTGATATTGACCCATATTGTACGATATGGGTCAATATGGGATGTTACAGCCCTGTAATATCATAATGCTTTTTCTCAACCGTTACATTAGATATCATGGGATATGGTGCAATAAGCGAAAGACGACCCTGTTCTGTTTGACTTCATTATAGTATGGGGTGTTCAGTGAGTCGAGCCAACTTGAGCTCAACTCGAACTCGCTTGGGTAAACTTGACTCAAGCTTGACTTTGTTAATAAACGAGTCGAGTGTGAGTGTGAATTAAGAAATACAAGCGATTAAATAAACGAGTTGAGCTCGAGCTAGGTAGGTTTGGCTTGTTTACACTTAGTTAAGTTCACAAGAAGACAATATGTAGGAAACATCTTATTATATTATTACACGAATGAAACTATTGCAATGGAGTTTCTTGTGGCTAGCAAGGATCAAGTTGCAAGTTTGAACCTGATCCTTTCTATTCTGTTTTAAAAATAAATTTTCTATAAACGGCTCAAGTGGCTCAGCTAAGCTCATGTCAGATCCCGATGCGAGCTTAATCGAGCTGAGTTCGAGCCTTCTTAAGCTCAAGCTAAGTAACTCAAGCTCAACTTGAGCTCGAGCGGAGCTCGAGTTGAGCCTTTTGGCACTCGTGGCAAGTTCAAGTTGGCCCCAGCTCGGTCGAACTCGGCTTTCTGAACAGCCCTAATAGGATGTGCTTTGTGAAACAAATTGTTCAATATTAAAGTCCTTTGAATTTGGAGTATGCCTCATTCTTTCCAGCAATGGTGAAATTCTGTTTTCCCAGACATTAGGGGTGGAGCTAGAAAAAGATTGTGGGGGCATATTTATACTTTTATGCATTTCGGAGGGGCCAAGTCATATTATCTACAAATTTTAAAGAGGATGTATAGATTTTGGATGAACAACAGATGAGCTTTAATTTTGTTAAAGGATCAGAGGCAAGATTCGTGCTCACCTATTCTTAATGCTGGGTTGAACAAAGCAAAAAGGTTGATATCCAAGGTGCATTTCTGTTGGTAAAATCATGTAAATTTACTTGAACCCATCCAGGAAAAAGGCCTCACCCAGTCAGGTAGTTGTTTATGCTTGTAGCAAGATGTGCATAGATCCTGATATCCATACCTTCAACTTGAGAGTTAATCCAATTCACAAAGTCAGTGTGCATAGATGATAGACCACATCTTATGCAGTTGCATTGGTGTGAATAATAACACCTCGAAATGCTAGGCTGGAATTGCTAGCTCCAGCATGCATATTGTTGCTTGGCACATTTCTCTGTCTGGGCATGCACATTGAAGTGTCTATATTTCTTTTGTTCTCGATTTATAGATGGTTTCTACCTTGAGAAGATAGAGGAGTCAAAGAGGTGATAATTATTGCGGCAATTTTTGTGCAGAGAAGTTTGGATCGGAAAAGGAACCACAACGTCAGACATGGGAAGTGACAGATGCCATTCCTTTGAAAGAAGATGGTAGCTTTGACACCTCGGTGCTTGGAGACAAACCTGATGTCCATTACGTTTATGTGTGTATCAAGGTTGGTCGCCTACCTTGCTTGCTTTCTGTTTCTGTAAGACATATTAATCGTTCTTACATTTTTGTTTTCAGGACAAGTCATTAAGGGAATTAAAGTTGACCAAGGAGATTAAGGATGAGATGGTGGATAATGATTGAAAGTTTGTTACTTGCACAAGGCATTGAAGATTCTCTTGGTGTATCAATTTGACATGCCAACTCTCAAGCACGGGTAGACGGCAAATATTATTGGTCCTCTGGAAGTCAACCTGTCATACTGTTTATTAACGTTTTCAATTTCATGAGATTGAAAGTTGGGAATTTTGACTTTCTGATAAAGATTGGTATAAGAACAACACAGTGGGTTCCTGATTTTTTTCTTTCCTGGCTGACATTATGTTAATGGACAACCGCCCATTGTGGTGGTGTTCTCTTTCGTTTCCACACGGTCCATGGAGGCTCCATGGTTGGAGGACTTGTCATGCCTGAATGCCTGTACCAGTGGGGACATCTACATCTGAATACAAATTGATTTCTTTCTCGCTGATATATTTGTAGTGGCTGGATTGCACTTGCATTTGAATTATGTACGTTCCCAATGCTGGGAGATCTTCTTGCATACTTGCTAATATTTGCTTAATTTCGATGCCGTTTAGATATCAGACTCTATGGATCTCATCTTTCAGCTTGCCTTCCTATGTGGGGAGGTACTATGTCTTGGCATGTATCTACGTGGAGCCAGGTGAACGATTGGCTTCATCGTGCCCTAGGCCCCTACTATTGCGGCTGATGTATTTGAATAAGCTTAGTTTTGGATGCCGATCTACTTTTGTTCGTTTATGGATTTAGCTATTGAGTAATTCTGTTCTGACCAGAGCCGAGTGGTGCAAGCGGATTGGATTGGGACTAATTATGTTATGTCTCAATCCAATAAAAAACCGGTATTGGACTCAAATCCAAAAAGTATGACTGAATCCAATTTCAAAAATTGTGATAGACTTGTGAAAAAGCTTACCTTAATAAAAAAGTGGCGAGAAATGCACAATTTGCATGTAAATAGCTTTCTCAGGCTAGCTGCTTGTCGGGAAAAGTGTGAGGATTGGCTTTTTGTGCGAATTCGATTTTAAAGAACGTTAAAAAGGGTGTTCATGTTGGCTCTTGAGCTAGGGCTGAAGACTGAAGTGCATTCATAGTCCATTTGAATTATCTAGAGGATGGTCTTTAGATCTATTTCGACTGAAAACTCAAATGTATGAATAATTGCTCGTCTGAAGTCAGGTTTTCTGGATGTCCCAAAAGTGAAGGACGCCAGCCTGTTGTGCTGAAGACTTCAAAATAGTTTGATAAACTGAACTAGTCAATGTGTTCCGTCTAACATGATCCATCAAACGGATTCTGCAGTTTTTCTCAGTATCCGGATAAATTTGAATGTTGGAGCACTATACATGTAAAAAAAATAAACCTTATATTCACGTTCTTTGGGATGGTAATGCCCAAAAGAACAAAGAACCGCAAAAGGAAACTCCAAGCAAGAGGGAGGGCTTGATATCTGGATGTTTTGTGAAATAACCGTCTTTAAACGTGGGATCATTTGATCGTTTGAGGTGTTTGGCAAGCGCTAACGACTTCAAAGACACTTGCATTTGTGCTGAAAATGATTGTACATCACGGTGACACCCGGCACTGTGAGCTTGGTATTCTCTTTCTGCTTGCAAGCTGCCTGTGCCACCTCTCTCTCCCTCCTCCAGTCACCTTATGCTTCTTTGTTCGCTCTATCTTTTTTAATCCCCAATTCACGGCCTTTATGGAGGACCACATGTGCAACCAATTTGGGGACAAGCAGAAAAGATGCAGAGGTTTCATGGTACAATAAAAGAAGAGACAAAAGAACAAGTATAATGGAGAAAGAAGAAGAGTTATTTGATTTCTTATCAACGGATAAGGATTTTGGGACATTTTTTTTTCTAATATGTTTTTGTGCAACTACTAATCATACGATAGCCTCAGGTCGCAGCTGCCTCACTTTTAATTCCGTGGTTAAGGCTGAGGTCAAATAAGTCGTATAGTCACTATGTAAGAAAGAGCACCTGTATTCTCGAACACTGTGGGATCACTAGTGAAGCTCCATGTTGACAACAGTCTACTGTGCTGGACCAGTATCTTCCACTCGCACGTGAAACACAAAAGTTCATGCAATGTCTCATCTCCCTTTGTTTGTTGGATAACGTTAATTTAGTTATGAGGCTATTTCTTATTCATGTTTTTTTTCCCCCTTATCGAACTAGAGGAAATCAACTTATAACATAACCTCATTAATGATATATGTTCTAGAAATGATTTTTCTAATAGCTATCCAACAAATGAGAAACCGTCATATCAATAGCGGGCAGCTTTTTTACCATGTTCACTTCGTTGTTTTCTGTAATCTACATGATAGCATTTAACACTTTTTGCTTTTTGGAATGTTATCACCACTTTCAATAAACTAGTTGTTGCTTAATTATGACAATAAAATTAGATCGGTCCACTGGTTAAATCCAACTTCAGAATCTGTAGCAAAGTGGTTCTTGGTAGTTGAAACAGTACGTATAACATGTTTTTCTCCCCATGTGCGCTAAGCTAACATTTTGTATTTTGCATGACCAAGAGAGACCTCACCCGCAGAAAGGAAGATGCATTTAATTCGTCAAATCTTTTAACAGAACTGTGCATCATAAATATCAAGTAGTTATTTGAGATTATAAAGTTGATACAAAAAATTTACTTTTCTTGCCATTAAAATATCGAAATGTTCTCGCTACAAGTTGCTAGTTTGCTTGAATGGACTATGTTGACATCTAGTAACAAATGTAACACCAAAAACTGATACATGAACCTATACATAGCTTTGCATGTATAAAATTTCCAATAACTTGTGCACAAGGAACATTAATTTATCTTCTTTACCGGAGGACTTTCTTTTAGCACTTTTAATTGCAAGAGTATTCATTGGCTCAGTCACATGTTGTAAATCCTTTTAAAATATCATTAGGAAATCTCTATTAACTTGGACATAAAAATGTAAACTTTCTGTCAACGAGTAATCTCTATTCTAAGGATGGAAGATGCATCACTTATTTGAACTCAATCATGATTAGTTTGAATCATATATTTATCATTTCCTACTTATAAGGTACAACCTACATAAAATGACAGAATTGCAAATCTTGTCTCACTATTCCAAACACAATCATACTGATCAAACGTATTTGCTATACTATACACTTTCATTTATGACTTTACTAAATGACAAACATCCAAGTATTGATACAACCATGCGATGACTCTTTTCACTCCACAATTTATTTCCTTGTCCTTCACAA
The DNA here is from genome assembly GCA_011799765.1 of Nymphaea thermarum. Lineage (NCBI taxonomy): Eukaryota > Viridiplantae > Streptophyta > Magnoliopsida > Nymphaeales > Nymphaeaceae > Nymphaea > Nymphaea thermarum. Next base: position 76,757 of record JAANDH010000642.1, on the reverse strand, counting down.
CATAACCTTTTAGTTGTTCCATGAAAATAGTATCTTCTAAATTCATTATTTTTGTTAAATATTTAAAAGTTGGTTAGAGGTTTTCTGAAATTTTAGAAAGTTAGAAGGGTCCACTTTATTGTTGTCTTATTTCTAGTGGACTAATTTTGTAAAGTTGTCAACACACCCTAATCTCTTTTATATGAGATGAGGGTTACATGAATCATAAATGGAATGTTCTCTCTCTCTCTCTTCCTCCCATATTGAACATGGTATCAGAGCAACAGACCTAGGGCTGTGCGATCTAGGGTTCCACACTCCTTCCTTCTTTTCCCCCTTTCTCATCTCTCCTGTCAAGCTAGGGTTTCACGTTTGAAATCTCCATTGATTACAAAAGAAGCAATCAAACTGGTTGGTGGAAAGGGGCTAATCACGTTTAACATGTAGAGACATGATTAGCACCCTGGTGCGGCTGTTGAAGACGTTAAGTTGTAGATAAAAAAAAATCTGATATCGTTATGTATGTTGTTGCCACGGAAGAAGATCAGCCCATCGACAAGGGTATGCCGATCAAATTTGATGTTGTGTATGTTGCTGCCGTGAAAGAAGGTCAGGCCATCGACAAGGGTGTGCTGATCTGCTTGGTTGGGTGCTGCCTCATGGATCTTCGCATTTTGGATCTTCGCAGTTCGCATTTAGAGGTATGTTTTATTGGCAGCGTTGAAATCATATGGAGGGGTAACATCGTTGAAGTCAAGTGGTGTAGATTGGTTTCAGATTTTTTTTTTGGGCAGCATCGTTGAAGTCAATATTAGTTTCAGTTTGCCTCGTTTTCTAGCATAGTTGACGCTGAGTGGAGCTGTCTGACATATGCGTGCTTGCTGCCTAATATCTATATCTAATATTGCTGCCTAATATCTACATTTGACAGTAGTTATCTACGCCTGAAACTAGTCTGCTATTCTCTGGTTGTGTTCATATTGCTGCCTGAAAATAGTATGCTATTCTCTGGTGGTGTTCATATTGCTGCACGTCTGGTTGTGGTCATCTTGCTGCACATCTTTTTTCTTGGCTGTGATCCACGTATTCTATAATTTTACTATGGCTCACAGCAGTAGGTCAGAAGGGTCTAATGAATATAAGATGGCTGGTAATTCATTCTCTTATGGAACCACAATCAAATTTGATGGTTCAAATTATGAAATTTGGTCGAGGGTATTCATGATGTCGGTGGCTGGTTATAGGAAGAAATATATTCTTGAAGAAAATGAACCTATTAAGAAAAAAGAGAAATATGCTACTTGGGATGAAGATAACAACATTGTGATGTCATGGATCATGAACAGTGTAGAGTTGCGTATCGCTCCAACGATCGCATACTACACCAAAGCTAGAGCTACGTGGTATTTCCTGAAGAAGACATATTCTCATGCTACTAATGTAATTAAGATCTTGCAGTTGGAAGAAGAGCTTTGTAACATACGGCAAGGTGATCAAGATCTATCACAATATTTTGCTACGTTAACTGCTGCATATGAGAGGTTAAAAGCTCTTCGCCCTCCGTGCAAGCACTGCTATGCATCTCATTTAGAAACTGGTATGGCGGCAAAGTTTCTATTTGGGTTATCTTTAGAGTACTCTGTAGCAAAATCTCAAATCCTCACAGGCAATGATCTTTTAGACTTAGCAGACACATATAATAGGCTGAGTCGCCTTACTGTCACTCTTTCTCAGTCTACGCATGACACACCAGTCTCTGCATGTCACACCCCGACCTTTTGACCCAAACATTTTTTTTTGTTTAAACATAAAGCATCGAGGTAGGATGACACAACAATTCAAAAAGACGATGAGCCAAGCAATTCAAAACAATGGGGCAAACTTTCATTAATGCAATCATTTCAGTTCATACAAAATCACATCTATGTGTAACAAAAATGCCCCAAACTGTATAATTGATGCATAACAAAAACAAGACATCAATAAAACCAAAATATGACGCGCCGGTACTATAAAAGACCCAAAACCTCCCCAGTGGGACGTGAGTGAAGCCATCTGCTCAACCTGCTGCCCCGGGTCCGTCAAAACTTGAAAATGGAAAACAACTGAAGGCTTAGCCTTCGCAGTATGGCAACAAGCCATGAAAAAACCAACCCTTTCAGGTAAGATTCAAATAAATATAAATATCAAGATCATATTTCATCATGTTGTGTCAAAGTACGACACACAAAGGCCACTCAATGACCATAGTCATTAACTTTTTCAATCACATGTAAACATAACTAAACATCTCACTTGCATTTGCAACACAACAATTACATTCACTTCAAACACATACAATCAATCATGTTCAATACATTTTCTTTAACTTCAGTGTATTACAGTTCCTGTGGGTGCAACACAGGCACGTGCACACCATGGGCGGCATACATCCGAGAGACAACCCCCGTGGTGGCCCATAACAGTATGGATCCATTTCATCCGCTGCAGCGGCAGAGCATTCATCCATGGATGTGTGAATTCCAAGGAGAGATACTCAACCTTCCCTAGGACACCCAGGTTGGGAAGGAGGGAGCCCACGCTCCATGCACAACACACAACAGTACCCTGGGGCCTTGCACCGGCTGCGCTCCGAACAGGCGAGACCAGTGGCAAAACCAAGAGGGGACGTCTCCCAATCACATAGCCACATCCCACTGGTCTCTCATCTTTTAATCATTCTTTATTGACATTAGATTAACACATTCACAATTGACTGGCTAGCTCATGAGGTTGGTGCACTTCTCGAGTGCACCCACACCTCCAATTGCCTCCACACGAGGCCTATACATACAGTAACAGTCATTGCTAGCCGTCATACAATACGGGTACAACTACCCTCTATTTCATCCATTTGCATCGTTGCCCATGGCAATGCACATGCAACAACATACACATTCATATCAATCATCACATTCATCCTCACATCTATCACATCTTTGAAAAACTTAGCCAATCCACAGAGAGTAGTCTCGATCTGCGGTTGGCTCGTAGTTGTCCTATGCAGTTATCATTCTATGATGCTTTCTAATGCACAATTGGGGTCGAGGAGACACTCGACTCGATACCCCACCTCATCTGTCCTAAACAGATATCAATTGTAGCATGCATATGTAAATGCGTAACAGTTTCAAAACAATTACCAATAGCCTTTCAAACAATTCAAATCATATAGTAAAACATGAATAAACATACATACATTCATTTACAATCCATCAATCAATTCACATTACAATCATAGGATCCCATGATCCTAGGAACACACAATCACATTTACCCAGGCAGGAATTCGCCTGGCATGTCGCCATACCTGTGGCGCGATCACAATTCTTCAAAAAGCCTCAAGCTTCGAATCCTTCAGCTCAAGGTCGTCGAGACGTGCCCGGTGCACCTGTAAACATAAACGAGAATAAGGTTTCTACGAGATACTTACACAATTCAAACAAATACGAATAAATACAAAATAAAATCCTTGAGGCACGTGTCATTGCCTCAAGAGGGTGTGGACGGGTAGTGTCGACCAACGAGCTCTCCAATAGGCCTCCTCCTTACATCTTGACGCCGCCTCGAACTATCAACCCTCAACCATCAATTAACCCATCACTAACTCCTTCTTCAACTTTCTTGTCTTTAAATCAATGCGTCAACCCCAAAGGCTTCGAGAAGTTTATGTACTCTTTCCCTATATAACTTCAAGACGCACCCATTCACAAGAACGTGTGCCAAGCGCCCACTGCAACGGTCATAAATTTTCCCTTCAACCACACAATCTCTACCATGCTTCCCTAATGCTTCGAGAATTCATCCATCATGCTTAAAAGAACAACATAGACATGAATCAATGCTTCTCCAACATAACCCTACACTTTCCTCAAAAGCGAGGTCACTAATATGCATCCTAAATCATCGATTCTACCTTCAAGCATGCTCAAACAAAAATTATACATGCTTTAGTAGGTAATATACATCAATTTAAGCTTAATTAGACCTTGCTCACCCCGAAACAACCGTCCGAACTGCTGTAGCTCCTCCGACAGCCACCTCAAGTGCTCACACGATCCCCAAACGACAAGATTTCGTACCACGCCTCCACCACCACAACACCTAGTCGCTGCTAGGAGCGGAAAAACACGTTTCCCCCAACTGGAACCCTAACATACCAAACTGAAAACAGTAAGGAAATGCTAGATTGGGAGAAAATGGGAAATAAATTAGGTAAAATGGGGAGAAAAGCTCGCTTAGGGTACGTGAGGAAAGGGAAAACAGAGAGAGAGAGAGGTTCGGCCAAAGGGGTAAGGGCACGGGAGTGGTAGGGGAAGAATGAAGGGGGAGGGCGTGCGAGGGAGAGAGACGGAGAGAGCATTCGAGCAGAGAGAGGGAGAGTGTGGGCAGAAGGAGGGAGGTAATAGAGAGACGCCCAGCAGAGAGAGAGGGAAGGGGCGATGACGGGTGAGGAAGAAGAAGAAGAAGAACAAAGGAAGAGATTGAAGGCTCACCCACTCGCCGCCGCCGCCGCTGCCCGCGTCGCCGCCTCCTCTCCTCGCTGGCCCAAAGGTCTCCACGCTCAAACCTTGCAGTCGACTGCTTCTCTCGACTCCCGGTCTGCAGTGATTCCACAGAAGAGAGAACGAAGAGAGAGACGAGGGAAATGAACTCCCTCGCGTCGGGCTCCTTCAAGCAAATGGATTCGGGTCTGGGTCTGGACCCGATCCGGATCACCTGCCAAAGCCGAGCATTACATCCTACCCTCCTAAAAAGAAATTTCGTCTGTGAAATTTAGATCATACCTCAGTGTAAAAACAAGTGTGGATATCTCGTCCGCATGTCCTCCTCATGTTCCCATGTACTTTCCTTCAATCCATGATACTGCCAATCCACTCTCACCAAAGGAATTCTCTTAGTGCGAAGCACTTGCTCACTTCGATCTACAATTCTGATAGGTTTCTCTTCCATTGATAAATCATCTTGTACTTGAATACCTTGAAAATCAATTACGTGTCGGATCTGGTACGTACTTTCGAAGCATGGAAACATGAAAAACGTCATGAACATGACTCAAGTCAGGTGGTAGAGCCAATCTGTATGCCACCTCTTCAATCTTCTCTAATATCTCAAAAGGTCCTACGAACCTCGGGCTCAACTTGCCCTTCACACCAAAACGAAAAACACCTCTAGTAGGGGAAAACTTCAAAAACACATGATGACCAACCTCAAAGGTCAACTCTCTACGACGAATGTCCGCATAGCTTTTCTGTCTACTCTGAGCAGTCAACAAATTTTTCCTTATCAATTGCACTTGGTCGGTGTAGTGTTGCAATACTAAAGGGTTTTCAATCTTACCATCACCCAATTCAGTCCAACAAGCTGGCGATCTGCACGGCCTTCCATACAAAGCCTCAAATGGTGCCATCCCAATACTAGAGTCGTAACTGTTATTATATGCAAATTCTGCCAATTTCACATGTTTATCTCATTCTCCTTTCCACTCGAAGACACATGCACGCAACATGTCCTCTAAGGTCTGAATAGTCCTCTCTGATTGCCCATCAGTTTGGGGGTGAAACGCTGTACTCAGCTTAAGCTTGGTACCCAAAGCTTTCTGCAATTGCCCCCAAAACCTAGAGGTAAAACGCGGATCTCGATCCGAAATGATAGACTTTGGCACTCCATGCAATCTCACTATTTCACCAATATATAACTTTGCAATACTTTTCAAAGACTGACTGATTCTTATAGGCAGAAAATGAGCGAACTTCGTTAGTCGATCAACAATCACCCAAATGGCATCATGTTGTCTTCTAGTGTGTGGCAAACTAACCACAAAATCCATCGTAATGTCTTCCCACTTCCACACTGAGATATCTATTCTCTGCAACAACCCTCCGGGCCGCTGATGCTCTGCTTTTACCTGTTGGCAAACTAAGCACTTTGGCACATATTCTGCAATTTCACGCTTCATTCCAGGCCACCAAAAATTTTTCCTCATGTCTTGAAACATCTTTGTACTGCCAGGATGTATAGAAAACTTAGATTTATGAGCTTCATCAAGCAACTGATGCTTCACCCCTTCATCTTTAGGATCCCATAAACTCTGCCGAAACCGTAACAAACCATCTTCATCTTGATGCCAAAGAGAATCTGTCTTCTTGCTTTCTTCCACGTTCTTAGCAAACTCTGGATCTTCTTTTTGCTTCATTACAAGTTCTTCCATCAAAGGATGTCGTATCAAGGCCGTCATCATTGCCTTGTTCTCATCACAAATGTAAGGCTGCCAAGCTATCACATCTTGCAATAATGTCCAAGAACGAGTCAACATACTGCACATTGTTGCTTTGACCTGTCTGCTCAACGCATCTGCCACCACATTCGCTTTGCCTGGATGATATGATATGGTGAAATCATAATCCTTCAAGTATTCAATCCATCTTCTTTGCCTCAAGTTGAGATCCTTTTGGGAGAATATATACTTCAAGGACTTGTGATCTGTAAATACCTCAAATGTTGCACCATAGAGATAGTGTCTCTACATCTTCAATGCGAACACAACTGCTCCCAACTCCAAATCATGAGTGGGATAGTGTTGCTCATGAGCCTTCAACTGCCTTGATGCATAAGCCACTACATGGCCATGTTGCATCAACACACAACCATATCCGATCCCTGAAGCATCTGTGTACACCACAAAACCCGAATGACCTGATGGAAGCGTCAGAATAGGGGCGGAAGTAAGCTTGTTCTTCAGAGTTTGAAAACTCTTCTCACACTCTTCATTCCAAACAAACTTCACTCCTTTTCTCAATAGCTTAGTCATGGGCGTAGCTATTTTCGAAAAGTCTTGTATGAACCTGCGATAGTATCCAGCCAATCCCAAAAAGCTTCTAACCCCAATTACACTGCAAGGTATCCTCCAGTCCTGTACAGCTGACACCTTAGCCGGATCGATGGATGCTCCATCCTTCGAGATCACATGACCCAGAAAATTTACCTTTTCTAGCCAAAATTCACATTTCGAATATTTGGCGTAAAGCTTATGCTTGCGCAAAAGACCCAACACTCTTCTCAAGTGATCTCTATGCTCTGCCTCACTTTCTGAGTACACTAAAATATCATCAACAAAAACAATAACGAATCAATCCAAGAACTCTTGAAAAACCCGATTCATGGGGTCCATGAACGCTGCGGGAGCATTGGTCAACCCAAAAGGCATGACTCTGAATTCATAATGTCCATATCTGGTTCGAAAAGCAGTCTTAGAAACATCTTCCTCCCGTATCAAGAGTTGGTGGTAACCTGTCCTTAGGTCGATCTTGGAGAAAACCTTAGCATTCTTAAGCTGATCAAACAAGTCTTCGATTCTTGGAAGCTGATACTTATTCTTGATGGTGACTTGATTCAACATACGATAATCTATACACAAACGCATTGTCCCATCTTTCTTCTTCACAAACAATATAGGTGCTCCCCAAGGTGACACACTAGGTCGGATGAAGCCCTTGTCCAAGAGCTCCTGCAGTTGCTTCTTCAATTCTTCTAACTCTGCCGGTGCCATACGGTAGGGTGCCTTAGAAATGGGAGCGGTTCCTGGCAGCAACTCTATCTTGAATTCAACTTCTCGCGTTGAAGGCAAACTTGACAGTTCCTCCGAGAACACATCGGGGTACTCACTCACAACTGCAACATCTTGCAACCTCACCGGTTCGGCCTCATTGGTCAACACGTTGACCAAGAAAGCAACACTTCCATTTTCTATCCATCGCTTAGCCTTCCACAGGCTGCATCTCATTAGTCAACAACTGTATTTGCTTCTTCCTGCAATCTATATTGGCATAATGCGCATATAACCAATCCATGCCCAAAATCACATCAAACTCACTGAGATTTATAATCACCAACTGTGCAGGTAAGTGATGTTGATGGATCTCCACGTCCACATCCGGTAGATACTCACTACACGACTATTGAGCATGCATAGGACTAACAACTTTTAATACATACGGCATCTTTCTAGCCGACACTTCAAGGGAAGTAGCAAATCGACTAGATATAAAAGAATGAGTCGCCCCAGCATCAAATAACACTCTAGCAATATGAAAACCAACAAGTACCTTCAACGAGGTCGTGTGCCTGAAGTTCCTCCACAGTAGTAGCATAGACACGTCCAGCTGTCTGTCGCACGCTTGAAGGACCGGCCTCAGACTTCTTCAAGTCTCTTTCTTTCTTCAACGGGCAATCCTTGATGAAATGTCTCATACCTCCGCAGTGCAAACAAGCCCCAGTCTTCCCAGGGTGCGCACAAGAACAAGTGGGGCACCTCGGTGAAGTCGGAGAGGCCACTGACCCCTGAGTGGTCTCACCGCTGCCGGGCTTGTTCCGCCTGAATGTTCTGTCATCACGCCTTTCATAAGGCCTTTCCCTGCCTGCAGGATGATGGTGTTTGACTGGCATACGCCCACCCTGAGTGTGCTGAGAAGTTTTCTTTTGATGATCCCTCTGAGTCCTAACCCAATCTTCTTCCATGTGTCTCGCCATAGTGACTGCCTCGTCCAAATTGTGAGGGCTGCCAGACATAACTCTGCCTCGAAGACCATCACGCAACCCATATACAAACTTATTGGCTCTGGCCTCAGCGGTAGTGTAGAAGTGCGGGCAATACGCCTCCAGGTGTCGATACTTAGTAATATATTCTTCCAAGTTCAAATGGTTTTGCTGCAAGTCAAGAAACTCTCGCATTTTCTTATTTCTGGCCTGCACTGGGAAGTATGTGCTAAAGAACGAATCTCTGAACTGCCTCCAAGAGATCGTCTGTTGGTCTGCAAACTGGATCTCTTGAGTCGATTTCCACCATCTCTGGGCGTCACCTTTAAGCATATACGAGCCAAAGTTCACTTTGTTGCCTCCTGGTACTTCCAGAACCTCAAATATACGCTCAATCTCTTCAATCCATTCTTCTGCCTTGTCTGGACTGCCATCTCCAGTAAAGACGGGCGGCTGCATCGTCATAAAATGATGGAATGACACTGTCGTTGCCTTCTCCTTAGGTGGTGCGGTGGTGTCCCCAGTAGGAGATGCTTGACTCCTCTGGTTACCTGCCATCGATTGCACAATTGACGTCAATGTCTGCAACATCGTCAGCAACAAAGCCTGCTGATCCACGGGTGTAGTCTGCCTCGGTGGGGTTTGGGCACCCACACTCGCCTGGGCATTCTGTTGCCCTGATGTGTTGTCCTCCTGTGGGGTATGCGCGTCAGAATGAGCCAGACTTGGCTCACTTTGTGCCTAAGTAGACGGCTCTACGCGCTTCTTACCCCTACGCTGGTATTCCATCTGTACACACAAGAACCTTTATTCTTAAATCATCGAGTCGCCTTACTGTCACTCTTTCTCAGTCTACGCATGACACACCAGTCTCTGCGTGTCACACCCCGACCTTTTGACCCAAACATTTTTTTTTGTTTAAACATAAAGCATCGAGGTAGGATGACACAACAATTCAAAAAGACGATGAGCCAAACAATTCAAAACAATGGGGCAAACTTTCATTAATGCAATCATTTCAGTTCATACAAAATCACATCTATGTGTAACAAAAATGCCCCAAACTGTATAATTGATGCCTAACAAAAACAAGGCATCAATAAAACCAAAATATGATGCGCCGGCACTACAAAAGACCCAAAACCTCCCCAGTAGGACGTGAGTGAAGCCATATGCTCAACCTGCTGCCCCTGGTACGCCAAAACTTGAAAAGGAAAAACAACTGAAGGCTTAGCCTTCGCAGTATGGCAACAAGCCAGGAAAAATACCAACCCTTTCAGGTAAGATTCAAATAAATATAAATATCAAGATCATATTTCATCATGTTGTGTCAAAGTACGACACACAAAGGCCACTCAATGACCATAGTCATTAACTTTTTCAATCACATGCAAGCATAACTAAACATCTCTTGCATTTGCAACACAACAATTACATTCACTTCAAACACATACAATCAATCATGTTCAATACATTTTCTTTAACTTCAGTGTATTACAGTTCCTGTGGGTGCAACACAGGCACGTGCACACCATGGGTGACCTACAGCCGAGAGACAACCCCCGTGGTGGCCCATAACAGTATGGATCCATTTCATCCGCTGCAGCGGTAGAGCACTCATCCATGAATGTGTGAATTCCAAGGAAAGATACTCAAGCTTCCCTAGGACACCCAGGTTGGGAAGGAGGGATCCCACGCTCCATGCACAACACACAATAGTACCCTGGGGCCTTGCACTGCCTGCGCTCCGAACAGGCGAGACCGGTGGCAAAACCAAGAGGGGACGTCTCCCAATTACATAGCCACATCCCACTAGCCTCTCATCTTTTAATCATTCTGTATTGACATTAGATTGACACATTCACAATTGACTGGCTAGCTCATGAGGTTGGTGCACTTCTCGAGTGCACCCACACATCCAATTGCCTCCACACGAGACCTATACATACAGTAACAGTCATTGCCAGCCGTCATACAATACGGGTACAACTACCCTCTATTTCATCCATTTGCATCGTTGGCCATGGCAATGCACATGCGACAACATACACATTCATATCAATCATCACATTCATCCTCACATCTATCACATCTTTGAAAAACTTAGCCAATCCACAGAGAGTAGTCTCGATCTGCGGTTGGCTCGTAGTTGTCATATGCAGTTATCATTCTATGATGCTTTCTAATGCACAATTGGGGTCGAGGAGACACTCGACTCGATACCCCGCCTCATCTATCGTAAACAGATATCAATTGTAGCATGCATATGTAAATGCGTAATAGTTTCAAAACAATTACCAATAGACTTTCAAACAATTCAAATCATATAGTAAAACATGAATAAACATACATACATTCATTTACAATCCATCAATCAATTCACATTACAATCATAGTATCCCATGATCCTAGGAACACACAATCACATTTACCCAGGCAGGAATTCGCCTGGCATGTCGCCATACCTGTGGCGCGATCACAATTCTTCAAAAAGCCTCAAGCTTCGAATCCTTCAGCTCAAGGTCGTCGAGACGTGCCCGGTGCACCTGTAAACATAAACGAGAATAAGGTTTCTACGAGATACTTACACAATTCTAACAAATACGAACAAATACAAAATAAAATCCTTGAGGCACGTGTCATTGCCTCAAGAGGGTGTCGACGGGTAGTGTCGACCAACGAGCTCTCCAATAGGCCTCCTCCTTACATCTTGACGCCGCCTCGAACTATCAACCCTCAACCATCAATTAACCCATCACTAACTCCTTCTTCAGCTTTATTGTCTTTAAATCAAAGCGTCAACCCCAAAGGCACCACTAGTTTACGTACTCTTTCCCTATATAACTTCAAGACGCACCCATTCACAAGAACGTGTGCCAAGCGCCCACTACAACGGTCATAAATTTTCCCTTCAACCACACAATCTCTACCATGCTTCCCTAATGCTTCGAGAATTCATCCATCATGCTTAAAAGAACAACATAGACATGAATCAATGCTTCTCCAACATAACCCTACACTTTCCCCAAAAGCGAGGTCACTAATATGCATCCTAAATCATCGATTCTACCTTCAAGCATGCTCAAACAATAATTATACATGCTTTAGTAGGTAATATACATCAATTTAAGCTTAATTAGACCTTGCTCACCCCGAAACAACCGTCCGAACTGCTGTAGCCCCTCCGACAGCCACCTCAAGTGCTCACACGATCCCCAAACGACAAGATTTCGTACCACGCCTCCACCACCACAACACCTAGTCGCTGCTAGGAGGGGAAAAACACGTTTCCCCCAACTGGAACCCTAACATACCAAACTGAAAACAGTAAGGAAATGCTAGATTGGGAGAAAAGGGGAAAGAAATTAGGTAAAATGTGGAGAAAAGCTCGCGTAGGGTACGTGAGGAAAGGGAAAACAGAGAGAGAGAGGTTCGGCCAAAGGGGTAAGGGCACAGGAGTGGTAGGGGAAGAATGAAGGGGGAGGGCGTGCGAGGGAGAGAGACAGAGAGAGCATTCGAGCAGAGAGAGGGAGAGTGTGGGCAGAAGGAGGGAGGTAATAGAGAGACGCCCAACAGAGAGAGAGGGAAGGGGCGATGACGGGTGAGGAAGAAGAAGAAGAAGAACAAAGGAAGAGATTGAAGGCTCACCCACTCACCGCCGCCGCCGCTGCCCGCGTCGCCGCCTCCTCTCCTCGCTGGCCCAAATGTCTCCACGCTCAAACCTTGCTGTCGACTGCTTCTCTCGACTCCCAGTCTACAGTGATTCCACAGAAGAGAGAACAAAGAGAGAGACGAGGGAAATGAACTCCCTCGCGTCGGGCTCCTTCAAGCAAATGGATTCGGGTCCGGGTCTGGACCCGATCTGGATCACGCCGAGCGTTACACTGCGCTTGTGATATCAGGAGGACGGGGCCATACTTCTTTTACTCGCACGAGAGGACGTGGAACAGGACGCGATAGATTTCATTGCTCATATTGTGGCAAGCTAGGTCAGGATCGATGTTGGGACAAGCATCCTCATCTTCGTTCTGGTGGGTCATCAGGGCGTGGTGGAGGGAGAACCATTATAGGAAAGGGGCCTTCTTCATCAAATGCATCTTCCTCACAGGCTACAACTTCTATAGTTGAGTCCCCTACCTCATCATACTCTCTCAACTTAAGTAAGGAGGAATATGATCTAGTTCTTGCTCAGAGGTCCTTTCCTGCATCTACCGTTACTGCTGCAGTAGAGTCGGCTTTCACTGTTGGTGCCCCTACCACTGACCCAGGTATGATATGGATGATCGACTCAAGAGCTTCCAAACATTGTTGTAATCAGCCACATACGTTTTTATCAATAACCAGGTTCACTACACCACAACACGTCTGGTTGGCTAATGACAAATTGTCACCTATTCTGGGCAGCGGGGATATCTACCTTACATCTTTGGGCACCATTACAAATGTGCTATATACTCCTAGATTTCCTATTAATCTATTATCTATTAAGCAATTGGCTAGAGACTTACAGTGTAGAGTCATTTTTTATCCTGATTCATGTTCTTTTCATGACTTACAAACTAGGAAGACAGTTGGTGGTGGCCATGAACGGGAGGGACTCTACTTTCTCTCTATTCCAGTCAATGTTGTTGCATCATCATTCACATTGAAGCCGACTCCTTTGTAGTGGCATCTCAGACTGGGTCATCTCTCTGTGTCCAACCTTCGTCGCATGTTTCCAGATATTCTTGCATCAGAGACTTTCCTATGTAAAGCATGCCAGTTAGGCAAGCAAACACGTAGTAGTTTTCCATCGAGTCTGAGTCCTTTTGATCTACTTCATGTTGATGTTTGGGGCCCAAGTCAGGTTTCTTTTCGTTCGCATTTTTAGTATTACCTTGTTTTGGTTGATGATTTTACCAAAGTCAGTTGGGTATTTTTGTTACAGGAAAGGTCTAAAGTCATCCGTATTCTTCAAAGATTATCAAAGAAATAAAAACTTAGTTTGGTTCTATTGTTAAAAATATTCTCACTGATAATGCTCTTGAATTTAAATCTTCTGTTCTACTTCAATTTTATGCCGATCATGGGATTTGACCACAATATACATGTCTCCACACGTCCCAACAAAATGGTGTTGCAGAACGTAAACATCGCCAGCTTCTAAATGTGGCTCGTACACTCATATGCCTGCTACTTTTGGGGTGATGCTATTCTTACAGCTTGTTATCTCACTAACCGATTGCCCTTGTCTGCCATCTAGGAACACATCCCCATCCAATTACTATACCCAAATCAACTATTATTTCATATACATCCCAAAGTATTTAGATTCACCTACTTTGCACACATCTTAGGCCCAAATAGAAACAAACTTGTTGCCCAGGCTATTAAATGTGTGTTCATTGGTTATTCTGCCAATCAAAAAGGGTATCGGTGCTTTGATCCTCAGACCAAGAAAGAGATAGTTAGTGCAGATGTTACATTCTTTGAGTCTCGTCCATACTTTTCCACTTCGTGTTCTACCATGTCTGAGCATCCAATTTCTAGTCTCCTTCCTATTCCCCCAATTTCACTTGAGTCTTTGCCTTCTTTTCCACTGTCATCTTGTGATCGTTTCCATGATCCTCCACTTGTCTATACTCGTCGTCAAAGTCCATCTCCCAACCGTCCACCAGCATCTTCTCATGAGGTAAGTTCCAGTGATAAGACTGACTCAGGTAGAAATGATGACTTCTCTGTAGATGATCTACCAATCCAAGGGCTGACGACAGTGCACCATACATATGATTTCTAACTCTATTTCTATAAATCATTTGAGTACAACTTTGGTGCAGTTTGATCGAGCTATGTCTAGTCACACTATCTCATCATCTCACCATCAAGCCTTATTAGATTCTCAATGGAAGCAAGCTATGTAGGAGGAAATAGATGCCCTTCTCTCTTGGGAGACTTGGGATTTGGTGGATCCCCCACTAGATTGTGATGTTGTTGGCTCCAAATGGGTATTCACTATCAAATATCATTCTGATGGTTCTGTCGAGGGATTCAAAGCATGCCTTGTTGAAAAAGGTTATACACAGACTTATGGGGTTGACTTTTTTGAGACATTTTCACCAGTGGCAAGGTTAGGTACTATTTACCTAATTATCTCTCTCGTAGTTCAGTAGGATTGGCCTCTTTTCTAGCTTGATGTGAAAAATGCATTTCTATATGGTGATATCTCCGAAACAGTTTATATGCAACAATCACCTGGTTTTGAACGTTAGGGGGAGTGTTCCAAGGTATGCAAACTCAAAAAGGCTATCTATAGACTTAAACAAAGTTCCCGCGCATGGTTTCATAAACTAAGTGAGATTCTATCTATGTGTGGTTTTCAAAGATCCCAACTTGATCATTCATTGTTTATCAAGCGCAACACAGATGGTATAGTGATATTAATTGTATATGTTGATGACATTGTTCTCACAGGAGAAAGTAATCAAGAGATAGCTAAGACAAAAGAATTTCTATAGAAACACTTTGTCACAAAAGACCTTGGTCAACTCCGTTATTTTTTTGGTATTGAAGTGACTTGTAGTAGTAACAGGGTTGTGATGTCTCAGAGCAAATATGTTCTTGATCTTATGTAGGAAACATGATTATTGGGGGCCAAACCTGCCACACTTCCTATGAATCCTCGAATTCATATTCATGATGATGAATCAAAGACTTTTGACTCTCGATCTTACAGATCTCTGATCGGGAAACTTTTATATTTGACAAGCACTCGTCCAGATATTAGCTTTGTTGTGAATAAACTAAGTCAATTAATGGAAAAACCTCAGAAAGTACATTGGGAGGCTGCCTTAATGGTGGTAAAATACTTGAAATCAGCCCCGAGAAAGGGGTTATGGTTCAGAAAGGGAGAAAGTGAAGACATAGTAGCATATAGTGATGCTGATTATGCAGGGTCAGTAGATGACAAGAGATCTACTACAGGTTTTTGCGTCTTTGTTGGAGGGAATCTTGTTTCTTGGAGAAGCAAGAAAGAAGATGTGGTTGCTAGATGTAGGAGTATAGAGCTATGGCCCAAACTACGGTTGAAATGTCTTGGGTCAAATCGGTGCTTCTAGAATTGGGGATTTCAGTGAACCTCTCAATGAAGATGTATTGCGATAATAGAGCAGCAACCTATATTGCAAATAACTCTATTTTTCATGAGAGGACAAAACACATTGAAGTAGATTGTCATTATGTTCGAGACTTGGTACAAGAAGGAGCCATTAGAACTATTCATGTCTTTTCTGAAGATCAAACAAATGACATGTTTACTAAGGCACTTCCCATCGGCAATTTCTTGAGAGGATGTAACAAGCTGAGCATGCTTGATATCTATGCTCCAGCTTGAGGGGGAGTGTTAAATACTTTTAGAAATTGATTAGAGGTTTTCTGAAATTTTAGAAAGTTGGAAGGGTCCACTTTATTGTTATCTTATTTCTAGTGGACTAATTTTGTAAAGTAGTCAACACACCCTAATCTCTTTTATATGAGATGAGGGTTACGTGAATCATAAGGAGAACGTTTCCTCTCTCTCTCTCTCTCTCTCTCTCTCTCTCTCTCTCTCTCTCTCTCTCTCATTCCTCTCTTCCTCCCATATTGAACAATTTTAAAACCGTTATTCGAATGGACTTGAAACGATTCTTCAAGATCAAATTCAGACGAATAATAACTCCAAGCGAATCAGGTTTCAGTTGGCAAGCTGGTATTTTGCGGTCAAGCGGAAGAGGACATCACTCATTCATTTTGGGACTTCCCTGTCATGATTGAGTTATATAATAGTACATAGAATCAGCCGAGGGTTATGGTAAGAGAAGCATCAGTTATCTAGGATGTGATTTTCGAATCTCATGAGCTGAGAAAATCAAACAGGGTCCTGACTATGGAGATTTTGGCTATTTACCACATGGCACATTGTTTTTTGGCTTACTCATAACGACATGGCTGTTGGAGGGAAAAGATTAGATGTGAAATGAGTGGCATTAGATGTCCCCTTTTATATATTTGTGTTGTTTGGGAGCAAGCGATGTTGTTTAGATGTTGCTTGTTTATGGGTGTCTTATATATTAATTCCAACATCTTGTTGGTTGGTTTTAGTAATATTGAAGTAAACCCCTCTCCCTCTCTTCCCTCCCTTCCTCCCCCTCACCCACAACAAGCCAAACACAATAGCATTACAATTATTTGCTTTTTTTGTATATATATTTTGCCCCTTAAGGAATGAGACTTTATATGTGCCTTTTAGAAAAAATCTTTTAGCTCTCCCTCTCCCTCTCTCTCTCTTTCTCTCTTTAAGAACTGCTGCTTTATCTGTATCTTTATGGTGTTTAAAGTGTGCTCTTTGGTCAACATATTATTTAGGAGTAATATTTGTTCATTGTTAGCATGAGAATAGGGTTGTGCATGGCATCTAGTTTAGGGTTCAGTTTTATTGTTTAACTGTAATCTCCATTATTCTTGTTACCTAATGTGAATTTTAGGCAGTGGCCTTACAATTATTTGATTTTTTTAATATAATTTGTCCCTTAAGGAATGAGAATTTATAGGTGCCTCTTAGCAAAATTTTTTTAGCTCTACCACTCTCCCTTCCTCTCTCGCTCTTTTTCTTTTCTTTTTTTTTTTTTGAAAATTCTGCTCTATCTCTATCTCTATGGTGTTTCAACTGTGTTTTTTGGTCAACACATATTTAGGAGTATTATTTGTTCATTGTTAGCATCAAAATAGGATTTTGCATGTCTTTTTTATCGGCTAACCCTAATCTTCACTGTCCTGGTTATCTTATGCAAATTTTTGGATACTTTATCTTCAATTTCAATTTTTTATTTACATTCTAATGTTAAGAAGATTTTTTGGGAGTTTGGTTTTAGCTTCTATCCATCTATTCTTTATCCTATTCATGCTAAGCATTTAGCTTTTACAACATACAGTGCATTATTAGGATCTAACATACATTGTTTAGCATTCTAATTATTCCGTTTGATTCCATAGTTCATGTTAAAGCATTTGTATCATCTAGATTTTGCAGTTAGCATCACATACCATTTTAGTTAGATTAGTTGTCTTAGATTTTTTTCTTTTGGATGAGTAAAGAAGTTTCAGGTGTATGCACACACTGGGAGACTTTTGAAGAATTTATGAGGGGTGAAGACATTGGAAAATGCAAAGACTTACTAAATATATATTGAGCATATTGTTGGAGCTTCATCTTATATGCTTAATCTTTCTTCTGTATAGCTAGATTTGATACTTCATTTATTTTTGTTCAAACAAATTACAATATTATTCTTATTTTTATCTTAAGGTAATAAAAGTATTCTTGAGTATATTTTTCTGAAATTTCATATAGATGTTCTTTGAGTTCGACATTCAATTGAAAATATTGTTATAAAAATTATTCTATTAAAAATCCCATCATAAGTATACTCCACACAGTATATAATAAGTAGTTTCAGTTTTTCAACATGAATGCCACTACATATGGGCATAATCCTCTTAAAAACAAAGCACATTCTGCATGCATCTTGTTAAGTCTATAGTCATGGCATGAAATGGGTCAAATGCTTTGGCATCTCCAAGGACATACTTTTAAATGTGCATCGTGTTTTCTCAACCACTTCTCTAATATCACATATCAAGCATTAAATAGTTGTAGGGCTTCACGACATGAACCCTATGGTGACAAGGGCATTCAATCAATTTTGTACTAAGGGTTTCTTTAGCTTTTTAAAAACTAATTTTATTTCAAAGTTAGAAAAATATAGATCTCCTAGTTTTGCGTTACAATTAGGTCAGAGGCATGACACTTATACATTTAAACGCTAAACAATGTAATTTGGTCCTTAGATAAGTCACCCCTGGTAAAGAGGCTGAGTGGTCAATCCTTATACCTACAGGATCCCATCTCTACTTTCATAAAGTGAGTTACTCTTTTACCCAATCGGTTGTGCCCAAGACCCAAAAAATCTTGCATGTAAACAATTAGTCAAAAGGAACTAAGGGTAGATTGTAGGGACTATAATGATCCTATTATGAGCTTGGTCTTGGACAAAGATTTCACAATTGCCATAATTGAATAACATCATGATAAATAGATCATTTTGGCTCAATTAAGTTGAATTGAACTGAAGTAGAGAATAGGGAGCTAGAAATGTCACAACATCCGCCTGAAATACGTATGAATGGCCCATAAGTAAGGGTGAATTGGCTTGCACTACCTAATTTTTAAGGTTCACTAAGGATACCTAAGAAATGTGGGGTAAAATGCTAAAAATTAGAGTATGGTACCACCTTGATGAATTGGGATTTTGTTGGGCTTTCAGTGTATTGGGACGTAAGTTGGACGGCTTGTGCCATTTTATAGTTAAATGAGCCAATAAGAATTGCAAGCATTTGGAAATTTGATTGGAAAATGGTTGAAAATGGTTTGAAAACTGTTGGAAAACAATTGGAAAGCACCCCAAGTTAGGGAGGAGATATTCTCATAGCTAGAGAAACTTAGAGTGAAAAATTGGGGGGCACCAATTCGTATGTTTACAGGTGCATCTTTTTGCTACTACGTCAGTGGCACCTAGGCTTAGTGGCGAAGATCAACACATTGCACATGATGGTATGTTTACAAGTGTCTCACTTTGCTACTAAGCTAGTGATGCTCAAACTTAGTGGCAAAGATGAACACATCAATTTTGTACTTTGACTATGTTGGCTTACTTGTCAAGGAGGATTTTCTAATGAGTTTCATGTTTAACCCTTACCAGAGTTAATTTATTGGGAGCAGCACTTGTCTATTCTGAAAAGCTTTTATTGCCATAAGATGAGAGTGTTGGTTGGTTGATAGCTTAGAGCATCCATATGTTTAGCACAAGTGAAAAAAGTTGGCTTGTGAGATGTTGGACTCAATATTGAAAAAGGTCATATATCAAATTTCTGTCTACTTGTAGGATATGAATCTTTGCACCACTTTGACTAATTGAATGTGGATAATCGACTATATTAAGGTTTGAACTGTTGACATCCATATTTCCAAGAGCAAACATTTATTAATACGCTAAAGATATGACTATTGGTCACTTCAAAAGGCTATTCCATGAGATGCCAAATAAGGTGAAGGTTATAGGACATGAAACTATAAAATTCTACTCTTTAATTCGTAATCAGTGTATCAAGATAAATGAAGATTAAAAGTAAGTAACTTTTTTTATTACCTTTTCAAAATGGGATGTAGCTGTGCAATTGTTTACAACTCAAAGGACCATAAAGGGCCATTGCAATGGCATGTCATAAATCTTATCTTAATATGTAAGTAGAAGCTTCCAAACCAGTCACAACTCAAACATATGTGGATATCTCGGAAAGCCATACTTTAAGAGGCCTTGATTGACTTAAACAAATTATAGTTGTGAACCACATTGTCATGAAAGGATTTTTATTTTATTTTTTACCAATGTTGTTACATGTGATGAGATGAGGCGTGGTGAAGCAAGGTACTAAGCCTATAAAGCAAGGTGAATCAAAGTTATGTGAAGTGAAGCATAAGCTTCAGGGCAAGTTGAGTATTCATTGAAAACAATGGGGTGAAGATGTAACTATAACCTAGGGACATGCAAGTACTCAACAAAATAAGGGGGCAAATCTAAACTAGTAAAGATGGATATGACCGGTATTTAATAGAACATGAGGATAATAAAGGGAAAACTTGTCAAAAAGGACAAAAATAAATGGGCCAAAATAAAAGGTTTTAAGTATTTTGATTAGATTTTTTATAACATGTTGATGAGTGGGAGAGCCACTTAGCTGGCACACCCCAACCTCACCACTTTAAATATATGTAATAAATAAAAAATAAATAAGAATTAACAGGGGAATTGAGGAGAGGGAAAACATAACTTGACACATTTTAGAGTATTAAGGAAGGTAAATGGTGAGCACTAGTTGGCATCCATGCATAAGAAAGATCATGTGTATGACCTAACTCAAAAAAGATAACAGTCAAGAGGAGTTGTAATCCCTCAAGTCATGGAGATATTGTTTCTAGAACAGTTCCTAAAGATAATGAACGAGGTTAAGGGAGATTCTTCTGGTTAAAAGATGACACCTCATTCATTATCTTTAGAAACTAGGACACTAAATTGGTTAACCACTTAACCACCCCCTTTATAAGTTATCTAAGATTCTCATAACCTTAATTTGAGATTAAACTTTTCAAAGTAGGGTGTTGCAATGTTGAACTTACTTCATTGTATTAGAATGACAAATGTTAAACCTTTTGCTATTCCTTTTTTATAGGCACTCATTTGTCTAAAATATTCGAGTTCCTTTAGCTCATCTAATATAATATAGGTAAGTCATGACAGGACCTGACCTTGCCTATGCAGTTAACAAGGTATGTCAGTTTATTCATATTCCTACTCATCTTCATTGTTTCATTATTAAATGTATTTTATGATATATTAAGTCAACTTTGGACTATGGACTGCTCTTCAGACCTGCAACTAAATTTCATCTTATGGCATACTCAGATGTTGGCTAAGTAGGTAATCTGGATGACATAAAATCTATAGGTGGATTGATCATTTTTCTTGTACATTCTCTTACCCCATGGTCATAAAAAATGCAATCTACAATAGCAGAATCTAGTACTGACGCTAAATATCAGTCACTTCACGTAGCTCCCATTGAGATTTTGTTCCTTACACATTTTCTCAAAGAGATGTGCCTGCCTTTTCATTAATCTCTTTGTTTATTATGAAACATTGTTAGTGTAACATATTTATCAATAAATTTGACACTCTCGCTCGGCTGTAGAGTTTGTAGGGAAATATTAAATAAGATAATGGTGAATATTAGCGAACATCAATACATAAGGATGATCATGCATATGTCCTAACTCAAGAGCAGATCAAGAATATCAAGGGGATAAACAGAGCAACCAAAAGGGTAATATCTCAAATCATGGAGATACTGTTTCTACTATGGTTCCTAAAGATATAGCATGAGGTGTCATCTTGTTACATGAATATGACTTTAGTAGAACTTCTTGACTATGTGTGGAATTACATATGCACAGCTTAAGGGAGACTCTCATGATGGATGTACACATATTTGTTGAAACACATAAAAAGTAATGTCTTCTTCTTTCTTACTTCTTGCATTCTATTTAGGGAGAAAGCAATAAAAGAGGGAGAATGTGTGAGGGAATAAAAAAGGAGGGAAGAGGGACAAAAAGAAAGGATAAGGAGAAAAAGGGAGAGGAGAAGAAAGGGAAAAAACAAGAATAGAGAAAACATGTCATAGAATAAAAGAAAAGAGAAGAGAGAAGCAATGGAAGAAGAGGAGAAGGGAGAGAAGCATGAAGGAAGGGGTACTTGACGGTGAATGACACTACAACAGCTTAACTCTTCTTAACACCAACATGACATCTTGTCTATGTTTTCGGTTTTGCATCTTCAAGAAACATTAAGTGTCATAGGTTTCAAATTTTTGTGGTTTAAGGGTTCTTTCAAAATAATCTTTATGCATGTCTGGACTTGTGAACTAGGGTTGTTGAATCATTGCACACACACACACACACACACATGCACATCGAGAGAGATCGAGAGAGAAAAAGAGAGAGAAAGAGAGAGAAAGGTGGTTGTGTGTATTTCAAAGTTTTCAACACATGAAGCAAAAATCTACAAGATCTGTATAGAAGAAAAGACAAAATAAACAAGGAAAAAACATTTTACAATGTTACTTTGTTCCTTCACTTCAATACCTTCATGATGGGTGCACTACAAATATACATAGTGTCTCAAGCACCCATGTTACAAAGAAATGCAACGATAATTATGAGTCATTACAAAGTTTAACTTTCCCCTAATGATGAGCCAATTATTTTATATTGATCACCACTACACTAAAAAGACAATTACTAACACCATTATTTTACCACCGACAAAACCAAAGAGGCTTTTGGCATACTCACATGGAGTATAACAAATATTACTTTCAATGACTCCAGCACCCTTCGTTATACTTATCAAAAGATCATACTACACATGACAACTTCACGTGTACAACTAGTTGCCACCATGGCTCTTTTAGGTTTCTAATCATGCAAATATCAGCCTACTTTTTCTCTCCTTGATGTGAGAATTCAAACATGCTCAACAATTCTCTAAATTGAATAATTTTTTGATAAGAGCAAGAAATTAGTAAAATCATTCGCAATTTGATTGTTTGTAGTGAAGTAATTGATTAAGATTGCTCAACTTGCAAATGCTTCAAGGATAAAATGATGTTTGAGTTGAATATGCTTTGTCCTTCCATGTATACTCTAGATTCTTTGCCCTAGAAAAGTTTGTCTTGTTGTCATGAAGCTTTGTTTCTTTGAACTCCAAGGCAATCTAAGAGTAAACACATGTTCACTCACACTTTTCATGTCCTCCACTGAACCTACCTAATCACTATTCAAAAATTAATATAATTTAAAATTAGTGATTGGTTAGACCAAATGCCACAATTTAAGGTTCATCAAATATAGTGTAGTATTCTTCTTGCATCTTCAAGATGTCAAATAATTCAATTATACATAAATCAGGAAACCATTCCAACTGCAAACATAGTGCCAGGCCATCTATGATACTTTCTTCATTTGCTTGATTCTTTGCCATCATTGTTGTTTTGGAGGTTGTGCCAAGTTAGACAAGAGTGGAACCTTTTTTCCTTGATCAAATGTAGTTGAACCCTTTTTCCTTGATGAAATGCATTTTCAACAAACACCAACTGTTTATCATCTTATTTGCTCCATTCCCAATTGCAATTTTTATCAAAAACTACTTCACATCGAATGATTAACTTCTTTGAAACATGATTATATAAGCAATAACCCTTGGAATCATCACTACAACCAATAAAAATGAATTTTTCACTTTTTTTTAGCTTAGGGTGTTCACCTGCATCAATTAATACACATGAAATGCAAATAAAAACTTTTAAATTACTTACATTGGGATTTCTTATGTTTCATGCCTTATACAAAGTTTGTTTTGAAATGCTTTTGTTAGTGAGATATTCAAAAAATAAAGTGAGATAGCTATTGTTTCTGCCCAAAAATTCAAAGGAAGATGTTCGACATTAGCATGCTACAAGCCATTTCCATAACTGCTCTATTTTACGTTTCAGTCAGACCATTTTGTTGAGGAGTCTTTCTAATCGTTAATTGCCTATGAATTCCATTTTGCTTACAAAAAAAGCAAAATCATCAGGTTAAGACCTCCCTCTCCATTTGCGCATAAAATTTTCATAGTATAATCACACTTTGTTTTTCCACAAGAGCTTTGAACTCTTTGAATTACTCAAGAGTTTTAGATTTATGGCAGAGAAAATAAACTCAACTCATACGAAAAAAGTCATCAACATGGTCGAACCTTGGTAGACTTTTCAATACTTTCTTAGCTACTTTTTGATTGGTAATAGTCTCCCCAAGTGTTCTGATTTAGTTAACAATTATAAAAAAAGGTAGAATGTTCCAAATTCTCTCTATAGAGTTCAAAGCTTTTCCAAAGTGTCTTTTTATGGAACTTTTTCTTGAATATAGGGCATGTCTCATTTGATTTAATCGCATTTGCAGCCTTTGGAAATATGGCATTTGACATGGCTTGTAGCAGCACCAACAATACCTTGCCATCTTTTTCGTTACTTTACGACATCACCTGGTTCTTAACCCTTTCATGGAGACTTAGATCGTTCTACTTTTGCATATCCATTCTCAACATGATCCTATAAATCTTGTGAAATGAAAAAGTTTTCATTTTTGTATTCCAAAATTCGTAGTTTTTCCTATAAAAGATGGGCACTAAGGAGCAATAAATTCAACATATTATGGTTCATGGCCATTAAATTATCTCGATAGACTTCAACTTTCTCAACAAAAGCAACTGACCTTAATTGAACTTCTTCTCAACTACAAATGTCACTTCATTACTTCACTTCAATACCTTCACGATGCGTGCACTATAAATGTATACAGTGTGCCAAGCACCACCTTACAAAGAAATGAAGCCACCATAACTATGACCAATTACAAAGTTCCACTCTTCAATGATGATGAGTAATTATTTTATATTTATCACCACTACACTAACACAAAGAGACACTTCACCGTTCGCGTGGACCATAAAAGACTATTACTAAGACCATTATTTTAGATTTTATTTTACCACGCACAAATCCAAAGAGGCTCCTTGCATACTCGCATGAAACATAACATCTATTACTTTCAATGGCTCCAGTACCCTTCATTACACTCATTATGACATTACCCACGCATGCCGAGTTCATATATAAAAGTAATTGCCACCATGACTTTTTGGGGCTCCTGGCCTCCTACTCGTGTAAACATCAGCCTAGAGTGCGCGTCCATTGCATAGACGTTATGCACTTGTACCTGGGCACACGCCTCACTTGTGTTTTCGTCCTCGCATCCAAGGCGTTGAGGGGGTGAAAACACTTGAGGCTAGGCTCGGGGTCCAGGCCAGGAAAAACCTGGCCGGGGACCGATAGGCCGGCCCGGCCCGGTCGGACCCGGGTCCAGGCCAGGTTTTCCATTCGCCCTCCGCCCGCTCCCGCTCCCCCTCCCTCTCCCTCCTCCTCTCCGCTCCCGCTCTCCCTCTCTGCTCCCCCTCTCCCTTTTCCCTTTCCTCTCTCCGCTCCCCCTCTCCCTCCTCCTCCTCCTCCGTCTCGAGGGCGGGCCGAACCAAGACCCAGGCTATTGGGCCGGGCTGAGCGGCCCGAAGGGCCGGATCGGGCCGGCCCGATGCCCTGGCCTACTTGAGGCATGTGCCGGCCCGATGCCCTGGCCTACTTGAGGCATGTGCTTCATGTCTTGAGGCGTACACCTCTAGTAACAACATTGTTGTTGACAGGCAATGAACTGTTGGTGTTGTACACGTCAAAAATTCTTTTCATTGCACAAAAGGAAACATGATTTAACCATGTCAAGTTGTGTAATCCAACACAGTTTTTGTGCTAAAACACTTGTAAAATGTTGTGTGAAGCTTAAATCATGCATTTATTGTAAGCGCCCGCATTTCTCTGCCACAGCTCCTTCCAACTTGATCATTATTCTATGAAATTACAAAGTCCAGCAGCACTCGAATGCCTAGAACTAACTAATTAGATTCTCAACTCTGGAGGATTTTAAAGAAGTTTAATTTTTCCCCTTGAATGTACAGACAAAGGGACGAGATGCTGGAGAACGTTGAGCTGAGTGAATACAGAACAGATATCAATACAGAACCACCGATGTTAATCTTATTCTTTCTTTTCATTGAAATAACGGAACTTCGACAATCGGAAGATGCACAACAAAGGAATTATTACAAGGAGAGAAGGGCATCTGATCCTGATAAATATTTCATAAACCTTTTAAATGCTGATATGCTTTACTTGAACAAAGTAAGAAAAGGCGGAGGAGGAGGGGACGCAGGGCAGAGAATGGTTGATCACATCAGCACCACCGGTCCACCGTGATGCTTCCTAGTTTGACGATTAAATCAAAAGAATAAAGCGGTGTACAAGAGGAGGTTCCAGGTGTCGGGGAGGCCGGGGAGGCACCAGTGGCTGCAGTCCGAGGACCTTTGGGGGTTGGCCCTCTGCTGGGGGCTGAGGTCGCCGCTGTAGATGGAAGGGTGGCCGTCCTTCCTCAGCTGGGAGAGGGTGGTGATGTCCAGCAGGTAGGCCGGGTTGGACATGCTCTTCACCACGGCCTGGAGGACCCCCATCTGGTCCGGGTAGCTGCCAGGGTAGCTCCATCCCGACACAGGTTCCGTCTGCCCATAACAGTTCTTTGAGACGGGGTCATTCCACTCCTTCGGCCTGTATGCATGCATTTATACGTACATTTATTAACAATTTCTTCTAGCTAGCAAAAGAACTTTAGAAAAAGTAAGAGTATTCAGTCCCGTCACAATTAATGGGAAAGAGTAGAGCGGGGGAAGGAAGGGAGAGGTTATCCGTAGGATGGCATTGTGGCAGTCGTTCATCTCAGAAGTTGAGAAAAGTAAACATTAGAACAACAGTATGTCCATGCCCTGCCTTCCCATCCACAAGGTTCAACCATTTTCCAAACTTCCATTGTTGAATTTTGAGGAACTCTTTGCAGTTTTCAGTGCTTCCAAAGTTCCTTCCATAGGAGGCTTTTCAAGATTTCACAGGCATGTTTTCTTCATTCGCATCCTCGTCAGAAATAGATAGGGTGGGGGGGGGGGGGTGTGGAGGAGAGAGAGAGAGAGAGAATTTGAGAACAACATAAAGACAAAAAAAAAGTTATATTTGCCAAGTTTTCAACCCTGATAAAATGTATGAAAGGAGGAGCTTTTTGAGCCAGATGGGCCTTCATCAAAGGTATTCTTTTTCTCCCTACGTTTTCATAATAGGCATAGTTATGCATATGGGGTCTGACCAGAGAATTAGAAGAGGATCATTGTGGGTCTTAAACTGTCAGAGTCGCTTCCTACGCTTACAATGCTAATGTTTGCTGATGATGGCTAATTTTTCAGTAGCGTTTACTCACAAATCCCTCAAAGTTGAATGTAAAGCAGGACTTCGAGGGAATAAGCTGGAGTTTGGTTCTCATTCTGTTTGTATCAACTTTGTCAGACCTTCTCACCTTGCTAACATCCTTGGCTAGCATGTCGGTGAGCTCCCAACTAGCTATCTTGAAGTTTCACTAATCAGGGCCCTTTTAAAGAGGAACATTGCAGAGATCTACTCCTGAAATGAGGCTTGAAACTCTCTTCCAGGAAGACTAATCTCTTTTTGTTTATAGCAAGGTTATGCCTGTTAAAACATAATATCTCTTCAATTCCTTTCTACTGGATGCAAGTGTTGAGGTTTTCAAAGTTCATTGCAAGGAAGACTCCGTTTGCGCACCCGTGGAATGGTTTTCTATGGGCATAAATCTTTTCCAGCCAATTTTGATGGAAAATATCCTGATTTCAGTAGCGGAGGCAGGTATGGGCTTCTGTGGGCAATTACTCATATCCGCCCATATAAATTCTCTTGTTTGAATATAAATATCTCCATAATTTTTAGTTATTTATATGCTCAGAATTTAATATTTAAACTATTAGTGCTCCTTAACCCGAAATTTCTGACTGGCCAGTGCTCACTGTTTGTATGACAAAAGCCAGGAGCTAGCTCCCAACAGCTCCTTGATTGGAAAGGATCACACTATAAAAATGTAGCAGGCTTACAACTGGCCATGTTCAGATCCACATGGGCATGACCAGAGCAGGCCACGTTAGACTTGGACCAAATCGCAGCCCAGCCACATAAACTAATCCCTGGTCTACTCGATCGGTCATAATAATAACTTAGACTGAGCCTGTCAGCAGAACATGCAGCCAGTTGTGCATGTTGCACTTATAAATCATCAACTAAGCCTAACACATCTGAATCAGTGCACATTATTTGTATTTACTCAGTAAATCATCAACTTTATATCCAAGAACACTAATATATGTAAAATGATCAATCGAAATTAACAGACCTTTGGAAGTTGTCCGATGGACAAAGAATAAAAAACAATCGATAAAAGCATTGAATTTTAGTCACATGGGTAATGACGGTTTATGATGTAGCAATAGTTTATTATGTTTCCGGTGACAGGCTTGAATATATATGTGTGTGTGTTTTTAGTGGCTGACCTAAATATTTCAGCCATTTGACAGTCGGCTGATTTCAATTTCTCTGTCAATTCCAAACTCATACAAAGAAATTCATAAATTATATATATATATATATATATATATATATATATATATATATATATATATATATAGAAGAAGGAGAATTGAAATTTGCAAACAGCGTTGCTGGATAGAAGTTTTTTTTTTTTTAATCTATCGCTAAAAGCCCAAAAAACCAAAGTTATAGGTGATTAAAAACAGTACCAAAGGTCCAAAGCCGTTACTAATACACCTACCGCGATGACTTTTAGCAACAGATAAAAAGATAAATTCTACAACAATACGAAGCAGCAGATAGATTTCAATATATATATATATATATATATATACTCAGAAAAAGAATTCGGCAGTAGGCATCAGGGCCATAAAATTTTTAAGTTATCTTTTCAATATATCGACTGTTACAAGGTTGTAGCAGCCGATAATTTTGGTTGCCCTGTTTAAAACTCCTTCTCTCTCGTATTATTTTTCTATTGATGTCACCAACGCCAGCTGATAATTGCTGACGCTAACTACTGGCAACCTTTTATTTCCCCTATATTTAATACTATTTACTGAACATGCACTATACTTAATACTATTTATTAATCATTGATTGAGTAGGGAATTGAAAATTACACGAAGTGGGTTGTCAGTTTAAAATCTCTCTCTCTCTCATTTACGATGGCCCCATATGTAGGGTTTGGAGTTTGGGTGGCTTTTCTAGTTTACATAGTTGAGTCACTTAAATGTATAGCTTTATTTCCGTTCAAATCTGATTTTTTAATGAATTGAACTGGATGAATGAACTCAAAATTTCCAAAAAGTAATGGAACCATAAAAGAAGTAAAATTGATGTGCAAATTAATTTCATACGATAAATGTGAATGATTTAAATAATGGCATTTTATCAATTCGATCTAAAAACTGGATTTTGCAATAGTTTCTAATCTTAGACATTCTTAGCGCATCTACGTGGTTGAATTTACTAGAAGCAATTCCAAGTAATCAGAAAAGTGAAAAGGCGCTGTAGACCCCAGATGTCATATTCTAAGAATTCCGACTCATAAACACATTTCTAAAATCATTTAACTGCTAACTGAAAATGCATATTTACAAGCTTAAAAATGAATAAATACTTATACTATGTCTTTCGAAATTTAATTTTTTAACGCAGAATTTGACCATGGACGGCTGCTTTTACTGTATAACATTTGAAACTCGTAAACTGAAAATTTTCTTTTAACAAACTTTTCACATTAAGTCACATGGGTGTGGATGTGATTCTGATATGAGACCAAAATATGGGTATGGATACGGTAACTTTAGAAAATAGGGGTACGGTTATATGAAAAAATAGCACAAAACAATAAATATGAAAGCAATATTTAAATAAACAAGTGATATAATAAAAATACTACAATAAATACAAAAGCGTAAATAAAATTATTTAAATACAAATCCCTCTCTTGTTTACAGCATAGTTGCCAAACCCAATGATGATGGGATTGTTCAGCTATTGGGCCACATGGGTTACGACCCCAGCAATACACACCAAGACTCGGCCGATTAGGCCCAGCATCGGCTGACTTGGTTGAGAATCAGCCAAGTTAGGCACAATATGAGCATTGGTGAAACATAGCTAAATTACCGATAAAAACTGATTTCGACTGCCTTTTTTCTTGAATTGGTATGGAAGAACCAAAGAAACCACATAATCAGTCTCTCTCTCTCTCTCTCTCTCTCTCTCTCTCTCTCTCTCTCTCTCTCTCTCTCTCTCTCTCTCTCTCTCAGGCCATCAAGTCACCCTCAATCTGTTGGGGAGTTACTGGAGAGAGCATACCATGTTTTTCCTTATTTTTCAATCATTCATCAAGTCTATAAGCATTGAGTGAGTAGTTAATAGCTCATTTAAAAACAAAACTAGAAAGAAGGAAAGAGCTCCAGAGTATAAGGCTGGGCATTGGATCTGTACCGGATGGGTACACGGTACTTGGCCCGATTCGGCCCTGAGTTTGAGCCCCAAAAAAAGGCACTGGCCCAGATAAGTTATCGGGTCGGCCCGGGTGGGCCCGGCTAAGCTTTATTTGGCTCGATAAAAAAAATTTAATGCATATTTTATTGATTTTTATATATAATTATAATATTTTATTACAATTAATTATATTTATATATTATTTTATACTAAAACATATATATATTTTTAATTTAATCAAGCCGGGCCTGGTCGAGGCTCAGGTTTTAGGTGTCGGGGCATGCCCCGGCATGGGTTTTCGGCTGGCCCGATGCCCAAGTCTAATTGCAGGTTGATAGTCAGATTCTTGGTATCTAACCGGCCAAGTAGCTGAGTCAACCCCATTGACCCGCTGACTTGGTTAACTGTCGAGTCTTATTCCCAAGATTGCCAACTATGGTTTACAGTACTTGCTGTAATTGCTCAAAAGCTTGATTGGACTTTTTTTTTACTGCTTATGGCAAGGGCAGACCTTATCACTTCTTAGCTCACAGACAAAAACAGTCGATCAAGCTGTTTGTCAACAAACAATGTGAATCTGTGGACAGTACCAAGAACATCCCAAGTGACCACGAGCAGGTTTTGGCATTACGTGTTTGGGCTATTACCTAGGCTTTTGTATGCTCTTTACAACTAGCTTCCATCCAAGGATGGAGAGAAAGCATCAGTAAATCACTACAACATTACCTCAAGCACTATTTAAGTACTCACTAGAAAGGCCAGGAAAAGCTCATAAACATTGTTCAGTTTTACTACAACCTTCAAAACGGAGGATCATCAAGCCACAGTCAATTTCTAGTCACAAGGCAATAATTGCCAAGTCAAAAGACAAACCTTTGCCCAAGTTGGCATGACCAGACAGTTAGGCAAGGCAATCTCACACAGGGCGACCAAAAAATGAAGTCAGCAGACAAGCATTGATCCTGTTGTTTCTTGCATAGAAAACTAGGTGGTGATAAAGTTATACTCGAATAAGACAGACTTCATCCAAGTTTGAAACCATACGCTGATCAAAAGCTATGGTTCATGATCAATAATCTACAATCCAAACACTCACTTGGTAACGTGGACCAACAATAAAAAATGGACGTGGATGCAAACCTTTGAGGGTTGTTTAGGAGAAGAGACTTTACGAGTGTTTCATAAATCGGTCCTAAAACTATTGTTTCATGAACCTGCTCCAATTTATAAGACGTTTGTCAAACTATGGCTTAAAGTCAAGCGATAATATCAAATTAGAAAAGAGTTTGAACCACGTAACTGGCAAATGATATGAAAGGAAGAGCATGTGACTTTTTCATGTGTTTGCTTTTGTCCAGTGAGAGTCATGGTATAGTGTTGTAGTCTTTTAAGGCATACAAGAACCACGGGTTATATAAAGTCCTTTGCGTTTTATTCATGGATGGTGTCCTAGTTTAATGAACAATTTAAGACATGTCCTAAAACATAGAAGAAACACGTCATTGAGCAAAAGCTGTGAATAAAGTTAAATGTGATTGAAGCCCTCTTTTGTCAATAATTACTATGAATCTAATTCAATCCAAATCAAAATATTACATTATATACATCAGAACAAAGTAAAACGAAAAACGAAGCTGAACATAAAAGGGATAAGCCTTCCACGCCACATGTGAGCCAGAAAAGGGGCGGTTATATATATATATATATATATATATATATATATATATATATATATATATATATATATATATATATATATATATATATATATATATATATAATTTTTTATTTGTTCCCTTTACTGAAATTTCTTGGTCAGCCATGATTAGTTTACTCACAACCGAATAGGCTGTGGGACAGCGGCCCAGTGAGCAGGGCATGGTGAGAGTACGGGCCCGCAAAAAACAGGCGGGGGTCCATGGGGCGGGCCTTGTTCGAAGTGGGTATGAGCTGGCCAATACCTCACGTTGGCGGATCACGGACCAAATGGACCGCCGAGGTCTGCCGCTTGCGGCCGGTCCTCAGGAGCACGTGAAGGCAGGCCCGACCGACGTGCTAGTCGGCAGTAAAATCAGAAGTGCCAGGACCCACAGGAAGAGAGGACAAGCCAACCCAGTACACCGAGTCGCTGTGGATTTCAGCCGTGCTCCAGCTTGGTACACACGCCGGTCCTCAGTCTGTACTGTGAATCCGCCGCGTAGCTCCCGCTGCAGCTCTTCGGTTCGGCCTCAACACTCGTCCTTCTATTTCCCAGGGGTACATGTAAGCTCGATTCGGCTAACAAAACCTTCTCTAGTTACTCGAACTCTATAAAACAAGTTCGAGCTCTACTCAACAATACAGCATAGCATCTTAGCTCAATTTATTTCTATCATTTCCCTTAACTCGTTTAATTATTGTTTCATTATATTTTTACATTTATTATATACACAGCTAAGTTGAGTTGAAACGAGTTGAATTCGCTTGACTCGTCTAACATTACAACCTTATATTTGAACTTAAGTTCAACTTGATCTCGAGTCAAATTTAATTTTAACTAGCAACTTGGAAACTCAGGCTCGAGCTGACTCGACTCATTATATAGTCATGCCATAGGCAAAGGGAAGTGGGCCAATGGAGGCACGGCAATTCTAATACATTGAACTCCATGGTCGGATCGAGCGTCGGCAGCGCTCTCCTACCCTAAAAGTATACCTAACCTAACGGAAACACCGGTTACACGGGAAAAGGCCGGCGCCGGCGGCGTGCCGAAAAGCAAAGGACCGCTCTCGAATTTTCATAAGCTACCCTCTGCGAAAGGAAAGCGTGTGGGCCCCACTTCCCCACAACTGCAACAGTAGAAGGCCAAGATATGAGTGGCTACGAAGCAACGACACTCCCTGACCTCCAACCCCGACCACAATTTTTTTTTTACAAGTGCAACACAAGTTTTACACATCTATCTAAGATTAGTTTACATTGGCGAAGATAACGGATCCAGAACTTTTCCATCACAAAGTTCTGGGATATAAGCCTTGTTCTTAGCAAATAATCACAAACGACAAGGCTCGTGATATTAACGAGACCGAATAACGAGGAAAGTAAGTTATTGGTAATTGTTATAATAACAGGGAACTTGTCAATATTATTAACTTTTGGAGTGGTTGGCACCTATTTTTTTTAACGTCGGGAGAAGGGGGAGGGTGTAAACTCACGTGTAATGAGTTGGCGAGACCGACAGGAGGAAGACTCTTGTTGTTGAGCGGTCAATGTTGGCGTCGATCCAGCGAGCCCACGTCGTCATGCCCTTCTGAAATGCCACCAGCCGATCCATGTCCTCCGAATACTTTCCGCCTTCTTCCATCACGTCCCACCTGAAAAACCATTCTCCGGCGACTTCTCCCTCTCAGAAACCAGATTCAGTGATACCAAAAAAAAAAAAAAAAAAAAAAAAAAAAAAAAAAAAAAAAAAAAAAAAAAAAAAAAAAAANTTTTATGTTATTTGCTCGGCCTTCTCGATCCCCAACTCTAAGGGAAGGAAATCAAGGGGAGAAGAAACAGAAAGAGCAGAGATGTAATTAGAAGAAGGGGAGAGGCTTACAAGGAACTGAAAAGTAGACAAGGGGTCTCGTCTGCTCATCTGAACTCTGGCCTTAGGGGCGGCGGAGTTAAGCATGCAGATCAGCGACTGCCATTCGTTGAGACCAAGAGAATCCCCCACGAACATCATCGACTTGCCCTTCATTTTCGATAGGAAAAGCTGACCGTCAAACCTTCCCCACCAAACCAACAAGGAGAAAAGACTTATTAAGCACAGCCGAGGGTCTTCACTAGCTGGTGAGGCACAGTAGCTTTTTTTACCTTGGTAGGTCGCAGTTGGAGGGCTGCCATCTATACTTGAGGTACTGAGAATCGGGCCTTCCGAACAACTGACAATTGAACTCGGGGTCGATGTATGGACAATCTGAAGATGGATACAAAGGATAGTCTCTGTCGACCACCCAGCTCCCGACGAAGACGTCGCACGCCGATGCGTTGCGGGGCAGCGGCGAGTGGGGAGCACGAGCCGACGCCTTCTTGTGGTGTTTTGCCAGCAGCAATGCCGGTTGCACTCCCGGGAAAAACCAGAGGAATGCGAGGAGGACGGACGGCCAGAGCCGCCGGAGGGACATGATGATGTGAAAGCGAGAGAGAGTGAGAGAGATGGGTGGAGAGAGAAATGGGAGGCTCGTTTCTTACAAGCAGCATGAAGTGGAGCATTTAAGCGGTGGGCGGCGTAGTGCGGAAGGGCACGGTGGCGGCGAGTGAACACGTGAAGGGCCCACGGCCGCAGTCATTGTTTGGTTCTACCCACTGCTGTCCTCCTTTACCGATGGTGGTTATGCATTGCTTTTTCATTTGGAATCTAATTTTTTCTTTTCTTCTCGAGCAATGAAAAAAAAAAAAATTAAATGTCAATCGATCGGATCGGATATATCTTTTAACTATATCTATGTTTCAAATATTCGTATACTCTGATTAGAATTCACATTCCAAATATAAATGAAGAAAATCACATTCCAATGTGAATTTGAAATCCAATTTCACAATCTAATCCGGTCGGTTTTTAAAATGTAAGATTAAATCTGATCTCAATCAATCCGAATCGGTATCCAATTGAATATTTATATATATCAGAAACTAAATCGAAATTCAATTGGTTGGCATTTCTTAAATTCAAATTTGATCTGATTTTTTAATCAAATGCTTTTTTTTTTGTTATATATCAAAGAATTATCCGATCTAAATCAAATGTTTTGACATCCCTATGTACCTTATGTTATTGGAGAAAGGCTATGGTTAACCATGGGATATTCTGTGGTAGGGGTCGAGTATTTAAGTCTGTCATCGATGCACTTCCTACTGTCCCAAGCGTCGTGAGTGTTCCAGCTGCAAACGGCCCCACGGTGGGACGATCATCCACCAAAAGCCGCACAGCATTTCCTTGGTCCTTTGGACAGCTCAGCCTTTACAGGTACCCTTTGATGAGCGACTTTGCTTCTCGAACCTTTGATTTATATTAGTTCACCCAAGCCTGGCCGTCTTAGTATTTTTGTCCTTTCGTCCCTCTAATGCCCTTTTGTTTGCTTGCTACACATCAACGTGAAATTCATTTATTGGACACAGAAGAACAAAGTAGGAAGAACATGGATGGTAGTATTTTCTATTTGAGAACAGTCAACAATTTCTTTGTGAGATTTTGCCTGCTCTATCTTTTGATCTACTTCCCTCTTTAAGGGGCTTTCGGCAGCCTTGAATTTTGATTCTAAAATAGAAGGTTCTAGTTTTCCTTTGTATATGATAGTATGGAATTTTGATTTTAGATTTGAAAGTGATATGTTTGATAAAGCAGAAATTAAAAATCTATAATTCATGAATTAGACCTGCATGACTTATGCCCTAAACAGATATGAAAAAAAACTCTAAAATTTTAGAACCATAATTCTATAATTCCAGCATTTTGATTTAAGAATAAACATATGATTCTGGAATCAAACTTTTTTGTCTGATAACACAGTTTTCATTTCATCAGAAATGAAAATTTTAATTCTAGAATTCTAATTCCGGCCTCATCCGACCGTAACTTTTGATAGGGTTTAATTTTGTTATCATAAAAGGAACACTTCCATTATTATTTTTTTTTGCAGGTTGGTTGCAGGCTGTGGACACAAAAAGATTCACAGAAGTGCCAAATGCAAAGCAGCAAGCACAAAAGCAGGTGAAGATTAGACTGTTGACAGAGTCGAAAGAGTTCATCGTTCATATATTAGTTTTGAAATCTCTAAATCTCCATCCCTTCAATTTTTGTACATTGTGAGTATTTTCCTTCATATGTTAATATGTTATATACCTATTACAATATATATATATATATATATATAGCCACAGATTTTCTATTCTCCGTGTCAACCCTAGTTTTGACACTATTGCAATCCTCTCCAACCTATAAATTCTGGTTGCCTTCAACTAGCTTTACTTTGCCGTAAACTTTTGGTAATTATATGTAAATTTTACAAAATTTTATTTGTTCTATATAAAAATTTTGAAAAATGATATTTTGGCTTTAGTCAAAATTCAAAAATTTTAATTCGCCCTGCCTCATGAAAATTTTTTGACTCCGCCACTGTTAATAAAATGGTGGGAGGCCTATCCTCCAGCCGGGTTTGATTTGGAATTAAGTCTACCCGTCTTTCTCAATCTCCTGTAAGGAGGTGCACTACTGTGCATTCTTTCATGGTTATCGACAGATGCAAACTGTGTGGATATGCATGAACTTTGGTTAGATTTTATATGAAATACTTGACTTAACTATAAAAATAAAAATATATTAAAATGTACTACGGGTAAAAAGGTACAGAGAATCATAAAAACAGCAATGTATGAACATTAACATGCGTTGATCTACGTAACATGGGGTTGCTTTAATGACATGCACAATCCTTTCGCTTTCTGATGTGAGCTTGAAAAATAACATGCTTTGTGTGAAATCTGTAGGAAAGTGACTGTTTTTCTAAATTAAAGGGCTTTGGTTTTAAGCAAAACACTATGAAACGAACTTAGAGTGGGCCCAAAATTGGATTCTTAATACTAGACCCATGTATGGAGCAATGTTGTAGCTGGTAGGGGTGGAACTCAGATTTTTTTCTGGAGGCAGAATAAACGGTCCAACAATTTATCCGGGTAGGGCCAAACTAAATCAAAATAAAAAAAAAACATTAAACAACTAAAAATTTTCAAATTTTTTAATGTAATTTTTTTTAAGTTAGCTAAGGTGGGACCACGGCCTAGGCAAGCAATTGCCCACACCAGCCGAGAAAAGCTACTTTATTTACATATAAAAACTTCATTACTTTTCATAATTTTAAATGTGAGTGTCCCTTAACATTTGAAATTTAAAATTAAAGTGGCCTTTAGCAAGAAATTTTGCGGCTCCGCCTCTGCCATATAGGGACGGAACCAAAGTGAAAGCATAAAAAAGCATCACCTAGTTTGTGAGTTATAGTCCGAACAGTCTTCTCCTAAAATAAGGGTTTCTATAGGAAGTAGAAGAAAATATAATATAGATAAGTTTCGTAAAATTACTAATTTGATGTTTGTACCACCAGAAGTGAAGGTGTTGAATGTAACATGTGCTACTTCACATGCATATAACAGTGCATCATAAACCCCACTGTAGCACTGTTAGCAATTCTAAGGCATGGTAATGTGAATGCTATATGCATACAAAGTTGATATTTTCTTGGTGGTGGCTTTAAGTTCACCTTCTGTAAATGTTGCTTTCCCTTTTCTGGGCAGGTTCCAAACAACCTTGTCAGATCAGCTCATTTAGGAGCATACTGCTTCAATGTTTTTCTTATGGACATGTCTCATCTGGTCAACCGTTTATTGTTTTGGAAGCAACTTTTTCCAAGAATGATGAATGAACTATAGTGCCTTGCACCTTTTTTCGTCCAAGTATTGACTGCTTAGCAGGAACAACTGTATAACCAGACAAGGAGATGAAAATGGCAACATTACTGTGAGTGTGGGTCCTTCCATTGACTAGTGCTAGGGATGTACAAGACTCGAGTTTGAGCCGAGCTGGGCCAGCTCAGACTCGGCTTGAGTGCTAATGGGCTCAACTCAAGCACAGTTGGAGCTTGCTTGACTTGACTTAGAACAACTGAAACTTGTCTCGGCTATGCTCGAGCCAGTGGCAGAGACACATATACACTGGCGTAGGCACTTGCCCACACCAGCCCCTCAGTTTTTTTTTATTTTACATTAAGATCTTCAAATATTTACTCTGGTATATATGCGAGTGCCCCTTCAGATATGAAAATTTGTGAATCAGTACTCCTCCAGAAAATTCTTCTGGCTCCACCACTGGCTCGAGCTGAAATCTGACTTGAGCCACACCAAGCTGTTACTAAAAAAATATATATATATATTTATATTCTTGAACACAAGAGGAAACACCCAGGTTTTATAATCATGACATAATACTTGCCAGCCATAAGGAACTCCTGTCTTTTTATACATTTTCTTTCTACAAGTATGAACGAGTTGACCCTTGCTTAGCTCGAACTCAACTCATTTATTTAAAGGAGTGTATTTCTTAACTCGAACTCTACTCGTTTAATACACAAGTTGAGCATGAGTCGAGTTTAGCGGACGAGTTTGAGTTGAGCTCGAGTTAGCTCGACTGGTTCAAGCATTATAATGAAGTCTCGTAGATTTGCTTATGCCTGAAACACCTGGCGCTTCCTTTTGGCGCTTGTTGGCAATTATGTATGTGGTCCCTCGTACCGTAAAGCGTTTTTCCTTTTTAAGAGTCACGATCAAGGGATGATTGACATGGTTGCGTATTTGCTTTTACAGATTGAACACTACCTTCTGAGGGCTGAAGTTGTATCAAGGAAGGCTCATCCGGAATTTAAATTGCTTGAATATCAATACACTGCTCACAATAGTGTGGTGCATTATAGCCATGACATTCTTGACGCTTGGTTCCACTTTGAGGTCTCTTCCATTGGCCCGCTTTTAAAATTTCCAGTACTTCATAATGCGTTGGCTTGTTTAGGCAGGTAATGGCGATAGAAACGCCCAAGTCGCTTTATCACTTCACAACAAATGTCCGCGACATCATGAGTTGTGTTTTCTTGGTTGATTCTGCATTACATTTTATGATGCTTCTATAATTTCACTACAAGACATGTTCATACCGCTTGCCACTGATTGTGATCAGCCTTAAATCACATAGTGGGATCTACCAATTCCTCTCTCTCTCTCTCTCCCTTATATATATATATATATGTAGAAATCAGACGATTAGGTCAGGGACAAAAACCAGACTGTTGAAATGTTATATTCAAAGTTTTTTTTGCATAGCCTTTACCAATATGATTTTTAGAATACATTGATGCACAACATATATTAAGTTGATCATTTTTTGGACTTTAATAGTGTTTTTGTAATAAAAATAAATTAATGGCTCCCATAGCATCAACATTTTGATAACAAAATCCACATTCTTCATAAAAACAACTTGAATCTGAGCATGTTTTATATCAAAGTAGTTTCTATGAACCTATTAAAATGTTTATATTTTATTAAAATAATCTTTTAGTAAAAAAATAAAGTGACTGCTTCTTGTCCCTGATCTAACGGTATGGTTTCTACCAATTTCTGATTTACATATATATATAAGAAAATAAAGAAGTAAGCCGTCTTGAATGCTATAATGGAGGGGGAGGCAACAACTTGTTGTTTGTCCCTTCTCATCTATTGCACACTCTCTCTCATCTCTTATGTGCCTCATGGTAGGTCCGGCCTCGTGAGTTGCTTTCAAAGGGGTGGAGGTAGAAATTTTTTATTGCAGGCACGGCCTATAGTTTCAAAACTTTAACAAGGGGTGAAAAATAAATTTTCAAATTATTTATAAAGGTTAAACTAAAATTTTTAAATTTACAAGTAATATTTTTATTGTCTAAAAATTTGAAGGGTCAAATGCCCCATACCGACACCCCTTGCCTTCTCCCCCCCTGCCTATTTTATAGCTTTTTATAAGTTGTATAGTGACAAACTTATAACTAGTACTACTTACCAAGCATGTGCAGGGGCGGTAGTGAGTTATATCAAGCGGTGGAGCTAGAATTTTTAGCGTAATGCGCATTATTTTAAAAGTTTTCATGTCTTAAGGGGCACCAATATATAAATATTAATTCGATAGTTGAGAAAACCTTTATAGAAAGAACGAAAATTTGGTGAACTTATGTGGGCAACTGCCCACCCAGGCTCCCACGTAGCTTCGTTACTGGTTATATCAACCATTTATCAGTCCGGGCATAGTCGGATTCAATTGGTCAAGCTGATATTCAAATTTCTGAATCCAATTCAGATCCCAAATCCATGCCATACGACTTTAATAAGTCTCGGATTCCCTCACCAAAACCCTATAAGTCGAAGCCTGATTAGGATTTGAACCCATTTCTCTTTACTACTTGAACTCCGTCTAAATTTTGGGGCTGTTTAATCAGATTCTACCTGCTCCTTCCCATCCCTGGACATTTCACACAAAGGGAAGTTTCTCATTTTTTTGGGTGAATGGCCATATGTACTTTTAGAGAAAGAGAAACAAAAAATGAAGCAGAATATGCACTCTACGTCATGTGAACTTGACAAGTTTGTCGCCATTGTTGGCTACGAGGAATGAATTAATAGTAAGACAAAGGTGAAGCTCTCAATAATTAGTATGAAAACGATTTGATAGTAAAAACCCAAGATTTTCTTTCCATTTTCTCCCGTTCAGGCTGGTGGTTGTACATTATTTGATGATTATCGTACGCCTAGGCAGTGGAGTCGGAGATTACCTTATTGCCGCGTTGCCTCATACAACCATCCGTTCTCAGTCATTGGCAAAAACTAGGCTTAGCCGTCAGCACATGCAATGCCATGACTTCCTCCCCATCGAAAAAAACTTCGCCAGCACAAGCAATGCCCACGACTTCCTTGCCGTCAAGAAAATCTTTGTTCGTGATTGTCGAAATGAGCAGGTGCCATTGCCAACACTTGCCCGTTGGGGATGAAAATTTTATGTTTTCCGACTGGTGAAACCGTTGGCATTACATTTGGCTTCCAACCCGGCAGCTGCCAACCGTTGGGAGAATGGTAAAGAATTCCCAACTGATATAGCCGTCGGGAGTTTGCTTTTTATATATATATATATATATATATATATATATATATATATATATATATATATATATATATATATATATATATATATATATATATATATATAAAGCAAACTCCCGACGGCTATATCAGTTGAGAGAGAGAGAGAGAGAAGTTGGTAAAAACGTGAGACTTAGATCATGGGTAACAACATTGATTTTTTTTGTTCAAAAACTATTTTAAATACAATATAAACATCTTAATATATTTCTAAAGACTATTTTGATATAAAACATGCTTTGATTCAAGTTGTTCTAATGAAAAATGTTGATTTTTTTATTTTGGTGTCATGGGGGCAGCTCATTTTTTCTTATTACAAAAGCACCATTAAAGTACAATAGATAATCAACTTAGTATATGTTTCGCAGCAACCCCTTCTTAAGTTCATACCAATAAGCTTGGATTGCAAAAAAAAAAAAACACTTTAAAAATAAAAAACAAAGGGTCTGGTTTTTACCAACTTCTCATCCACACACACACACACACAAGATAAAAAAGCTGAATGCTATTTCATTTGGTAGATGTACACAATTAGCATAAAAAAATACAGTAAATTGGCAAAAATGTGAAATGTCTAATGCCTATAGCATAAGAAAAGAAAAGAACAAAGGTTGTAAACTCCATTTGCATTAGAAAGTAGTGTCTGCCATTACTTTGGAGATAATTGGCAACTATTTTCGTTAGATGTTGTTTTATGAGAAAATTTAACTGTTTCAGGGTAAGATGTATATCTGCATGTAGTCCAAAAGCTGGCACCTATAGGATCATGTGGACATGAAAAATTTGAATGTCCTATCACGGTCATAAAAAATCTGTATGAATGCAAAATTTGACTCCCTTCACTTGAAACAAGGGAGGTCATTGTTACTTGTGAATGTGGGTGTTGAAATAGATGAAAAAGGACATCTAAAAAAATAACTCAGCTCCACTTTTTGAAAATGCGGGACCAAATAAGGAGATGGGATTTGCCTATCACTATGATGTCCAACCGTCCTTGACACCTTTATACCTTAGGAGATATTAGAGATATGGTTCCTTCCTACCGTTGAATTAAGATCCATTCCGTAGCCTGAGTGCTCATCTATTAATTTCTTGAAGGACAGTGTTGTGTGCACACATTCTTGCTATCCCATCTATAAAGTCATGTGCAATAATGTATAATTTTTATGAAAATAAACAATATGAACGAATCCTAATCTAAAGAATGAAAGAAATATATTAGAAATGAAAGGATATTGGTTGCTTGAGGGAGATTCAATGACATTTCAAAGTTATGAGTGTACTCCTCACATGTACCCCTATTGGTTTTAAAAAAGCTTATTAAACCATGTTATTTATATTTGACAATTTACTTTGGGAAACTATAATTTTAAATTGGATAATTGGATCTAGGGAATTAGATTTGGACTAGATAAGTGGTTTAAAGCATTACATAGTTTAGCTTAATTTTCTTCCAACATCGTTAGTGTCACGGACTGACAACTTGGCCCGTGCGGCGCGGCAAGAACCCGATTGCCGCAAGCCCTGAAACCACCAAAAATGCGGAAAAGGCAGTTTGAGAAAACAAGTGTATAAAGAATGTTTGTGAATAAAGAACTCTCGCAATGAACGCTTGGAAAATTAGAACATCACAAAAGAGATAAGCAATGAGAAATAACTCAACTTTACTTATGTAGGATGGCCGAAGCCGCTTAGAGGATTCTCATGCCGACCACCCAAAACAAAGAATCCCAAAACATGACACTTAGACCGGTGGGAGGGTACTCCCTTACAGGTAAACAAGCATAAGCAAATGACTCAACATAAGCAAAGGAAGCACAATGCAAAACAAAGCAAAGGACTGTACAGACTCCCAGACACAGGGGAACAGGCTCCCCCCTTCAAATCATGCGCCGTCCTCGGCGCCAGCAGTGTCATGATAGGCCTTGACTTCCAGCGGGTAGCGCTGCTTCATGCGGAATGCATACTCCCAGGTGGGGTTGTGTTCGCCTATCCACTTCACTTGGTACTTCTTCGGCTCCCCCAAATAGTTTCTTTTGTGCCGAAGAATCTCTTCTAATTGACGGTCTGCCGCTCGCTTGGTCGACGGGGCGCGCTGCAGGATCGGGTCTCGTTCTGGAACACTTCTCTCCGGGTCTTCATCATCAACATAAAAGGGCTTCAGGTTACAGACATGGAACACTGAATGCACCTTAAAGTCAGGCGGCAGGTCTAGCTTGTAGGCTAGCTTCCCAATTCTCTTCAGTACTGTGAAGGGTCCCTCGTACTTGCGGATTAATGACCTGTGTCGACCACGGAAAATGCCCGTGCGATCAGGATAGAGCTTCACGAGGACTTGGTCACCAACTCGGAATTCCATTGGCCTTCGATTCCGATCTGCAAACTTTTTCATCTTTTTGGCGGCCTTGTGTAAGAACGCCTTAGCCATCTCCGTCTGTTCCTGCCAATCGCGAACGAACTGGTAGGTAAAAGTGGGTCGTCCCTTCTCCTGGGCGGCAAGGGTGTGAGGCATCAACGACTGTTGTCCAGTGGCTATCTCGAACAGACTATGTCCAGAAGACTCGCTCTTCTGCAAATTGTAGCAAAATTGCGCTACATCCAACAATTTCACCCAATCCTTTTGATTCGCGCTGACATAGTGCCGCATGTATTGTTCCAACAGTCCGTTGATTCGTTTAGTCTGGCCATCAGTTTGAGGGTGGAAGCTCATTGAGAATAATAAATCCGAACCCAACAAACGAAATACTTCGCGCTAGAATTTCCCTGTGAAGCGAGCGTCCCTATCACTGACAATACTTTTCGGCACGCCCCAGTGCTTGACTATGTGCTTCACGAATAACTCCGCCGTCTTCTCTGCGGGACATTCCTTAGAGGCTGGGATGAAGGTGGCATATTTTGAAAATCTATCCACAACCACAAGGATGGAGTCAAAACCGTCAACTTTGGGTAAGCTGACGATGAAGTCCATGGAGAGATACTCCCATGGACGTTCTGGAATAGGAAGAGGTTCCAGGAGACCGGCAGGCTTCTGATTTGTTCCCTTATCCTGCTGGCAGATTAAGCAAGTCTTCACATAGGCTTCAACGTCGTCGCGCATTTGTGGCCAATAGTAGCCACGTTCTAGCAGTGCCAGTGTC
The DNA here is from genome assembly GCA_011799765.1 of Nymphaea thermarum. Taxonomy (NCBI): domain Eukaryota; kingdom Viridiplantae; phylum Streptophyta; class Magnoliopsida; order Nymphaeales; family Nymphaeaceae; genus Nymphaea; species Nymphaea thermarum. The sequence goes on along the minus strand of JAANDH010000642.1, from coordinate 32,634 downwards.
CGCTCCTGGCCAGGATGGCCAGCCCACAACGAGTCGTGACACTCCTTCAACAATTCTCGCCGGAGATTGCCCCATGTAGGCACGAACACTCGTCCACCTTTTGCCTTCAAAAGTCCATCTTGTAGCCAGAACCGTCGTGTTTTCCCCGCTTCCGCTGTTTCGACCAAGTGTTTGGCCACAGGGTCCTGCTTCATGCCTTCTCGAATTCGCTCGAGAAGAGCACTCTCGAGTTGCGCTTCGGATGATGTTGTCCGAGTAGCTACCAACTCCGCCTTCCGACTTAGTGCGTCGGCTACGACGTTCGTCTTCCCTGCCTTGTACTCCAAGGCAAAATCAAATTCCGCAAGGAATTCCTGCCATCGGGCTTGCTTTGGGCTCAACTTCTTTTGAGTTTGGAAGTAGCTAGCGGCTACATTGTCAGTCTTCACGACGAACTGGGACCCCAACAAGTAATGCCTCCATGTGCGAAGACAATGGATAATGGCTGTCATTTCCCTTTCGTGCACGGAGTACCGTCGCTCCGCGTCTTTTAGTTTCCGGCTTTCATACGCAACTGGGTGACCTTCCTGCATCAACACTCCACCAATGGCAAAATCTGATGCATCTGTCTGTACTTCAAAGGTCTTCGTGTGGTCGGGCAACCTGAGCACAGGTTCCTGCGTCAGTGCCCTCTTCAACTTCTCGAAGGCATCTTCTTCGAGTTCTTCCCAAGCCCAAGTTCAGTTTTTCTTTAGCAATTCCGTCATGGGTGCAGTGATCAAAGAATATCCCTCAATGAATCGCCGATAGTAATTCACCAAACCGAGGAAAGAACGTAGTTCTGGCACGGTGGTTGGCGGTTTCCACTCCTGAATTGCTTTCACCTTTCCGGTGTCCATCCGCAGCTGACTTTTTCCAACGATATGCCCAAGGAAACTGATTTCCTGTTGGCCGAATAAGCACTTCTCACGCTTCACATAGAGTTCATTTTGTTTCAACACCTTGAACACTGTCCGCAGGTGTTCCACGTGATCCTCCATGGAGCTGCTGTACACCACTATGTCATCAAGATAGACTACCACAAACTTATCCAAGTACGGATAGAATATCTTGTTCATTAGGGTTGAAAAGGTGGCTGGAGCATTTGTCAACCCGAACGGCATTACCAAGAATTCAAAGGCACCGTAGCGAGTGACGCAAGTTGTCTTTGGCTCGTCGCCATCAACAATCCGAACTTGCCAATATCCTGATCTAAGATCCAGCTTGGAAAATATTCGAGCTCCGCCTAGTTGATCAAACAGATCTGCAATCAAAGGTAAATGATACTTGTTTTTCACTGTTACATTGTTTAGCGCTCGATAGTCCACACACAGTCTTTTGGAGCCGTCGTGCTTCGCTTGGAATAACACTGGTGCGCCAAAAGGAGCTTTGGAGGGCCTGATTATACCTCCAGCTAGCATTTCATCCAGTTGTCGCCGAAGTTCTTTTAGTTCTGCAGGGGCCATTCGATAAGGTGCCATTGCTGGGGGTTTGGCACCAGGATGGAGTTCAATGGCGTGATCCACCTCTCGTCTAGGTGGCAGCCGTCTAGGGAGTTCTGTGGGTATTGTTTCTGTAAACTCCGCTAAGACAGGCGCAAGCGCCTCTGGGACCAAACCAGGGGAGTCATTAGTTACTTCCCTGATTGCCACCAAGTACGTCTCTTCGCCGTGCTTGAGGCCTTTCTTCAACTGAAGGGCATATATCATTGCGGCTTTGCCCTTATCCCTCTTCATCGATGTTACTGGAACCATACAAGGAGACTTCTCATCCATAATGCTGATACTGCGCAGGTGGGGCATTGAGACCATTTTCTCTGTACTAAGGAGCTCCATGCCTAGGATCATCCGGAAATCGTCCATCGGGACCACCGAGAAGTTGGCCCTTCCTGACCAACTCTCAACCTTCACAACCGCATCCCGGGCCACTCCGTGGATGGGTTGGGCCTCTGAGTTCACCGCCTTCATGCGTAACTCTCCATTCTCAAGGGTGAGGCCTAATCTACTCGCCTCCTCAACTAAGACGAAGTTATGCGTGGCTCCCGTATCTACCATAGCCATGGTAGGTCGTCCATTTACCAGAATCTCCAAGTACATAAGCTCGTCGGAAGGTGTCGCTGTCACCTTCGCCTTCTCTTCCCTCTTTATGGTGTTCAGAAGTTGAAGTGCGCCCATCTTTGGTGCATCCCCTTCTTCAACTTGTGCTGCATTAGCAGAGTGCCTTGAAGAGCTCGCCTGATTATCCCTGTTTACCCGCTTTGGACACTGTCTCGCCAAGTGATTACCATCGCAAAACCAACATTTCGTCACCCTGTTCTGAGAGTTGTCATTTTTGCGAAAGAAAGTCCTTCTTTCGGCTTGACGCTGAGTCGATGGTTCATCTTTCCGTTCCCTTTGATCATCTTTCTTTCCTCCATGGTCAGGCTTCTTCGACGGCTTGAAGGCGTTAGTGTAGCTCTTGCGCTGAGTATCAGCCAGACGTTCTGCTACCACATAAGCATCCTCCAAGGTCTCTGGATTACTCCTTTCTACATCGGATTGTGCCCATGACTGAAGTCCCAAAATAAACCAGTTCAGTTTATCCTGTTCTTGCATATCTGGCACATCCAACATCAGCCTCTGATAAGCCCTCACGTAATCTCGCAAGGATCCGGTATGTTTCAGTTCACCAACCATCCGGTAGGCATGGCGTATCGCATTCGGGGGCATGAAGTAAGTCCTTAACTCTCGCTGAAAATCATCGAAAGTGTCAATTGTGCAGATCCCCTTTTGAATGTCGAGCCTTTTCCTTCTCCACCATGCTACAGCGTCGCCTTCCAATAACATAGCCGCAATCTTGATCTGAAGGTCATCCCCCACAATGCCTTGCAAATCTAGTTAGTATTCCATTTGGAATAAAAAGTTGTCGATCTCTCGACTATCCCGAGTTCCTTTGTATTTAGCTGGTCTCTGAACGTCGACCCTCGCTGGCCGATCATCACCTCCACCTACAGAGATCAGTCGCTGTAGTGTGCGGTTCTTTACCTGAAGTTCCTTAACTTCAGTCTGTAGTGCAGTCACTGTGTCAGTAAGTGACTGATGCATGGCCACTAGGTCGGCCATTTGTCCACGTAGGACCTTCACCTCGTCCTTCATTTGTCCGAAGGACTCGCCTGCATTACCCAACACTTCTTCATGAGTAGTTACGTCGGTAACCAGCTTGCGCACCACCTCGGCCAGGTCTTCCTGACCTTGGGATGAACCCATCTCATCGGAATGGGCTACTTCCTTGCCCTTGGCACTTCGTAGATTATACTGAGACGCCAGGACTTCCTCCTCGATCAATGATCGCTGGATGTCTTTCTCAACCAACGATCGTCGGCGTGTAGCTCTACACTGACTATCCAATCGCTTCCCCAGATTGAGCGAAACTTGGGGCTCTGATACCAGTTGTCACAGACTGACAACTTGGCCCGTGCGGCGCGGCAAGAACCCGATTGCCGCAAGCCCTCAAACCACCAAAAATGCGGAAAAGGCAGTTTGAGAAAACAAGTGTATAAAGAATGTTTGTGAATAAAGAACTCTCGCAATGAACGCTTGAAAAATTAGAACATCACGAGAGAGATAAGCAAGGAGAAATAACTCAACTTTACTTATGTAGGATGGCCGAAGCCGCTTACAGGATTCTCATGCCGACCACCCAAAACAAAGAATCCCAAAACATGACACTTAAATCGGTGGGAGGGTACTCCCTTACAGGTAAACAAGCATAAGCGAATGACTCAACATAAGCAAAGGAAGCACAATGCAAAACAAAGCAAAGGACTGTACAGACTCCCAGACACAGGGGAACAGTTAGGATAGTTTATTTTAGTTTTCCCATGGATTAGATTTTAAATTCTTGCAAAATAAGGGTATCCTTCTTCCATCTTCTCCTTGTGTAATTCTAAGTTTAGTTCAATTTTCATTTTCAAGCTTTATGCATGCATCGATCATATAGTGTCCCATTTTATTTAAATCATATATTGTTTAGATTTAGGATCGTGTATATTTGATTTCAAACAATGTATATGCACATACCAATTAGGAATTAGTGAGAATTAGGATAATAATGTGCCTTTGAGTGTAGCCTAAGCACATACAACCCTAACTCATGTTAAATTCTAATTGAGACTTAGTTTAGATCCCACCCATAATTTAACTCTTCTAGGGCCTACCTCAGATCAAGTTTAGAACCCATTGAATGGAGCCCAAAAATCTTGGCCTTAATTCATCAAGCCAACTTTTTTAGGTCTTCCCATTACCCAAAACTAAGACTTTGAGTCCACTACCATGCACCTGACCTTAGCTCAATATAGAATCTAATCAAGTTGATTTCACCTTGACATAGACCTTAATCAAGTTATCTTTATCATGATCAACTAAAAACTACAATGAGGTCGGCTCATCCTAAGGCCCTAAATCTAGCTAAATCTAAATCCAACTTCAAATCAGAACTTTTTAGAATGGATCAAATATATCAGACAAGTCGATATTGTATTTTTAGAATTTGGAGATTGGATTTTATTGGAATTGGATTGAATCCTGATTTGAAATATTGAATCTAGAAAAAGTATAGTTATGAATTTGATTTTGATAATGATATTGGATAAAAGAACTTGATATCAATTCTAAAATATTTGGATTTGAACCATAAAACCTCAGACTGCAAATCTAGACCTTAAAGATTTGGATATTTAATATTTGGATTTTAACTATGGATTTCACAATCTCAAACTCTGGTCATTCTTAAGAAGAAATATTGAAATTGAACCATGAAAGTTTATCAAATGAACTTTGGATTTTCATTTATAAGCTAAAAATTTAAATCACTCATGTGCGTACAAGAACACATGAGCACATCAAAACTCATACTCACATATAGGATCACACGAATACAATATAACTCATACTCATGTGCATATAGGAACATGTAAATACATTGAACTCATACTTGCATGCATATAGGAATAAGTAAGCACATTAGAGCTTGCACTTTAGTGCACAAAACTTGTGATTCGACACATACGAGAACACCCTAGCATTCTATAACATAGTACAATGCAAATTTTGAATTAAATTATCCCACATGAGATTTGTGGTGAGATCTTAAGAATTTTAAGAGAACAGATGGAGATGTGTTCGAAACATGGTGACAAGAAGACAAAGGATAGTGAAGGGTCAAGATAGACAATTTGTCAAGATCTTGAGAAGACCAGACCGGACTGAAAGTGACCGTGTCCACTTGAGCAGACCCAATAGAGAGGTTAAAAGCAAATGATGGACATGCTTGGCTCATAATAGACTAAGATAAATCATAAGCAGTAGTATGACTGAATTTTAAAATTTTGGACAGTTTTGACATGATAAAGCAGATGACATTTTGAGAACTAGCTTAGTTTTTAATAAATTCCATAAGATATGCATTCACCAAACAAATATATAGAAAGATTAAACATATATGCAAATAAAATACTCCTTAGAGATACTTTCTAACATGATTATTTTGAAAATGAGCTTGAGCATATACACTGAATTTCCGAAGAATTTTCATGATCATCAGTAGTTTCATAACATGGTATGCCAATACACTTGGATGGTATCTAATGTACGTGGCGTAGATTTTCCCATGGGTTCTACAAGTTTGAGTTTTCCATTCTCCTTGGATCCTTACCTATATACAAGGCTATTTGCCGCAAGTACATGGTAAGGGGAGGATCAATACCTCCTTGAGTAGGTTGGTCAGCCGTTGAACCCACTGAAGCTATTGCGTAATGAGAAAATACTATGACATGAAGATCGAGACATTGCATAGGACAAAGGTAATTTTAAAATATGAACATATGCTAAAACAAAAGGCTCTAATACATTGGAGCCTAAGATGGAGATTGAAAGTGTCACAGAGGACACACCGTTTTCAATCAACTCCAAACTAAGAAGGATTGTATTTGATCTAAATCTATATGAACATAACAAATCCTTCCCAATTCTATGTCCTAAACAAGCAAAATGCACAAGCAGCATGGGGACTCCTAAATGGCTCTAAAGGTAGGATGACAATTACATTTGAACCTTAACAGTCAATTGAGTGAAAAATGAGGATGAGTCCCATCAAGGTCGCTACTTCTGTTGACCATGCAAAATTTCTCAATCTTGCACATCATGACTGTTGATATTGAATGAACATGAAAAAAATCAAATATTTACTTGTTTTTGTATTCTCATTGAGAAATTCTACAAGAGATAGGACTTGACTCATTGGTAAGAGATATGACTGTTCATGCTGCTTTAATAAGGGTAATCATATCAAAGACTGGGTTAATGTTTAAGGTCCCAAAATGTCAAACCTAAATTCAAAAGGAGTCCTAAAATTTGAAATATGAGAATTTTAAAAATTTAAGTGGATCATCAAAAATTGGAGAAAGTGGACTAAAAATTCTTGAATCAACAAACATAGTTCATGATCTATATCATCACATATCAATGCAAGGTAGGTCCTGGATCAAATATGGATGCACACAAAACTAGATTTGATACATAATTGAGATTTGGCTTCTATACGTGGACCTCAGGATACCTTGATTCCAAATTTCAAATCCAAATATTGACGAATGATGAACCAAACATTCAGCATTTGATCCAGATACAAGGTTTAGATTTAGGGTCATTCTAATAGAGTAGTATGAGGCTGAAATCCTAACTGAGGGTTGATCCAATTCAGAAATAATTTTTTAATCCAAAATTTATGATCTAAATCCAAAATGATGTAAAACAATCCAATTTCAGGTTTTGGATTAGAGACTTTAGAATAAGGGTTTCAGTTCTTGATCCAAGTTGTCATGTGATCCAAATCCAAAAGGTCGATGTGGAATCCAAATCTAGAATTCAACTCCCATAAAGTCTAAGTTCAATAATATGTTTTGATTGATCCAAATCACATTCGAATCGGATCTCATGCTTGATCTCAAACCTAATATCCATTTCATCCAGATCAGGATCATATTTCTCCAAGATCCACATGTCCATCCTTATTGGGTTTGTGTTAAATTTGCTAGGGTTTAGGTTGAGCCTAACTAGGGTTTAAGTTCAAATTGGCTAGGTTTAGATACAACTAACTAGAGTTCAAACTTAGATACATAATTGCAAACACAATATCAAGTCTTGGTTAAGATATTGAGAGAATAATATAGTTTTAGGTAGGCTTAATACTAAGGATTAGATCTCAATCATCATGACATCTAGGTTTTTAAAAATAATCTTGAAAGAGGCCAATCAGAAAACATGCATTTTAAAGCTATGATTTTAAAGACTTTATTTCATATAATCAACTTGAGACAAATATATACATGGGATATTGCTACATGTGCATAGTTGATGATCTTCACTTGAATAATATGAAACTTATGTGTATTTCGAAATGAATGAATGCATTGTGAAAGCAAACTATGTGAATGCATATGGTCAAGCAGATTAATCAAAATAAAACAAAGCAAAGCAGACATTTATGCATACATGACATGACATTTTGAAATAGTGTGTAATTCATATTAATACTAGAGCTTTCACTTGATAAATCAAGCTTAATGAGAAGGGTATATTGCCGCAAACTCATTCAAAACCTTAAATTCATCTACTAAAGTCAACATGCAATATTTTTGAAATAAGGCACATTTATTGATGCATAAAAACAATTAAGTAAATAAACATCTAAAACAATACAATTAATCAAATAAACATATAAGACCAAAAGTGATGAATCACATGATTAAACAAGTCAATTTGAGATTTTACCATGAAAAAAGTGAAAATGCTTAGGTTAAAAATCAAAATTCAAAATGGAGAACCACTAACTATGTGGAAAAGAGAAATTTGGTTGTCTTAGAAAACTGTAACTTATTTTTTGCAACATATTTGATTGTTCCTAAATGATAGACAAACAACATCCAATCTTTCACGAAATTTTTGGTGAAGGATCTTCACATATCAGATAATAATTTCCAAATGATAAATCAGAAAAATGTATTTTATACAAAAAGATATTCAGCAAAAAATCTGGTGCATAAAACAATTTTTTTGTAAAAAATAGAGCATAAAGCCATTTCGCTGCTATGATTTTTGCATGACTCGAACATATCTAAACAACTTGGATTGACTTGAAATTTGAGCTGCCAATTCTCTGCATAATAGGGAATCACTAAGAGTTAATAAGTGATGAAAAAGTTATTGATAAGCAAAGTTGCTATAGAAATAACAACTTGCAACCGCACTTGCAAAATTTAGTGTAATAATGTTTAATGATCACAAAACTTAGTACACTAACTCTCTGTATATCAAATCTTTGATCCACATTTGAAATTTTGAGAAAGCTTTTGAGGACAAAAAGATATAGAAACAATAACATGAGCTATTAAACTATAGAAAAATAGAAAACAGGAAAAACATAAAATAGTTCAAATTTCAAACAATGTCAATGTTAAAGACGCATTAAATCTATATACATTAACATGAAATTTTATTTGTAGACTCTCCATACATTAGACAATCTACGAAACTCGAAATCATGAGAAAATACCCGCATATGAAGAAATTATGCATCTAACAAGTTGCTGTAGAGACTCAAAAAGCATGAATTCTACAGAAATGACCATGTTATTACAATGTTTCTCCACGAGTTGCAAAGAGATGTAGAGTAGGTTTAGAAAACCCATCTTGATTTGAAGTTTGGTCTATAGGTTCTCCACATATCACAAAACCTACATCAAATGCAAGAAGATAGGAGTGGGGGCAGCACTCCTAGGGTTTGTTCTTTTGAAATGATGAAAAATGTTAGCTAGCCCTAAGATGGACAGACATGATTGATATGGATAAGAGCTTTGGATTCAAGATCTGATGCTTGGTCTGGATTTTGATCTGAATCTAAGCATGGATTTGGATGTAGATCAAAGGTTTAGATCTTTTTGTAGATCAAGGAGAGTGCATTTGGATATTAGATATGAGATCCATATCTAAAGCCATGCAAATTACAATCCAGAATGCAGATTTCAATTTGAGTTCAGGCTCTGTGTGAGCCATAATGGACTCAATTTTGATGCATGAAATATTTAAGTTAGGTCTATGTAGTTCTCAAATGAGGAAATTGTGAAAGTAATGCATATTTGGCCAAATAACAGTTTTTCCCCTAAACAAAAACCATGTTTTGTGAGTTAGTGTGGCCATTAAACTATGCAAGATCATAAACAATACAAAAACATATGCTCACGTGAAATTTTATGGAAAAATGACTTGATTCATATGGAATGTATTTCTTCCCATTTTACTACTTCCATGATTTTATTGGGCCATCATTTATTCCAAAATTTTTGCTACTGCTTTGATATATTCTATCATCAATCATTGGACATCTAATTTTTGACTCATCCATTCACCCTAGTTCAATCTATATCTTCCTGAGTCAAACCTCATATATTTATACTCTACTCGAGATTTAATCATTGCAAAACTAAGATTCTCTGTTTTGCTGCATTATCAACTAGATATCTCACTATGAAATCCACTGTTCATATTCTTATAACAAATTTTTCTCCTACAAGCTTTGTCTCAATTCCTTTACCTCAGAGACAAAACATAAATTCTTGCATACCAAAGTTCATATATATGTCATTACCTTGGACCCTCATTTTTCTCATAGTAGAAACTATATCAATTTCCTTTATATAATTTTGCTCATACCTTATTTGATTGATGCAGTTTTCATTATTTTATTTGCCTCAATCTCAATCCAAGACATCAACCTTTTATCTTCTACCCAACATTCTATTTTGAATCAATCCATTACAATTCTTGACAATTCCTGATACTGGGGCATTTTTATTATTTCGAAACATTTTTAAGTTGATTTTGCGATAAATATTTTTCATACACAATCATTATTGTCCATAGAAAAGGGATCATATCCCAATCAAATCAATTCAGCTATTAAGCTAAAGATTTGATCAAGTGCAATCTGTCCGCTAGGCTCGGAGCTTTCTAAAGCTAGCTCAACCATGCCGTTAGACAAGAGAATTTTATGGAGCAAGCGCAACTTGGCCGTTTGGCTAGGGGCTTTTTCGAAGCAAGGTCAACCCAAACGCTAGTTTGGAGAATTTTAACAAGTTCAAAATCCAGCCTTGGGTGAAAACAAAAACTTCACCAAAAGGCACTCGATGTGATAAGAAGACTACTTGTCACAACTAATGTTGGAGCAATAGGGTCTTATCCTCCGTTTCAACAAAGGCATTCGAGAAGATGAGGGTTCTTACCCGGCATTGCCATTTGTTTTCGAGCAACCCATTCAGGAAAGTGGTAAAACCTGAAATTATGGACAAAAGAGCAACCCACGCAGGTTAAGGGGTTAAACCTGCAATGCAAGCCAAAGCAACCCAAGCAGGTAATGGGTTAAACCTACACTGCAAGCCAAAGCAACCCATGCAGGTAAGGGGTTAAACCTGCACTGTACAAACGCCACCCACACAGGTAAGGATATAAACTTGCGATGTAAGTTAAGGCAACCCATTTCAGGGAGGTTACACCTGAATTCAATATTGGCAAACCCATGCAGAAAAGGGGTTAAACCTGCAATATAAGCTCAAATAACTCATTCAGGTAAGGGGTTAAGCCTCAAACATCTCTTCCAACATGTTTTGTTTGAAAAATTTGTGGCGCTTATCTTTGTCACTAAGCAGGGCCAGTGCCGGCTTAGTAACAAAGAGGGGCATCTGTTATCACTCCAAATTTTTCCAAAAATGGGGTTATTAAAATTTTGGGTCTAATATTTTTAAAATGAATTTTAAATCCAAGTTTAGATCCAAAATCCAAGTTTAGATCCAAATCTAGCATTTCAAACTCAAAATCCAATTATCAAATTCAAATTAGATCCAAAATTCAACTTTCAAATCCAAATTAGAGCAAGACCTATTTGCCCCTCCTTTTGACAAAAGATACTTCTTTTAGAGGGCGCTTTTAGTCTTTTGGTGGGCAAGACCTATTTGCCCCTCCTTTTGACAAAAGAAACTTCTTTTAGAGGGTGATTTTAGTCTTTTGGTGAACAAGACCCATTTGACCCTCCTTTTGACAAAAAACTCTCCTTTTAGAGGATGATTTTAGTCTTTTTGAATTGACAAGACCCATTTTAAAATATATTTTTATAAGCCTAATGGCCAATCATACCCATTTTCAAACCATTTCTTTTTCAAAATAATTCAAAATTATGTGAAATTCGGATGAAAAAGGGGTGAAATTCAAAAAAAATCAAATTTTAAATTTTGGCTCCAAAGCTCTTCCCTCTTAAATTCAAATCTTGAATTCGAGTTTTAAATTTTGGCTCCAAAATCCCTATAAATACCCCATAATCTTCTCTTTTGAGGGAGGCCAACCATGGATGAACCTCTTGTGCTTCCTCACTTCAAATTCCAAATTTTCCTTTGCTCTCTCTTTCCATTTCTCTCTTCTTCTCCAACTTAGAGTAATTTTTATCAAGCAACAACTCTTCAAGGGAGCATCAAAGATCTCTTGGAGGCTTCATCTTCAACATCTTGGGAGCTTCATTCAAGGCAAATCTAAGATCATTCAAGAGAGGGTTTATTTCCAATATCAATCACATTCGAAGTATGTAATCTTCATCTATTTCTATTTTCATTTTTTCTTCTCTCCATGGCTCATTTTAATTATTATTCATATCCGAGATATGAAAATCTCTATTTTCATTTCCTCCTTTTCTCTCTTCTTCCTCTCTCCATGGCCATATGAGATAGCCCTCAATCTCTATTTTTAGAGTCAAGAGGCTATGCTCAAGTGCACCGAGAGCATAAGAAGATGAGATGATCTTTCATTTTCATCATCCAATCTTTCCTTTTCATGTCTTTCTTTTTCTCTTGCCGTCTCCCCATGGCCATGCAAGATAGCTCAAATGATCCTGGATCAAGAGCTACTCTTGAGTGCACCGGGAGTATGAGCAAGATAGAACAAAATTCGTATCTTCCTTTATCTAAAAAAATATACTTGATATATTGTCTTCATTCATCATTCATGCTTGAAATGATGCTCATGCATGATATTCTAATCTTCTATTTATATGACCCAATGCATGATGAGAGTGAGTGTTTGGGGTTGGGATTTCTTCTTGTGATTTTTGAGGTTGGGGCTTGTCCAACCCGGGAAGACCCTTCACGAAATATGTACATGTTAATATGCATCTGCATGTCATTTTGCGCTAGTTTCTTTCCTAATCACCCCATTAAAAACCCTAACTAGTGCCTGGTTATATTGCTTGATTTTTTTCCATACCCAACGGTGGAAGAAATATATCCCTTGTGGCAAACCAAATCATGACATTTTATGTTTTTATATAAATCATATTTTCCAAAACATTTCAAAAGAAACCTTCTAAGACGTCCTTGGAGACTTAACTTCGGTTCTTGCATGAGCCCAAGTTCCCCTCCGGCCTACATAAAAAATTGAAGTCGGCTATTTTCAATTCATTTCTTGATTTTTGTATTCATGAAGACGTATGCATATATACATGTTATATACGTATGTGTGGACATGAATATCTTTCTTTGTCAGTCTCTTTTTATGATTTAACATGTCATTTTACAAACTCTCATATATGTATATATAAATATATATATGTGTATTTCATTTTAAATCTATTTCCCTTTCTAAAATGATCTTCTCTTCTCTATTTAATTTAAACTTCATTTTCACAAGTTTTCATATATATATATATATATATATATATATATATATATATATATATATATATATATATATATATATATATATATATATATAAATACGTATATGAATGTGTACCTTTCTTCCTTTTAAATATTTGATTTGATGATCTTCAAGGTCTCTCTCTCTCTCTCTCTTTCTCTATATCTCTCTTGGGATCAAGTCTTTCATCTTTTCTATTCTTTCACTATTTTTCCTTATCATTTAAGATCTTAATTTTTCATTTGCCGACTTCATCAAGACCACAAACCAAGTAATGACCCAATATTGGGTTCATGCTTGATAGGTCTACAATCCCAATCCATTTTTAAAAACTTTTCTTTCATATATATGATATTTACAGAAACAAAAATCTTAGATGTATGTTATGGTAGAAATGTCATTAGATGAATGTTGTGGTAGGAATGAACGATTTCTCTTTCAATCATATAGGATTAATGCATCAATGCATTCTCACCCACTTTATTTCACTTATGATCACAAACACATCTCCAAAAAAACTTAAGCAAGAGGGGATGAAGCTCTAACTAGGTGGTAACCGAATTAGAGCAAAATCTCAAGCCTACTTAAAGTCTCAAGAGAACACTAAAATGATTTCAAAATGATTTCACAAGCTTTTCAAATGATATTTACTAATTCCATTTTTTCCTCAAAATATTTTACATTTTCAAGCAACTCTTCAAGAGTCTTTTCAAAAGTTTGAAACATCAAACTTTCAATATTTTCTACACCGCATATAGAATAAAAAAGATGTTTAAGTTAAAACAAAATGCATGAATGATAAACATAGCCCTTGGGTTGATTACCCCCGGTAAAGGCGCCGGGAATGGTCAATCCTCGTACCGACGGGCGAGTCCCTTTCTTTCATATTTCAAAACAAAACCTCATTTTTCTAGAGCACTCCAAAACCAATGAAAATTTTGAGATGCAAACAGTGATCAACTCTAGTGTCCAACTAGTTACCAGCCAAGATTTGGTGGCTACAACATTTAGGTGGCTTCCATAGTTATTACTGTAGCATTTAAGAAGCGAGCTTGACAATAAGTATAAAACTTCATTCGATTTCTTCAAATATCCAACCATCAATGTGAAATTCTGAATCTACAATCACCGTACAACAATGTAACTAAATTGCAAACAATTAAGGAAAAAAAAACAAAAGAACACACAATGGTACGAAGATCTATTCAATGCTTCATACGGTCTTGTGACTTAGTTTCATTTCCTTATCCATTACTTTAACACTGCTGTTTCATTTACTTATCCATTACTTTAACACTGCTTTTTTCTACTTCATTGCCACCTGTTATTGTGTTTGATAAATATGAAGATGATAGAAGCTTTGATACTTTTGTCATGGCATGTTGATAAACCAGAAAAAGGAATGAAAGGAAAGGTTTTTTGGCTGTTTGACGAGTGAGCATAAGGGAAAGGGAGAAAACTGTTGTTATTGGAATTAACAGTCGTTATATATATATTTTTAGTGGGTTTACTTTTCAATAATCATCAGATTTTTTTTTTTTTAGTGGTAGGCATATTTGTTCTGAGATTACAGAATGATTAGCTACTTAAGCTTGAAACCATGATTTTCATCATGGGATTTTATCTAAATTAAGCAATCTAAAGCTAGTTCTAATTCGTGACCCAAAAAATCACTTCATGTAGACAGTAGATTCCATCAACTTAACATTTACTAGGATTGGATACATGTTCTAACATAGATGAAATTTTAATACTGAAACTAGGCATAAGAACAACTCAACCAAAACGATGACCAGCGGACTTTTTTTCATTAAGCTTTTTTACTTACGTTAAAGCAGGAAAAAAAAAAATCAAAGTTGTACTATAATTCGGTTTAAATAAAATACCTGTTTATTGAGGGCAAATAGGTAGCCGGTAGGTTTAAAATTATCATTTATAAATGAAAAACAAACTTAACAACAAAAAAAAGAAGGAAATATAGGGTCAGCCTAGCTTGCCGGCTGGGGCAGACTGCTCATCGGAGGTTCAGCCATCTATTTCTTCATCATTGTGTAGGTTGCAACGGCATTTTCTTGATTGTTTGAAGCGTTTTCAGGATAGTTCTGTTTTGGTTTTTTGTTTTTTCTCGTTCAAATGCTTGCGGACAGTTTCTTTTTGTTGCTTCTGTGTTCCAGATTGGTCTTGGGATGGTTTAGGAGCTTCAAGAGTGACCTCCGTTGGATTGTCTTTTGGAAATCAACCAGATATCAGGATTTGTTGCGTCACACTGTCAATGAGCACCGAGCACCGGTGGTGGTTCTAGTCGAATGCCTGGCAATTTCCTCTGTTCCTTTTCGCAGTTTCTTCTTCGATTGATGTATGTATCCTTATTTAAAGAAGCTACAGATTAATATGTGGGTCAATCGCTTCTGGAGCTGGTTTTTAGTAAAAAAAAATATTATGTTGGTTTCACGAGCAGAGCCAACAATTTTTCATGAAGTGGCTGTTTCAAAATTTTAATAATCGTAGAAATATAATTTTTATATGAGATAAATGAAATTTTTTAAAATTTAATGGTAAATTTCTAAAAAACATTATTTAGAAAAGCAAATCCTATCCAAATGCTATTGGATCCAATGACAAAGACATTGTTGAGATTGGATCCAATGACAAAAACATTGTTGAGAAACAATTGCTTTTTTGGTTGAAATGAAACATTTGATTTGGTAGAAAGATTTCTCATTCCTTAACCGAAAAGAACTGAGGCAGGCAGGAGGCCCCTGCCGCCCCCTGGCTCCACCCTGGTGGGTTTACAAAAGGAAGAGGAAGCCATTGAAGTTGCAGAGAGCGGCACTGTCCAATGAAATATTTTAATAGGTCGCTATTTGCCATGGAGGAGAGTGATTTTTTTTTTCTTTTTTAAAGGGTTTGGGGTGAACAGGAAAACCGTCCAATTGCACACGAGCTAGGCACTTGAACTCGACCAAAAAAAAGCTCGAACTCAATTTTGGTTTTGAACACATAGAACACGCTCGAGTTCAACTCCATAATATAACGTCGAGACTCGCTTAACTTGGTCACGTTTTTGCTAAGTCTGTCTTGTCTTCTTGTACTTGTTTAAGGTTTTTTTCGTACATCGAGCCGAGACAGAGTTTTAAATGAGTGAATTTTGACAACTCATATTCTACTCATTTAACATTTAGAGTTGACTCTTTATAAACGAGTTGAGCTGGAGTTAAACTCCTGTGCACCACCTTACAATTAAACACGCCCGCGGCCACAAACGGTGGCTGTAGCCAACGCTCACCTTACAATTAAATGCGGCCTCAGGCAGAACAGGTAGGTAACGGTGATCGTAGCCAACGCTCTACGTGGGAGGGAAATGTCCACAACTGGGGATGATCATTCGCAATCATTGTTATATTGGAAGCTCTGCAAGGATGTTCCGTCAGATCCGAGTATGATGGAGGAGGATATTCCATAGGCTTCACGGACAAACCGCGCTCAGTATCCCAATTAAGGGGCAGAATTTGGGTGAGAAAGCATCCGACGCTTCATTTGCCTGCAAGTCTAACAGAGAGATGGAAACCATTTGCATCGACAATCTCAGATTCACGTACCCAGGAACAGACGGGCAACCACCTGCAGGCGCCCAACCCGTAATCGAGGGTTTCTCGCTCACCCTTCATGCTGGGGACCGTTGCCTTCTCGTGGGTTCCAATGGCGCAGGTTTTAGATTTCCGTCTTCTCTTTCATGGTGCTTGGAATTGCCTTGCGTTTTTAGGTGTAACCTTTCATTCATGGTTGTGTTGCCATTTCTCGACGTACAGGGAAGACTACCATTCTGAAGATATTGGGGGGGAAACATATGGTCGAGCCCGAAATGGTTCGTGTTCTTGGGAGATCTGCTTTCCATGATACCAACCTTTCTGCTTCAGGAGAATTATGTTATTTGGGGGGAGAGGTATAGTTTTTCATCTCAATGAAATACTTTACATGCTTCTCATAGCTCATTCAGCATTTTCGGAAAGAAAGCGTTGTCACCCGAACTCGACGAGTTCATCATACATTTTTTCTTTTTCTTCCCTCTCGCTTTCATATATTTTTCAATTCTGCTGAATGTGGTCTCCTGTCAATCAGTATAAATAAGTTTGATGATCTGGACCAACATAGTAGAAACACAACTGAACCTTTTGATTTTAGTATTGATGTTACAAGTACACGGCAATCTCAAGTGGAGGCTCGCGTAGTTTGTTACGTCAGCTACAAAAGGAGAAGTTCCACAAGCGTCTCTCAAGTTGTTAACGTGCAAAGGAAGAACCTAGCTTTGATACCAATTATCACATGTGGACTTTAAACTTCGTCCACCATGTGTATGACATAGCTTCCTTACTCCTTAGGAAGTTACCACCCTTCTCCCTTGTCCACTGAGGGGATTTAGCAGGAAAATATTGGTATAAAGAGAATACCTGATGACTAGGCTTTTGGCCACTCAGCAGACGATCGGAATTTGGAACACAAGCAAGTTACACTCTTCCTTGGACACTTACCGTGCCCTTCTCTTTTATTCCTAAAGCATACAATCTGCGTGCTTAACAAAGTCACCTCTGAAGCCCTTACACTTGACAGAGAACCCTTTTGTATTTTTTCGAATTGTGACAACTCTCTTATCTCTTTTCCCTCTCGTCCTTAAAGGATTGACTGGCTGCCCTCTATAGGAGAAAATGCCATGTGGGGGCTAGCTTCCAACTGCCACTAAGCTCATGGCTGGTTAGTTATTGATGCAGGGCAAGACCAGACCCGTCACTCTCCTGGGTCCAGTTCCTCGCCTCAGGTTTCACCTTCGGGCAACAGTGCAGTCTTTGAGCCTTCAGCCGTGGGATCCCCTGTGGACCCAGAGCTCACGCGAGAGGAGGTTCCTCTGCGTAGATACTCAAGGCGGACCAAGGGTTGAATATTAATTTGGTCTACATATGTTATTTTGATATTCATTTTGTTAGTACATTCATTTTGTATCTAAGTGGATCTGTTTGGATTCGGGCACTTGTTCAGACCCGACCCGTTGCTATCCTCGTCCGTATAAAGGGACGACGAAGCCATTTTGTACACAGTTTTGATATCAAATGAAAAGAAAAGGTTATTTTGTCTTATGATGTCTTCGTTGCTGTTTTCTAGCGTAAGTATTTCAGTTCTGAAGTTCCTTCCTTAGTTCTCAGTTCATCCTTCTTCTTGACGTCAGTTCTTCAAGATAGTTTAGTTCTTCAAGTTAGTTGTCATCTGCAAATCAGTTTGCATCAAATTGGTATCAGAGCGAGGCTCTTCCCTGCCCTGTTGTGCCACGGTCTGCTGTGAGGCTGGTCTCTGCCCTGTCCTGTTATGGCTGCAAAAGAAGCAAAGGGAAAAGAAAAGGAAAACGAGGCTGTTGTTACAGGAAAGAAAGTTACTGAGTTAACATCAAATGAGAAAAATCAAACAGAAATCGAGCAAACGGAAGAGGAAAATCAAGAAAATATACAACAGGCCTTAGCAAAACATGGATTTGAGATCTCCCACATCAGGCGAGACCTTGCTGCTGTAACAAGAGACCTTGCTGCAGCGACCAGGAGAATGGACGAAAGGTTGGATGCTGCAGACAAGAAAATGGACGAAAAGCTCGAGGAGTTCAAGGGAATGTTGTGCTCGTTTCTGCAGTGCTCACAAATCAACGCCCAAGGCCACCAAGCGTTAACTGCTGCAAACAAAGCCAGATACCTAAGGGAAGCGGTTCCTGCTGGAGCCTTGATGCCGTTGGATGTAGCAAACCCGACGCCAAAAGTGTCCGCTGGAGCTCCCCGGTTTTCGTTCGTCGGAGGAGGAGATCAAGCTGCGCCCTCCTCCTGTCGTCAAGCAGGGACGACATCCTTCAGAGGACTGTCCACCAGAGAGAAGACGAAGGCACCTTGCCCGACGATGGGGACGCCGCCGACATTGGGTCCGCCCGGTGCACAGGGAGAGGTGACTTTGTCGGTCGGTGGTGGAGTAAGGAACGTCGCCGGCCGCTCAGAGTTTTCGGAGGGGCAGAATCTGGTGGCGCCACCGTCCGACCGGCCACCGCCCGTCGCCCCGCCTCCCGCTGCAGAACGTGGCCCGAGGGAGAGCCGCCCGCCACCGCCGATCACCCACCATCATTACGGGTGGGGGGCGGTGGGCGCCCATCCCTCTGCCGCTGGTTTCCCCTCTCTGCCTCACGCAGAAAGGGGAAACGTCGAGCCCGACCGCTCGACTTCTTTCGAGCGGCTCGACGGGTCGAGCCGGTCTCTCACGAGACCGGTTCGGACCGAATCGGGACGTGACCCCGATTCGGATCCATACCACCCGACTCATGGGTATATGGGTCCGAATCCGGGCCCAAATTACTTAAATTTTCCTTTTCAACCCGGTTTGGACCCGAGGTTGATTCCTAGTTTGACCCAAACCTATAATTCTAGCCTGGAACCTACTCCAAGACCCAACCTAGACCTTAATCGGACCCGGAACCCACCTATTCTGTTTTCTGGACCGGGTCAAGACCAGACCCATTCTCCTATGGATTCTGGATCGAGTTCAGACCCAGCCTTTTATCCACAAAACCCGATCCAGAATCCAAACCAAACCACTCTGGGTCCGACGAATAGTTTAGGAGCAAACCCGATCCAAACCCAATCCAATCCAAACCTTTATCCAAACCTTTATCCAAACCCCTATCCAAATCCGTCTACAAACCCATACCCAAATCCACATGTGAATCCTTTTCACGCCCCATATCCATTCCCAAATGCATACCCCTATCCCTATTCGACTACCCATGTGACCCACGCCCCAGATCCAGTTTCATTTCGTGCAGGTGCAGTCACAGAGCCACCACTACCGCAGGCTCCACCACAGAGGTGTCAGCGGATGGGTCCCCTTGCAGATCAGACCCGCCCGAGGCCACCTCCTGTTGAGCCGTACCGACCTCGTGCGCCAGCCGAGAATGACAGCGACTCAGCGTATTCAGATGATGACGAGTTTTGGCGAGCGCATCCAGCAGGACCAGTTGACCATCGACACAGGCGCACCGCAGAGCGTCCAGATCGCCCCTCCAGTTATGGGGTGAGGTTGGACCTTCCAGAGTTTGTTGGACGATTCGACGCACAGGAGTACTTTGACTGGGCATATGCAGTCCAGTTTTGAGCTTCAGAGATCGTATGAGCGACGCGGTCAGCGACCCGTGCAGGCTTGGGGTGAGATGCAGAGGCTGATGCAGACCAAGTTTGTACCTTCGGACCACGCTGAGAGGGCCTACAAGGAGTACCTCAATCTTCGTCAGGGCTCGAGGTCTGTAGCAGACTACACGGCAGAGTTTCATCGACTGTCACTGCGCGTCCAGATTGTGGAGACTGAGCGTCAACAGGTTACCAGGTACGTTTCTGGTCTTCGTCCCTCAATTTCTGATGAATTTAATTGTACCAGAGTAGATACTCTAGATCAGGCAAGCAGTTATGCAATGAACATAGAAGAAACCTTGAAACGTAAGCATGAAACCCGAGTGTCTAGGGGTGTTGCCTCGTATCGCCCCAAGTCAAGTTTTCCAACTAGGGGAGCTAGCTCCTCGAAACCTGTTGAGTCAAAACCAGTACCGCCTTCTCTTGGTAAAGGCGAGCAATCAGGTCCAGCCTATAACACCCGGTCTAAAACTCGTAGTTCTGACCAAACCATCCGTTGTTTTAGGTGTCATGAGTTAGGTCACTTGGCTTCAAAATGTCCAAATTCCCAAAAGAAAACTCACCTAGTTGAGACTATAGAGGAACCGCCAAATTCTGATGGTAAGGAAGTCTCGAGTGGCTCATCTGATGCAAGTTCTGATCAGGATGATGCTGTACACTTTGATGGTGATGACATAAGCAACCTTTTATCTATACGTCACGTCTTGACTGCCCCTAAAGGAAGGTCAGATTCTTCGTGGTTGCGTAGTAACATTTTCAGAACTCGATGCAAGTGTGAGGGATATGTTTGTGATGTGATTATTGACAGTGGTGCATGCGAGAACCTAGTTTCACAAGAGGCAGTTACTACCCTAGGCTTGAAACTGGAAAAGTGCACTCAACCTTACAAGATGGCTTGGTTTAAAAAGGGAGAAGAAGTTCATGTCACCCAACGGTGCCTAGTAAAGCTTTCTATGGGACCACATTACCTGGATGAAGTTTGGTGTGACGTTGTTCCAATGAATGCATGTCACATCCTTCTTGGTCGACCTTGGCAATATGATCGAAAGACTGTTCATGATGGGCACAAGAATACCTATTCATTTAGGTTTAAGGGTCGGAAGGTTGTCTTGCTACCCACTAAGGAAACCGCAACACAACGAGTTGGTCGTCCAGTGCAACCATCAAGTTTTGTGGGGTTATCTCGTAGGGCACAAGAATACCTATTCATTTAGGTTTAAGGGTCGGAAGGTTGTCTTGCTACCCACTAAGGAAACCGCAACACAACGAGTTGGTCGTCCAGTGCAACCATCAAGTTTTGTGGGGTTATCTCGTAAGGAATTCTTGGATCATTGCAACGAAGATGGATTTTGCTATGCTTTGATTGTTAAACCTGTGTCTTCGATCTCTTCAGATATTCCAAAAGAGGTAGCGCCACTCATTTTTGAATTTCAAGACATTATGTCGGACGATCTACCTCCGGGATTGCCACCAAACCGGGATGTTCAACATGCTATAGACTTTGTCCCGGGTGCTAGTTTACCCAACTTACCAGCTTATCGAATGAACCCCATCGAGCATGCTGAGTTGCAGAGGCAAGTGAATGAATTGTTGCAGAAGGGTCACATTCGAGAAAGTGTTAGTCCATGTGCAGTTCCAGCTCTATTAACCCCAAAGAAAGATGGCACGAAACGGATGTGCGTGGATAGTAGGGCTATCAACAAGATCATTGTTAAGTACCGCTTCCCCATTCCGAGATTGGATGATATGTTGGATATGTTAGCGGGAGCTCAAGTGTTCTCCAAGATTGACTTGAAAAGTGGTTACCATCAGATAAGAATTCGGGAAGGAGATGAATGGAAAACTGCGATTAAGACGCGAGATGGACTCTATGAGTGGCTAGTTATGCCATTTGGACTTTCAAATGCACCCAGCACCTTCATGAGCGTCATGACGCAAGTCCTTCGGCCATACATTGGAAAATTTATTGTAGTGTACTTCGATGATATTTTGGTCTTTAGCCTCACAATTTCTGATCACCTTGCTCACTTGCGTCAAGTTCTAGAGACCTTGCGTAAGGAAAAGTTGTTCGTCAATGCCAAGAAATGTAGTTTCCTCACTTCGAACCTTGTCTTCTTGGGGTTCATTGTTTCGTCAGAAGGAGTGCAAGCTGATCCCTCTAAGGTGCAAGCTATCGTAGATTGGCCAACGCCGAGAACAGTAGGCGATGTAAGGAGCTTTCATGGTCTAGCCACTTTCTATCGCCGATTCATCAGAAACTTCAGCACCATTATGGCTCCTATCACTGAGTGTCTCAAGGGTGAGACTTTTAAGTGGAGCCAAGCGGCTGAGGACGCCTTTTGCAACATCAAAGATCGGATGACTCATGCCCCCGTATTGGCTTTACCAGACTTCACTAAGGTATTTGAGGTGGAATGTGATGCCTCCAAGGTTGGGATTGGAGCCGTGCTTAGTCAAAACAAGAAGCCAGTCGCTTTCTATAGCGAGAAGTTAAGTGGAGCAAAATGTCAGTATTCTACTTATGACTTGGAGTTCTACGCTGTTGTGCGGGCCCTTCGATATTGGAGACACTATTTAATCTACAAAGAGTTTGTTTTGTTTACAGATCATGAGGCACTTAAGTATCTCCATAGCCAAAAGAAGATGAGTGCTCGTCACGTCAAGTGGGTTAATTTCTTGCAAGAGTACACCTTCTCCATCCGCCATCAATCAGGAAAGCTTAATAGAGTTGCAGACGCCCTTAGCAGAAAGAACAACCTACTGATGTCCATGTCGGTGGAGGTAGTCGGATTTGAAAGTTGCAAGGATTTGTATCATGTTGACCCGGACTTTAGCCACATTTGGTCTGAGTGTTCTAGTGCGTCTCAACCTCTGGATTCTAAATTCTCCATTCACAATGGCTACCTTTTCTGTGGGAATAAGTTGTGTATCCCTCAATATTCATTACGATTACAACTTATTGCAGAGCTTCATGGTAATGGAATGTCAGGGCATTTTGGGCAAGACAAGACATATTCTTTAATGGATGAACGTTACTACTGGCCCAAGATGAGGAAGGATGTCATCAAGTTTGTTCAATGTTGTCGTACTTGTCAGATCGCAAAGGGGCATAGTCAAAATAGTGGTTTGTATACTCTCCTACCTATATTCCAGATAGGCCCTGGGAGCATGTTTCTATGGATTTCATCGTCGGGCTTCCCAAGACAATCCGTAGAGTGGATTCTATCATGGTTGTGGTGGACAGATTTTCAAAAATGGCTATTTTCATTCCTTGCAAAAGAACAACAGATGCGTCTTTGGTTGCCTCTTACTTTTTCAAAGATGTGGCACGGTTTCATGGACTTCCTCGTTCAATCACATCAGATCGAGACACGAGGTTCCTGAGTCATTTTTGGCGTTCCCTATGGTCTCTGCTTAATACCAAACTTCAATTCAGTAGTACTTACCACCCCCAGACCGATGGCCAAACCGAGGTAGTCAATAGGATCTTAGGAAACTTGCTTAGGTGTCTGGTAGGAGAAAATACCAAAACCTGGGACTTAGTGCTACCACAAGCCGAATTTGCATATAATAACTCAGTCAATCGTTCCACTGGAAAGACTCCTTTTCAAGTGGTGTATGGTCGGTCCCCCAACCATGTTGTTGACTTATCCCCAGTACCAGGAGCTGGAGAGCATGCTCCGGAGGCGCTAGACGCCATTGAATATATGCGTGATGTTCATAGTCAGGTGAAGCAGAAACTCCAGGAGAGCTATGAAACCTATAAGTCCCGTGTTGATCAGAGTCGTCGAGATGTCAATTTTGAAGTGGGTCAACAAGTTTGGGTCTACCTTCGACCTGAGCGATGTCCTCTTGGCACCTATAGTAAGTTAAGTCCTAGGAAATATGGCCCTTTCCGTATCAGTCGACGTCTAGGAAAGAATGCATATCTGCTTGAACTTCCTGAGGATTGGCAAATTTCACCGATCTTCAATGTTTCTGATCTGTTTCCCTACTCTGGTGACAATGATTCGTCGGAGACGACTTCTCTCCAACCAGGGGAGAATGATGCAGGGCAGGACCAGACCCGTCACTCTCCTGGGTCCAGTTCCTCGCCTCAGGTTTCACCTTCGGGCAACAGTGCAGTCTTTGAGCCTTCAGCCGTGGGATCCCCTGTGGACCCAGAGCTCACGCGAGAGGAGGTTCCTCTGCGTAGATACTCAAGGCGGACCAAGGGTTGAATATTAATTTGGTCTACATATGTTATTTTGATATTCATTTTGTTAGTACATTCATTTTGTATCTAAGTGGATCTGTTTGGATTCGGGCACTTGTTCAGACCCGACCCGTTGCTATCCTCGTCCGTATAAAGGGACGACGAAGCCATTTTGTACACAGTTTTGATATCTAATGAAAAGAAAAGGTTATTTTGTCTTATGATGTCTTCGTTGCTGTTTTCTAGCGTAAGTATTTCAGTTCTGAAGTTCCTTCCTTAGTTCTCAGTTCATCCTTCTTCTTCACGTCAGTTCTTCAAGATAGTTTAGTTCTTCAAGTTAGTTGTCATCTGCAAATCAGTTTGCATCAGTTATCTTAACCATCAAGATGGTCGAATCACTTATTTGGCTAGACACCACAAGCAGCCATATGGAACATTGTTCTTCTTTCTCAAGTCCATGTTGCAAAGTGATATGAATCCCATGTATGGTTGAACACTGAGCTGAAGCTGGGTGTCGGTCCAGCCATGGTCCAATGTTATTAAGGGTGTATACTTCATGCCTCAAAGCATACGCCTTGATGCATTTTTCTTCGAGATGTTCCTAGGTGCAATGGTGGGATGCATTCTACCTGAGGCGTGCATGTCACCCTAGTGAGGTGCAAGCCTCTCTACAAACTATTCATGGTGCTTGAGGAATATGCCTCATGTCACTATTATCTTTTTTTTTTAAATGTTTTAATTTTTAACCTTTTTTTTTCACCATGAAAGTTAGAAGCCCCTGTTCCACTGTTTTCCTTTTGTATTTTCCTTTCCCGTCGTTTGCATAATCCACCGTCTGCATTACCTTTCCTATGCATAAACCATCTTCCTTCATAGTCCTGATCTCTCTCTTTCTGTCTCTCTCAGTCTTTACCTGTGCTGCCAACAAGGGTCAACAGCCAAAAATCGTTGGCTGGCAGCCCTCACCCCTGCAATTGACTGCTGGATGGCAATTCTGTGTAAATGATTCTTTCAGTTTTAGCAATCTCGCTCTCTCATGATTTATGGGATTGTTGCTTATTTCCAGAATGTCCCTTTTGTTTGGATTGTAAAGGTGGTCTGTTTTGAGTACATGGAGCACCGACTCAAAGAGCAGGTTCACATGGTTACTGTTGTGGTGGAAGAAATAGAATAGAAACTTATGTGTGAAAGCGTATAGTCTATGGATCAAAAAGTTGCAACTAAGTCTAAAAATGCTCAACTTCTTGATGTTTGGCCTTAGTTATATGAGAAGATTAATCTTTTTCATTGGAGACCTAAGTCACGTGGGTACGTCAATAAGGTCCACGTACCAGTGTCGCCGTACCCATACCCAAAATGGGTACTTGGACCCACTTGGGTACCTTTAGATCGAAACTGCTTAATTTTACTTTGGTTTAATTTTTGCCACCTTCTTTTCATTCTATTCTTAGAGTTATTGTTCATTAACGTATAATGTTTTTATTTATATCACTTGTTTATTAAAATGTTGCTTTCATTTTGATTTTTTTGTGTTATTTTGCATATATACATACATATATCCTGTCGTACCCCCGTACCCACATTTTTTAAAGTTGTCGTGTCCGTACCCGTATCTCCGTACCCCTATCCAAACCGTACCGATACCCATGTGATTTAGTTGGAAGACCTTATTTCATGTTGCTGACTTACCTTGCACATTTTATGACATGGCCATGACCCACTTGCATGATTCCTTTAACTATTCCCACCATGTCACTTTGGGTCCACCCTCTCGTGGCTCCCCATTATGCACCTTGGCTTCACAGGAATAGGCCATGCATAGAAAGTACCAACTCTCATGACGGGTGTTTTCTAGGCCACACCTTGCAACTGTTCCTTGCTTCGTGCCATGTGGGTTGGGCCATCCATGTTTGTAGCCATTCTGAACCCATGGTTTCTTGGCAAATGCTGCCTCATTGACATATAACCAATTTTTCATACTTTGTAACCCTTTGTCTTGGCTTGTGGCAGCACCCCTTGTCATCCTCAGAGGCAGAGATAAAGGCCTCATATAAAATTTTTGACAAATTGTATTTATTATATATATAAATTTTCAAAAATGATATTTGGCCCTGTCAAAATTTTAAACGATAATTTGACCCCCCTCATGAAAATTTCATTCTCCGACCCTGGTCGTACTGCCTTTCATGCCTTGAACAATTTCATGGCTAGCAATGACCACGTTCTATTTTGAGACTAACATTTACATTTATTGTCCTACTTCATTTTTTCTCTTGTTCTTGGAAAGCTGATGATATTTTCTTGCAATTTTGCCAAACGAAAAATGAAATTTTCGTGGGTGTTTAAATTTTGGTATCACAAATTTTGGCTACATTTTTATTTTTATATGTCAGACAGCACATGGAGTCAAAATATAAGACATCCTTAAGAGTATTAGATATTTCCGTGCAGTGGAGAAGAGATATTGCTTTTGCTGGTTTTGAGGTACCGATTCAGATGGATGTCTCTGCAGAGAAAATGATATTTGGAGTATCTGGTATTGATCATCAAAGAAGAGAAGAACTCATAAAGGTACAGGCTATTTATTCTCTGGGCCCCTTCACTTGCAATGGTGGTTCAGAGATTTTGTTGCAAGTTCTTGCTTTTGTGCTCATCTTCTGTCATTCTTATGCTTGAGCTCTAGTTTTGTCCATGAGGGCATCTTAGTAGGTGGTTCAGAGATTTTGTGACAGCTTCTTCCTAACTTTGTCAATGAGAGCTTCTCGTAGGTATTGGATATTGATCTATCTTGGCGGATGCACAAGGTATCAGATGGTCAGAGACGGCGAGTGCAGATCTGCATGGGCCTTCTTAGGCCATTTAAGGTAGCGTTCGTTCATTTTACTAAGCTGAAGGTGCTGAAATCAACATACTATTGAGTTTTTACTAATTTTTCCTTTTATCCATGAAACAAAACGATGGTTATAGGTCCTCCTCCTTGATGAGATTACTGTTGACTTGGATGTGCTAGCAAGAGCTAGCATTTTGAAGTTTCTGAAGAAAGAATGCCTGGAGCGTCGAGCAACCATTATTTACGCCACACATATTTTTGATGGTCTTGAAGATTGGCCGTCACATATTGTAAGTCTAATGTTCATAACTTCATATGTAGCAGATACGTCTGGTGTGGGTGCAATTTTGCTTTTAGAGGTGTTTTTAGTCATTGGTTCACTGTCAAAAGAAAGGTTCACCCGTGGGATTCTGATGTTATTGTTTCTAAGTTTGTGACCTCGAATGCAGGTTTATGTTGCTCACGGCAAGCTTCAGCTAGCATTGCCTATGGAGGTTGTGAAGGAAGCCAGTAATTTGTCATTAATGGTCAGTAAATCCTTTTGTGTATTCAAGGATATGTGAGATTCCTTTGTTACTAGAGTTTGCGAAAATGTTACTAACTTAGCGTAACTAATTGTGATGCTAGAGAACTGTGGAGAGCTGGCTGAGGAAGGAAAGAGATGAAGATAGAAGAAGAAAGGGAAGGAGGGCTGAAGGTCTTCCTGAATATGACGAGTGTAGTGATGACAACAGGGTAACTAGTGACCCTGGTCGGAAGGCTGTCCAAGCAATCAACAATGGCTGGGCAGCAGGAAGGCTGAATTCTACTATAGCTGGTCAAGAGAACTACTTGTTTAGTTCCAACAGTGTCCTAAGACAATGATCGATACAGCTGCACTTGCCATCTTGTGACAACATTTGAGCTTTTTAGTGGATACGTGTGACTTTTTGTTCAGTGGTTTTTCAAGAGTCCAAGCAATGCCAATAATTTTTGGTGGGAGCTTGTACGTGGAGTTTTCAATTGTACTCCTTTATCTCTCTCTTCCTTTCCATGTACCATTTTTTTTCTGTTAAAACAGTCTCTCTCTCTCTCTCTCTCTCTCTCTCTCTCTCTCTCTCTCTCTCTCGCTGACATACACAAGCACAGGGTAGTAGCGCCGACCCTAGAGGAAGCTTTGCTGGTGGTTTGAAATGGTAGAGAATGGGTATTACTGTTGGGAAGTGTCAGGCTAGCGGCATTAATAGAGAGAGCAAGAGGAGTTTGGAAAAGCACATGAAAGGATTTCACCTCAGACCATTTTATTCTAGGCGGTTGTCCTTTTTTGGCATCAAGATTTTCAAGTGTTGAATAAATATTTGTGTTAGGTGGTGTTTCTGAATATTTAAAAGTTTAGGAACAGCTCTTTACAAATTAGTGTTTTAGTTGTGGACTTCTTTTGTAATTTGTTATTTTACCCTATTCTCATTTAACGTGAGATTAGGGCAGATTAGTGAATACGAAAAAGTTCTCTCTCTCTCTCGTTCTCTTCTCTTCTCTTCTCTCCCATGGCTGCACGCAACATGGTATCAGAGCCCAACCTTTCTTGAGACTGAAACCTATCTCTCACCTTGATCATTCTCTTCCTCTTCCTCTTCTGTTCTCGTGGAGAGTTTTGAGGGCAAGACAGTTTGAACGTGCATATTAGGCTCGATCTAGGGTTTTCTCAAGCAAAAGATTAAAAACCCTAGATCGATGCCTTGTTGAAGTGGACATGGATGAAGATTGGTTGAACGTTCTTCAAGCTGGATGGAAGTCACAGGTGTCTCCCTCACGTGGCAGAAGTTTTCTTTGGTGTCCCTGGTCACAGCTTGAATGGAAGTCGCTGGTATTTGCTGGATGTCGCAGGTGTCTCCTTGTGTTATATGGATGTAGCAGGTGTTTTCTTCAAGTCGCAGAAGGTTTCTTCGTTGTCGCTGGTCATTGCTTGTTGAAATCTGTTTTTTTTTTCAATTTGTCGTGAATGGGGATGGAAGGTCTCATAAATCTGTCAGTCGTGGATCTGCCCTAGATGTTATAAAGGGTATATATATATTTTCTTTATCGCAGAAAACTCCTTATCATCTGCATAAGTTATAGTCTCTTCCTGCTGCATATACCTGTGCTGGAATCTACGTACGTTATAGTCTCTTCCTGCTGCATATACCAGTGCTGGAATCTGCTTACATTATAGTCTCTTCCTGCTGCATATACACGTTCTGCCCTACTGCATATATCAGTGTTGTCTACGTAAGGCATAGTATCTTCCTGCTGCATATACTAGTTCTGCCCTGTTGCATATACTAGTCATTAGTCTTGGCTGTTTTTTTGTGGGTATTACAATGGAGCTTGGACAACAGTCTAATATGGGAGACAGTCCTAGGATTGAGTCTCATACTGAATACAAAGTGGTTGGGAATCCCTTCTTCTATGGTTCTACTGTGAAATTAGATGGTCACAACTATGAAATCTGGTCACGAATGTTTATGATGTCTGTAGTAGGACATCGGAAAGACCACATCATTGAAGAAGATGAACCGAGTGTTAAAACTGGGAAATATACCACATGGAAAGAAGATAATAGTATTGTTATGTCCTGGATCATGAACAGTGTGCAGACAGATATAGTTCCTACTCTTGCCTACTATACGACTGCCAAACATATGTGGACGTTCTTGAGACAAACTTATTCTCATGACAAGAATGTCTCAAAAATTTTACAAGTTGAGGAAGAGTTACTCAAACTGCAGCAAGGTGAATTGGAACTATCTCAATACTTTGCTTCAGTTAAAGCTGCGTATGAACGATTGAAGGCTCTTCGACCTCCA
>JAANDH010000641.1:142909-169386 GCA_011799765.1 Nymphaea thermarum | reverse complement strand
AGGCTTGTAATGCTTTAAACTTATGTTTTATATCAGTTTGTATTGTATTTGTATTGAACCGGTACGGTCAGGACTGACCCGGTTCACTCAAGCTTATAAGCTTGAGCCATGCATTGTACAGGATATACATGTTTTATGTGAAGGAAAGGTTTTCCTCGTTCCTCTCTGATTTTCTCTCTCCTCCCGTGAGGGTCTCTTCTTCTTCTTCCGCTGCTACGTTCTTCCTCTTCTTCCCTAGGCGGTGCCCCTGATCTTCCGGCGACGTGGTTCTTCGCCGGAAGACTGGTGCTCCTCCGCTCCCTCTCTACTCCTTCTGCTTCTCTTCTTGGGCGCACGAGCTCTTCCGGCGACGTGGTTCTTCGCCACGTCTTCGCCGGAAGACTTGAGCCCCACCGATCCCTCTCCACCCCTTCCCTGTGCATGCAACTCCACCCTTTCCAGCCACTGATCCACCGGCGAGCAGGTACTTCACTGCTAGAATCCCCTTCCGTTTTCATTCCATCCGACCTTCCACTGCTTCCGCATCTCCCTTAGCCTCCCCACGCTCATCCGACGCGCCTCCAACCCCTGCATCGTGGTCCTTGGTGTCTCTGTTCACTCCTGCGCTTGACGAGAAGCCATCGGCAGAGCACAGGGGTGCAGGACAGTGGTCTTCAAACGCCCAGCTGAGCGAGATTCTGGGTGTCGACGGTGCCGGTGTAGCCCCTCGGGAAAACCGCACCTACCAGGTTCCTTGTATGTCGGTCGGGCCACAAGTGGAAGCAATCAATGCTTTGGTCATTCCCTAATTCTTACTAATCTTTATTTAAGTAGAAATTAGGGTTAATGGCATAAGATTGTTATGCTCTCCCTCTATCATGTTCCAACACCCTCAATTATTTCCTTCTATTGCCCTTTTAACTCTCTTTGCCCTTGGTCTTTTTAATTCTTCCTTGGGTACCCTCGCCATGTATAGACTTGGATCTTCGTTAACTTCTTTTCTTGAATTTGTTTTTCTAGACCGTTCTTCAGTGTATCCAAGATCCAGCTCTACCATTTGCCAAAGTTTGAACTTCTTTTGACCATCACTTAGCCAATTTTGGCCTTTGACTTTTTCTTGGCTAATTATCATTTAGTCAAGCTCACCAATATTTCCAGGAATTCAAATAAAAATCCTAATTAATCTAGGAAATTCATATTGCATTCGTTCATGCATAACTATCCTATTTTTATATTCCGAAATCTTATAATGTCAATAAGTCCTAACAAATTCCAATAAATTCTAATAAACTCCAATAAATTCCAACAGTTCACAAAAGATTTAACTTTATTGAAATTTGAGTCCAAAGAAAAAAAATATCACAAATACTTCTGTTCTGGTCTATTAAACTCATCTTTTCTCTTTCTTTTGAAGAGCAATTATGCATTCATTAGAAGGACAACCATTTTTATTGACAAATTTGACCTGAGAATTAATTTGAAATTCTTCAATAAAATGCAGGGGTTGATTTGTAAACAGAAATAAGATGGGTGGATATGTCAGTGCTCAGTGGCCATAAGATACATGATCATGAAAAAATAGCAAAAAACAAACTCCCTTAACCAAAGAATTACTCCACTCAACCTAATAGTCGGACTAATTTGCAACTGTATAACCAGTCTCATCTCTCCTTGGAGCAAACAAGCAAGAACATAGAATGCCACAATGTGTTATTCACAAAGAACCATACAGAAGCTGGATCTTTCCAACTTGACTACTCACACGTGTGTAGCTCATATTCACTTTCCTTAACAAAAGTTCCGGGTTTCTTGATGAATAAGTCCGCATAACGCGAACCATTAAAAACAGCAGGTAATGCACCCATCTTATACCCTCAATAAAATATTACACTCGATAATATATGCCAAGTACCTCAAAAGACTGCAAGTAGATTCTAATTTAGAAAGTAAATATATTAGGATTCCTCACCATCAATATTTTCATCTTCGCAAGAAGAATATGCAATTGGGCTAGTTAGGCAGTAGCTCTATGTTGCCCTTACTTGGGATGCATTTGACCTAATTTTTCAGCATAAATACTTCAACGAGTCTGCCATCTGCAGATTTCCAGTTACCCACTCTGTAGTGTGCATTTCACTGATACAGGCACATGGCATATGCAATTTAGCTATAACTCCCATTTTCCAGTTTAATTTTAGTGAGTATTGATACTTCTCATCTTCTGCCCCATACAAGCTATTTATAATAAAAAAGAAGTAAAGAACTAGTTTGTATTAACAATAAAAATTCATAAGAAGTCTACTTTTATCATAAGCTTTATAAGCTTTAAAATCTCAGTTTCTAAAAGCAGTTATCCTCATCTTTAAGTACAATTTCTAGTATGAAATAGTAGTTACTGGTGACGATGCATTACACTGGACTAAATATCCATCAAAATCTACGATATAAAGCAATGGCCGATGAAGATAATCAGGAACCATGGAAATAATGGAAAGTTCAAGAAAGTATAGCCTATTCAAGATGAATGGTACACAACATCACTTTTTAAGGACAAAGCATTTCATCTCTTACCTCATCAACGAGCTTTATAAGTGTAAAATCTGACTTTTCACATTTGCTTTTGAGGAAAGTGTTTTCCTTCTTTAGTTCCTTGACAGATTTGGCCATCTTGTATGTTCAATGTCGAGAGAAAAAAGTCTTAGGCACAAGTACATAGAATATAATCTAACGCATAAATAGGGACGGACCTTTACATTAAGCATGGATATTGACCAAAAACAGAAATATACCTTCTCCATTTCTTGCTTAAACGTTTCAAAGACTTCATTACTTTTAGATAATGCCTCCTGCACAAAGGCAAATTGTTAGAGAACATGTCGTACCAAGGAACCTATAGTCTTATAGAAAACCCACAAAACTTGAAAGGTGATCATGTTTTAAAACAAATCACCATTTCATTTACAAACCGATTTTAGTTATTTTCTGATTATAAATATTATGAGAAAGCATGTGGTAAGTATGGCATCCACTCAAAATATGATGGAACATGATGGTGAAGTATAAGGGTTCGAGCGACATTAAGAAGATGTTGGTGTTTTCTTTCAGCTACGCCATTTTATTGGGAGGTATGGGCACATGTGAACCGAGGACAAATTCTATAGTCTTTGTAAAATTACATCAATGAAGCATATTTAAATTTGAGAGCATTGTCAGTGCAAACACACTTAACCAAGATCCAAACTGAGCTTTTATTTCAAAATGAAAGCATTGGAAATACAAACCACTTTTGACCTTTCTTTTAGCAAGAATACCCAAGACACTATAGAATAGTCATCAACAAAAACTAAATAATAACAAAGCTTTACTGACTAGGGACTCGGTCCCCATACCTGCACATAATAAGGTCAAAGAGACTCTAACTGGAAGGACTCTGACTCGAAGAAAACATGCTGCGAGAATTATTCCCGCGTCTACAAACTTCATGCTGGAAGAAAACTGAAGAAGGAATATGAGGAAACAACAACAAGGTGTAGATAAAGAGGGGTGGCCAAGCCTAAGGTGCCACTACAAAGGACTAGTACTTGACTCGATGAATGATGCAGCAATTCCAACTGGTCGAGATACGAAATAAATGTCTCCTTTCTCATTGCCTCCATCAATCATCTTCCTAGTCGATAAGTTCCAGAAAATACAAGAACTAGGGTAAAAAATAACCGTACAATTTAATTCCTCAGTAAGCTAATAGACAGATAAAATATTCTTGAGAAAGTCTGGGGTAAAGAGAACCCGGTTCATGTGCAAAGTAGGAGATATCTGAACATCCCCTAGTCCCATAATAGGAAACATCCTCCCATTTGCTAACCGGACATGTGGAGGCTGAAGAAACATCTACACAAGAATGTGTTCATACTCTACACGATTGATGCTAAGGGTAAACGTATCTGCTAAAGATTGGAATATGCTCAACTGTGGGAGTAGTAATTTGAGCCACACCTATGGGAGAAGCTATTTGGATTGTAGCTTTGCCAAGTGAGGGAGCAGATGAAGAAGGTGAGCAACCATGCTTGTTCCAATACCTATCCTCCAAAAATCCCTGCCTACAATAGAATGTGCATTGAAATTTTCCACTGCCTATAGACCCTCTACAGCCACCTCTACCATGAGATGTGAAAAATCCATGTCCACAATGCTCAGTATTACCAATGCTGAGGCAGAATTATTATTGGATGACTGAGGAAGGGTGACTACAAGACTGCCAAGCCTATTATAGGCTTTTGCAAGCTTAGGGATCTCCACCCCTATAAACATCTGCACCTTGGCGACTGCGTATTCTAGAGAGAACCCACATAAGAACTGACTACCATAGCCTCCACCAATGTGTTTTATAACATCCTTTGCACGGGGGTCGAACTGCATTCAACCTCTCATAAGCAGACTTGACTAATAAAAGTATTGAGCAAAGTCTTGGGTTCCATGTTGGAGTTGAAAAATCTTCTGCTTGACCTATAAAATTTTGCTCACATCCTTAGCTTGAGAGTATGTATCTCTCAGAAATTTCCATATATGTCTAGCTGTAGTATAGTAACATAAGCTACTAGCAAGGTCGGGCTGAACATTGTTCATAATCCAAGCTGTGACAATATTGTTATCCTCCTTCCAAGTAGTATATTTGCCACCTTGTTATCAGGTCCATCATTTTCAATAATATGAACTTTTTGGTGCCTAACCTCTGACATCATAAAGGTACAAGGGCATATCTTGTAATTGGTGTCATCTAGTTTAACAATCGACCCATAAGAAGAGGAATTAGCAAAATCTTTATATTTGGACACAGAGTCAGACTCATAAGTCTCACCCATATTCTTGTCTTCAGCCATGAATCCTACCAACACTAAAAGCGATGCTATCCAACAAAGAAGAGGACTACGAGTAGAGAAAAGTGAACAGTAGTAACTCGAAGCACCAAGACAAGAGACTACAATCACCTCATTAGATTCAAAAAAACCTCATCCGGCAGTGGACATTGACCAGCTGACTTCAATTTATAGATGGAAATCATTTGGGTCATCAAGTCCAAGTTATCAGAAGATGGAGATTAAGTTGCAAATATAGAAGCCAAATTGCATTTTCAAGAGGTTAAAATACTCTTCAAGGGAGCACAGAGAGAGGAGTTCCTCAAAGGAAACCCCTTGTCTCATTTGAGGTGTATTTTGGACTCTTGAAAGAAACAACTTAACTTTTATATTTGCAACTTAGTCTCCACCATCTGATCTCCTTGGAATCCATGACCCAACTGATTCCTATCAAATCTGGCATACAACGGTCTGGTAGCTACCTGTTTTCCTATATATACACACACACACACACACATATAGGTAATTGGATTGTTTACAACCCTCCAAGCAAAAAAAAAAAAAAAAATTGTGAGGATAAAAGACACCATATTGTAACTTGAAGAAAGGTAAATAAATCATTCCCTGCCCTTGAAAACAATGGTGCCTTTTGTGACATCATAATAAGGGATTACTTTGAATTGCAAATACTTTACAATTCACATGCAAAAAAGGGCAACTTACTATAACCAAACGGGCCAAGATGAAAGAATGTGGATGGCAATGTTATAATACCTTCCATCAAGTGTAGTCAGCTTTGGCTTGCAACATTAGAAATATATAGTAGAAGCACCCATAGCACCCTTGAGGTCCCAAACCATTACTACAAAATACATATACTTGCAAATATAGCCTAAAGATGGAAAAGATAAAGTTACTAGGACTCCTCCCTATCTCTCGCTCTCTCTCTCAGTGTGGCTATTGAGCATTCAAAGAGAGATAGTTCAGTTATTTGAGTTGTCTCAATAGTGACATATCATGATTTATCCATCTATATATATGCAGACACACACACATGTTTGTATGGAAGCTGGAGTACATCAATACAATACACTCCAGCTGTTAATTCATAATAGACAAACTATTTTCTCAAATGTAATTTTGATCTTTGACAACTTAACAATCATCTCATAATTGTGTTTACGACTTAAAAGATCAATGTCTGAGATTTCTTCTTTGTAAAATATAAATGTCCATGGGAAAAAATACAAACTTTGGGTTGTTCTTGTACTTCTCAAACCTGAAACTTGCATCCAAGTGGCTAGCAAGACGGCGTTTATTGACATGAAACACAGGTAGGCTGTATTTCACTTAAGCTTAGAGAATATGTTCCCTAAACCAATGTTGAAAAAGGTGCCATATTGCGTATCGGTCAGGCCAAGCTATAGATCGTATCATGATGTATCGTAATTTTTTTTTTTAATGTATTAAAATAAAAATTAGAAAGAATAGAGAAAAATTCTGGAAAATTTAAGAAAATCATGAAAACATGTTCTATATAAAAAACTCATCACACATAATGAACATTCATAAGCCATAATATGTTAAGAAAACATTAAAATTAACCTAATAAGTTTAAATGTACATCACGCCGCAACATAAAATTGATCACTGCCAAATGAGAATTGACAATATGTTTATAATTGTAGAATAATAGATAATGTAGAAGAAAAGAGAACGCACAGATTTAACGTGGAAAACCCCTCAGAAACAGGGGGAAAAAACCACGATTGAGGAGGATGAACAGAGCTCACTCGCAGCCGTTGACACCCTCGATAATTTTTCCATGGACTATTAAATTAGGGTAAACAACAACTTAAGTCTTAAGTGTACAACAATAACAAACACTTAAGGAATGGACGGGTCAGGTCTGGACCCACGCCCCATCCAGATACATGCTCGTCAACAATAATTATCATCAATCAATGTGATGATCATCATCTTCTTCATCGACAGACTGTTTTCTCTCTCAAATCATTGATTTATCATTCACATCGACTATTTCTCTGAAAAACCAACAAAGACCTTCCCCCATCCCTTATCCAAGCTCCTAGAAGTCATAGGTACCTCAGAAAAAAGGCCTAAGATTTATTTAACTGATCTCAACCATTTGTATGCAATCATCTTCGACAATTTAGTAGGGAACATGTACTGCACTATGTCTTCCGAACAACACAACACAGACCAATGGACAGATATGTACTTGTGTATGCATGTACACATATACCTGAAACTGCTGAAACTTTTCTCCATCAGACGCTAGTTGCATTCGTAGATTCTTTTCAGTTTCCAACAGTTGTGATACCTGCTCCGTGTACACTTTCATCATGGCTTGCTCTTGAGAAGACCTCTCCTGTTGTTGCTGAAGCTTAAGCTCAGCCAGCTGAAGCTCAAGTATCTTCTTCTTCAACTGCAGTCCAAATTTAAGTCTAAAAGATTACTAAGACACTTACTTTTCAAAAATAACAATATCAGTTTTTAAAAGAACAAGGGAAAGTGAAAAACCAGAAAGCCTAATCTGGTTTCGCAACCAAATAGGCCCTTAGTGTAATTCACTTCTGCATCGTGTCAAACCAAAGAATTAACTATTAAGACCTCGGGAACATCCATAGAATTTTGACAGGTCAAACAAATTATACCTGTTGTTTGAACTCCTCCTCAGCTATTGCAAATTGTTCCGTAAGATGCTTCAACTTGTTTCTCAACCTGGAATGTAAAAGGTTATTTTCACCTTACGTGATATCAGAAACAAAAGTTTCTCAGAAAAGAAAATGTGAGTACTTGAGAAAGACATGATCTAAACGGTGATCAAACAATGCTGAACATGATAACTGGTAATTACGACAATTAAATCCTTTAGCAAGACAGGAACAACATTCAGAAGCTTTGTCACATGGGTACTACTGTAAAGGCAGCGTACCCGTACCA
This sequence comes from Nymphaea thermarum, assembly GCA_011799765.1. Taxonomy (NCBI): domain Eukaryota; kingdom Viridiplantae; phylum Streptophyta; class Magnoliopsida; order Nymphaeales; family Nymphaeaceae; genus Nymphaea; species Nymphaea thermarum. Next base: position 161,587 of record JAANDH010000641.1, on the reverse strand, counting down.
GCCAGGTATGACACCGGTGCTGGTACTGGTCAAACAGTACCGGGTACGGTCAACGTACCCAGGACCGTATCCGTCCAATTTAAGACTCGATCAAAGTTGACTGAGTCCTTTCTTGTCCGAAATTTATGATTTCAGTTTTGTTCTTTACACCATTTACACTCAGGAAACACATACAAAGCTGTGCTATTTTGTCCTTTAGAAACTATAAATTTTGAATCATGAATGTGCTATTTTGATATATATATATATATATATATATATATATATATATATATATATATATATATATATATATATATATATACACGTACCCCCGTACCCAAGTTTTTTGAAAATAGTCCGAACCAGTACCCGTACCCGTATCTATGTGACATAGTTCAGAAGGCTTAATATCATAAGTATACATCGATGGATAAATACTGTAGTTTAGCACCATTATTTTACTATTTCACAGAAATCAAAACAGAATAATCTAATATTTTTTCAAACTCCTTACTTATTGGAGCATGTGTAATGAAAATAAAATGTTAAGAGATGCCATGACTGAAATTGGAAATTGCTTAGTATATACTATGACCAAACTCACCTTTTTGACCTCCTTACCTCAAAATTTAGTTAGTCATATGGTGAAATAGGAACCTTTTATAGTCATACATTTGGATTTCTGTTACCTCTTGAGGCTGCGGGACAATTATTAGTCCTTGATTAATTTTTTTTGTTTTTCTTTGTCTACCTCAAACTACTCCTGTGAACATTTATTCCACACGAACTCAAAAAACTAGTACTCTTCATCCTTGATTTCTCTGCCCTGCTTACCTTCAAAGCACTGAAAATGTCATCTCCAGTTCCTATAAGACAAACCTTTCTCATTAAGATTAGGAAACTATTATATGCAAAGATGAATCAATCTCAATAGCCATCAACATCATGTGATATTCATGTTATCACATTATGCTGACATGAGACTCATGCTAAGATCATCAAGATTAAGCGATGGGAAAGGAAAAGAAAAATCTTTCAACATTCTTGGAAACGAACATTGGAGGATGGACACATCCATAGGCAAACAAGTCCGAACTCAGGAGCCCATGACTTGATTGTGTATAGTGATGCATGCCGATTGGGTAGGTGATCCCGTGAACGAAGATCAGTGTCAGGATACAATTCCTTATAGGAAGAAACTTGTTGTGGAGTAGTAAGAAACAAAAGGTTGTAGCCCATTTGAGCACAAAAGTTGAATACAGAGTAATGGAAGTTGCAACTGCTGAAGCTACATGGGTTAGACATTTGTTGACAGAAGTTGGAGAAAGAATATCTAGGTGTGTTCTACTATGTGATAATCAGAGTGCGATTAATTTATCATTTAACCCTATTCATCACAGCCGTGCAAAACATATCGAGATTGAACATTTTATCTGATAGAAAGTTGAGGAGAAAGAAATTGATCTAGAATTCATAACTACCATAGATCAAATAGCAGATCTTTACACCAAAGGGCTAACAAAAGAAAGATTTTGGCTGCTAAAGGGCAAGTTGTCCATGGTTCGAAACCATGCACAACTTGAGGAAGGGTGACAAAAGCGTGCTATTCTGTTTGGATCTGGTTCCATATTGGATCTGGTCCAATATGTTGTGTCAATAGACCATGTAATATGGTTTGTGCGGCGGCATGTTGTGAATTTTTTATATGACTTTGTTCTTTGTCTTGTAAATGAATATATATTAATAAAGGATTGGGGCAGAACTATCGAAGGTACTGCCGATTCTCTTCTGAAATTTCTCTTGCGTTCTATCATTTCATTCTTCTTGAACGAGTGTCACTGGAGTCCTGGATATCAAGAAGCCAACAACACCAACAGTGCGACTGAAACCTAAACTCCCTCAGACAAGATGGTTTGGCTCTAAAAGTACAGCTACTAATTAAACCCTAATACCAATTCACAATTACATGAACTAAGGATGCAAAAAATATCATCGAGTACCAAAACAGTATGAGCAGAAGCATCACAGAGTTGAAAGCAAAATGAATAGTATGCATTTAAACATGATTAAAAATTATGAACTACAGGATAAACTAAATAGATAAGGGCTGATATAAAGTCTTACATGTCATTTTCCTTTAGTTGGGAAAGGTATTCTTCCTTTTGCTCTTCCAATTTGTTGCTTACATCCTAGTGGTATGAGACAGACTCATCAGAATTAAATGATTAAAAAAAGTGAAAAAATAAAAATATAAAATATAAAAGTATTACAAGCAGACAAAGTAAGTTAGGAAAACATTAGTTGCATAGAGATCTCAAGTAAGTTCACTAGAGGTTACACGTGTTAACATGAGCAAATGTGTACAGACATTAAAAGCACACACATGTTCATACACATGTGTGTGCACGTGTATTTTCAATAAGACAATAACCATTTTGGACATTGTGTTTGTAAAAAGTTGGTAAAAAAACTTATAATTTTCTCTTCTATATTTTACATATTTTTAGTTTTCTAAATCATGAGATTTCCCAAAAAAACAAACTTACCAACTAATGCCAGAGAAAAACTTCACCAATAGAAACCCGACAACTATATCTGGGACTATCGAATATCGATTATACTCGTTATTGAATGCCAAAGGACATGAATTTTTCTATGTTTAGAACACTGAAATATAAGCCTATATGCATCTGCAATCACTTAAGTTACAAATGCATGTATATGTTAGTAATTCTTTCTTGACCAAGGTTTTTTTTTTTTTTAATGTTTGATTACAACACAATTTTTTAGGCACTGTAGGTCACTCTTTTGGTGAGATCGCAGGAAAAATCAGTAAAATGGAAGCATTTATAGTGACAATGTGTTAGTAACCGGTTATGATTCGGATCAGTTCCTAGTGGGGGCAGACCCAATAAGGCTATAAATAGGTCGAAAGCTCTGAGGGAGGGATAATCCGTTAATTGAAGTCCTTACCTCTGGGAGGGAACCTAGGATTAGTGTGGGATTGGGGTTGCTTTGTAAGGTTCCAAGATAGCAGGTGGGGCTAACAATGGTATCAGAGCTGGAATTCAGCAAGTTGTCACTTGTCACCATGGATGTTCATCCATGGTTCTCTTCAACCACAAGATGAGATTCCAACGGACTACACGCTTGTGCAGCTTGGATCCCAGGTATATGGCATCTGCAGCCCTGATTCTTGGAGCTCAAATCCGCTCAAAGAATATGACGACTACATCTACAACTTGCGAGTTTTGGATTATGGCTGCAGAGGTGGCTCTTCATCTTCCTTGGCCAGGAGCTCTACCAAGAATTGTGCCGCCCTAGTGGGGTTGCCTTCTGGCCAACGTGGCCCAAGGAACAGCCCTCCATGGTGGAGATGGAAGAAGAAATTGAGAGACTGGATAATGGCTACTGGTGGTTAGGCATGAAACCAGAAGTGAAAGGGAGCCGACTGCAATTTCCAAGACCTACTTGGGCACCTTCTAAGCACAAGCGCACGCTGAAGGCCAGAGAGCAAATGATCGACCAAATTCTTAGGCATTTAGAAGAATGAGAGGAGAATTGGGAGGAAAAACATGCACAAAAGGGAGGAGTAGAGGAAGGCATTGCTCACAGTTCAAACCTGATAATGCAGGCAAACCAGGGAAACGTCGACCTTGGAATGGCTACCGAAAAGCAGGAGATGTTGTCGCAGTTGCTTTGCCAAGTCAGCAACGCCTCTAAGCAAGATGCAACCAGGGATGAAGGAGGAACCTATGCTTCAAGAGTTCAACATGGGAATACACTCAGCCCAGGAAAATGTGTCGGTTGTCACTGCTCCCGAAGTCCAGTCTATAGTTAAGAAATAATAGACAGCCTAGCACTTCCAGATGATACGGGTGAAGAAGAAGAGGCTTCAAGGATTGGGTTGAAAAGCCAGTTCAAGAGCAATGCAGTCATTCATGGGAACAAAAAGAATGTAGAGACAATGTTCTAGTTACATCTGGTGCCAACAGAGAACAGCAGGGGTGATGGAAATGGGTATGCTGAGTTCTCCCTGAAGTGGGGCCTCAAGGGGGCGACCATATCTATTGAAGACAGGCTGCTGCCCCGACCCCAACATGAAGGAATGGTCGTCTATTTTTCCTTGAGGCTGACGGTGGAGAGGGGTGCCATGACAGTAGAGATCTTCAACCCTGACTTCCTCTGCACCATCTTCCCCAATATTGAATGGAAGACCCTCCAGGAATGCAATCACTGAATGGGCATAATAGGGCACAGAAGACAATGTGGAAACCACTGTAGGATCAGGTTAGGGTTAGCCTCACCAACCAACGGGAAGGAAAACACTGCTATGGAGAAGATGATTGTCACCCTCTGGACAAAGCCCCAACCAATTATTTCTACTACCCAGAAATATCCGACTATAAAAGCCAAGGATCAAGGTGCATTCAACTGCTTGGAAGCCGCATAATGAAGAATGACTGGCAAATGTTCTTCATCCGTGCATTTGATCTTTCAGTTGACATGATCGACCACTAGATGACAAAGAAGAATGTGAACTTGCTCTCGACTAAACTGGATTTCTCGAAAGGGGAGAGGGAGCCAACGATAGCTCTAGCAAACCGTGTGAAAGGAGCGGCGGAGGAGGAGGGCATCAACATGGAAGCTGCACAGAAGGTTGTCCTTCTAGTTAGAGATGTCACCATTGAAAGGGTTGCTTTTCCTGCCAAAGATGCCCTTCCATTCCGATCTCTGTTTGAGGCACCTAAGGCTTTGGGGAGTTGGTTCGACCACCCAATAATGACACCATCATTAAAAAACCGAGGTATGCACAACTCTCCTAAGGTTTTGTTTGAGCCCTCATGCTGGAAGCGAGAACTAGTGGAGTTCATCACTTGTAACCGACGAAGAATTCAACTTTAAACAAAAAGCAGACTCAACTTCTTAGAATGAGCGTGCTTGGTCAACAACAGTTGGCTAACATCTTGGATGACATGGATTTCAAAAGCATACATGAGTGCTATCTAGAGTTGAACACAGGAAATTTTAACTTGAAAGAGGTTATAGTAGCAGTTACAAGGTCAGATAATGACCTACAGCTCCCCGTTGTTAAGAATGTGAGTGCAAGACTTGCTCAAATCATTCCAACGGACTGGAGATTGCAGAAGCTCCTAGACCACCCACATCAGAGCACTCGCCACTCAACTTCTAGAGATGGACTCATGTTTCCCATCAACCTGAAGTGCAGGCATCCACCACAGCTATTCATATATGAAGGAAAAAGGAAGCTGGGATATAGAAATTCCAATGGCCAAGCAGCTGGCTTGCATTTATCTAGGTGCAGTCTCTACTACATTTGAGGAAAATTCTGAGAGGGAGCAGCTAATTTTCAAGTGTGCACCTGCTCTATGAGGGCCGTTGTTGAAATAGAATTTACACTTGGCTGTCCACCTCGACAGGTTGAAAGCAAGGAAGGAATCTTTTCTGCGACAATCATTTCCATGCTCGCACCTTGAGGGCAAGGTGTTTCTCAAAGGAGGACTATTGTTCGTAACCAGTTACCGATTCAGGTTGTTTCCTAGTTGGGGCAGAACCAATGTTGTAAGTATTGTATGATACGGGGCCGTATCGTATGATACGTATCATCGCGTTTCAAAAATGTGATATGATACACCACATGTATTGTACGATACAGTTACGATACGGAATGATACAGTTACAATACAGCTACGATACATTATGATACAGTTATGATACGCTAATTTTTACTGATTTTTTCAGAATTTTTTCTATTTTTTCTTATTATTTTTTTATTTTTTAAAAAATGAGATACAACTATGATTCGTTAACGATATTTACGATACAGCGTATCTTAAAGCCAGACCGATACGCTTTTTACAACATTGGGCAAAACCAATAAGGCTATAAATAGATCGAAGGCGCTGAGGGAGGGATCATCTGTTAATTGAAGTCCTTACTCCTTACCTCTGGGAAGGAAGAACCCTAATCTGGGATTAGGGCTGAGTGTGTGCATGACATGTGGGATTGGGGTTGCTTTGTAAGGGTTCCAAGTTAGCAGGTGGCTGCTAACACAATGAAGAGCAAAAATTATCAGACAATACACCTCCAAGAATGCAGACATTAAATTTTATGGGAAAGAGCACAAAAAGGAGAACTGTGATATCCTCCTGTATATTGCTACTTCACAACATTAGATGTCATAAACAGGAGGAAGACACACTTTTCATCTTAAGTATTTAGATGAAGGACTTGTGCTAGGAAGGCAATGTTAAAAAAATAGGGCATGTTCTCAATGAGAGAATTCTGGACTAGCCAAACTGCCAAAGCACCATCATTTACGTGTATGCATCAAGCGTCAGAACCATGGCTATGTTCAGACTATTGAAGACCCAGCAAAAACTCCATAGATATTAGCTTTAATTGATCAATCTGAATCCCAAAAACATGACCTGGAGGATTTTCAAATTCAAAGCTCTTAGAATATTTACATGTAAAACACATTTGAAAATCAAAGACCTGCTTAAGGATTAAACCTACACAAATTAATAGCAGGTGAATAAAACGAGAACCCCTACTGGAAGCAAGACAAAGATTGCAAGAAGCTTTGTTTAGGGATCATTATTGGATAAAGAGGTAATGCTAATTTGCATTCACAACTACTAACAATTAACAGCCAAAATAAATGACATCCATTCATGCGCACAGATGACAATAGAAACAGATTACACTGCTGATCTGCCAATAAGAAAGGTGATGTTTAGACATCCAAATTCAGACTTACTTTAATTGCATCATGAAATTTGACAGATAGCTCTGATCGCATATTTTGCCCATCTGCTGAAACTTTCTTACATTCGTCCTACAGAACAACAATGTTAAGAATGTTAATTCTTCACAATACTAAACCACATACTTGGAAAATAAAACAGTAACCTAGTTCTTACACAGGGTTTTTATATTTCTGAACAAACCAAAGGAGATGGAAACTTGCTTCACAAGGGAAAAATAACTTCACCAACAACTTTTAAGTGCTACCATAAATTTTTTTCAAGAAAAAAGATTATCAGCCTTAAACTAACCATTGCAATGCTGAAAGCCTGAAACTACAAAAATGCAGCTTTTTTAATTTTCTTGTAGCTCAAAAAAACTAAAATAAAAATAGATTAAATAGTAGCAAAGAACTTTGAGGTACAGGAAAGAGAATAGATAGATAAATAACTAGATGAGGGAAAAGCACCGGCTGCCATTCAGGAAAAGACTGGACTTTAAAAAAAAGGATGGGGAAAAGGACAGAAAATAAGACATTACCACAAGGAAGAGAAGATGAAAACCAATTTGGATGTGAAAAGAAAATTGATTCAACAAGTCAAGAATGTTGTCATCAGAACCCCAAATAGTCCATTAGTCAGCTGTTGACTGACTAGTCTTTAGGCCAAAATCAGAATGGCCCTAAAGCCGGCAACCAGTGGATGTCTAGTTGTCTGACCAATTGGTCAACTTACAAAAATAAATTATAACTCTCTCTCTATCACACACACACACACAAGCCCGTTCACACACAGAACACCTATATCAACTTCACTCCTTTCTCATTTTTTTTTCCCTTTTCTTTTTCCTTCCTTCTCCAGCTGATGTGTAGAGCTTGTGTTGCATTTCTTCTTCCTCAGCTGATGTGTAGAGCTTGTGTTGCATTTCTTCTTCCTCCCGGCCTCCACTGTCTTCCTCTTTCCTATTTTTCTTCCATTTACCCTTTTTCCTCTTTCCTTCTTTTTCGGTCTTCATCTCCTTTCCTTCTTCTTTTCCGTCATAACTTCTCCTTTTCTTCTCTTTTTTTTTCTCGTTTTCTTCTTCCCTTTTGGTGAGTTGTTGTCACGTTGTGCATCCTTCTTCCATGTCAGTGCTTCTATTTCTTTTGGTCATGAAGCAAACATTGAAGATTCTTCTTCCCACCTTTTTTATTAGCTTTGTGACTTTCCACAAACTCTTAAGTAGCAGACTAGCACTAGCTATTTATCATGTTGTTACATGTCGTGTAGTAGGTGAACTATGTATTCTAATTGATTTACAATGATATTATTTTTTTATTGCTTTCAAACAATTTTTAATCGTTTCGATTTTTTTTTATCGATTTTTTCTCAGAAGCTATTCAAACCAACTAGTCCCACCGAGTCTTGTTGGAGGCCTAACCTATTCATGATTAGCTTTTGAATACAAGTGGAAGTGGATCCAAGAGAATCAATTTTTCAGTTAAAAAGCAGTTTGCACTTTGCAGACATTATGTAAGCAGAATACAAAGAACAATCCCTCATTCCAAATACATGTATATGCATAGTACCATACATTTTGAACCATTCATCCGCTCTTTATTATTCGTTTTTCATTATTTTCTTGTATATATCTACAACTGTGTATATACTCCTCCATCATCATCTATATCTCAAAAATGGAGTTAATAAATGTGTCATGTCCTCTTGCATACTACTACTAAAGGAAGCTTTCACAAAATAAGCCATCACACACCTGCTTAAATGTCCATTTGACATCACTATCACATCCACAAGCACAAATGATATGAGGTGTTTGAATCAAATGGTCTCATTGCATGCTATCTTGGGCAAAATTCTGTTTGAATATCAATCGCACTAATAGCTACTTTTCCCTGAGGATGAGAACGCAGAAGAAGGGTGTTGAGATAATAACGAGGGACTTTTTAATAAATTATTGGTTGTTGACTTGTTGTGGGTAATTATGTGTTAACATGGGAAGCTCTCTTTAATATTTTTATTTTATTGTTTGGACTGTTTTTGTAATTTCCTTTCCACCCCCACAATCCATATTAACATGGGGTTTAGGGTTAATGAAGTTAATTCTCTCTTTCCTCTCAAACTTGTCTCAACATGGTATCAAAGCAATCCTGCCCTGGGACTATCTGACGCCAGCAAGTTTGTGCTTGCTTTCTTTTTTTCTTCACAAACATGTATCAAATATTTTCGAAAAATTGTAGTAGCTAAGAATAAAAAAGGTGTTGTCCTCTCACAAATGATGCATGTGTTCAATTTATAGGCAAGAGAGAGGTATGGTTTGCGCCAACTGGTGCAGCTATCCCTACATGATTACACGTGCATGATGATTGGTCAGATCATATGGATACCAAGTCAAATAGATATTTGATTGGGAAACTGAAACTCCTCTATGTGACTATGACAAGGCCAGACATGTCTCTTGTTGTTGAGAAGTTGAGTTAGTCTATGGATAAACCAAAGAAAATTCACAGGAGCACAGCCATAATGGTCCTTAGACATTTGAAGTTCTCTCTAGGAAAAACATTGCTATTGAAGAAAAGACCATCTCTAGATATAAAAGCACACACGGATGCAGACCATGCAAGATCTATTGATGATAGGAAGCATCATTCAGTAGGAACTTAATTTCATGGAAAAGCAAAAAGTAGGTGGTTGTGGCCAGATCTAGTGTTTGAGTCAGAATATAAGGATATGGCCCAAAAGCCATTGAGATGATCTGGAGAAAAAGCCATGTTTATCAGTTTAAGACTTTAGGTGAAGTTAAATATGAAGATGACATGTGAGAACAAAGCAGCCACCCATATTGCCAACAATGAACAATCCAAGATGAAGGACCAATCACAAAGGAGTTGCCTGTCATTATATTTGTGTCATGGTTCAAGCCAGAGTCATATCAACTACTCATGTGTCTTCAGAAGATCATGTAGACGACGAGTTTACCTGACCACTTCCCATTTTCAATTTGACAAGATGTTGTGACAAACTGAGCATGATTAACATCTATGCTCTATCTTTGTGGGAGGGTTGAGACTTAATGTAATGAGGGATGTTTTAGTAAATCACTAGTTGTCGTTGGGTAGTTATGTGTTAATGTGAAAGACTCTTTTTTATATTTTTGTTTCATTGTCTAGACCAGCATTATCGGTATTACATGATATGGGCCCATATTGTGTGATCGTATAGGTTACAGAAACCTATACAATATGCCTACCATATATCATATGTGCCTATATTGTAGGTGTACTGCCTGTATCGTGCGATACAGGGCGATATCGTATGATACAGGGACAAAATGAAGGAAGAGCCTCAGGCCCTTTCTTCATGCTTCTTTTTAAAAACAGTCATCTCTCCCATTTTCTAAACATCTCTAAGAGCTGTAAGGGGAAGGGGTTTGCTAGTTTTCTAAAAAAAATCGCTCATTTCTACGAGAAATCGTCAATTTAAAGGAATTTAAGCAATTAACAAAGAAAATATGGTGGGGGTTGCTTGTTTTCTAGAAAAATCACGCATTTGTGCGAGAAATCACCGATGTGAAGGATTGAAGCAATTAACAAAGAAAATGAGGATTAACAGTTATACATGGTGAACTTGTGATGTGATGTAAACCAAAACACTTGAAACTTAAAGTATAAACTTTATGGATGCTTATTATGTTAGTCCAAATCTCTAATTTCTCATTTATGAATGCGTTGTTAATATGTTATGGCTTATGAGTTATGAATGATAAACTAAGTCACATGGGTACATCAATAAGGTCCACGTACCTATGTTGCCATACTCGTACCCACAATGGGTACTTGGACACACTTGGGTATTTTTTAGATCAAAACTACTTACTTGATTTAATTTTTTCCAACTCAGTTTTCATTCTCTTTTAAATTTATCGTTCACTAACATGTAACTTTTTATTTATATCGCTTGTTTATTTAAATGTTGCTTTACTTTTCAATTTTTTGTGTTATTACACAAATATACATATATATATATCCGGCCGTACCCCCGTACCCACATTTTCTAAAGTTGCCATATTTGTATTTATATCTTCGTACTCGTACCTGAACCGTACCTGTAGCCATGTGGCTTAGATGATAAATCATGAATGTTCTTTATATGTGGTTAGTTTTGCATATGAAATATATGTTTCTTGTTTTTTTCTCAATTTTTCATTTTTTCTAAATTTTTTAATTTTTTTAAAAATTAAAAAATTAATTTTACAATATGCTACAGTACATTTACAATATGTTGTGATATAAACTATACATTGGTCCGACTAATACGTGTCAAGATACACCTTTTTCAACATTAGTATGAACTGTTTTCACAACTTCTTTGTCGCCAACTAATCCTTATTAACATGGGGATTAGGGTATGAAGTTACTTCTCTCTTTCCTCTCAAACTTGTCTGGACAAAGGGAAATTACAAATTCCCATGATATTAAGAATCATCAGTGCAACATAGTCAAAATATTGACCAGAAGACCCATGGAACAGAAATTCTGTTCACTATATTATGGAGTTTATGTTATAAAAATAAATAGTGTTCTAAATGAATAGCAGTATGAAAACTAATCTATTATGTATCTTAGTTTCGTAGCAACCAATTTTTTCATGTTTATGGCTTCTAAACCTTTTCAGGAGCAAAATAAATGACAGATTCCTGACAATCCATCTCGCCTTCATTGTTGAAGTACACATTCCACCTGGACCTTCTATTTCCTTTTTTTAACCATTCACGTTTCAGGATATGATTCTAACAAAATTTTTTCCATGTTTCTCCTCTATTTGTGACTACTGGCCACTGCTTTGGATAAAACAGAAAAAACTCAAAAACCCTACAAGCGTGTCTTTAAGAACTTGATTGTTTTTTTCTAATAACCATTTTCTAGACCAAACCTAAGGTTTACCCTGTTTGCAAATAATACCTCATATACCTCATATTTTTCTCCTGGTTTAAAGTTCATCTTTATTCCATCTTCAAACCTTTTGTTGTTTTGAGTTTATCTTTTGGATATTCTCCTATTCATGCTTCCAAAATATCTTTGCATATCCTATTCAGCAGAATCTTACCTTATCCTTTGTTTGCAGTTTTCTTATTCTGTGCAAAATTCCCATTCTTCCACCTCTTTCCTTGATTTAGTCTTGTATGTTCAAAGTCAATACTTAGAATATGAAAAACACTAAAGCCAGACCCTCCTAGTAGTCAATTTATATCTACCTAAATGGCTAAATCCTCCCTATGTGCACCTTAATTTCATCCTCATCCAGGTGCAATTCCTTAAGCTTGACATGCATTGCAGAAAAATAATGTGGATTAGAATTAGGACAGGAAGATATATAATTACTTACATGTTTCACAAACCAAAACAAAAAATCATGATCTCATTTCAGAGGTACAGATACTTGTACCATAACTTTTACCAAGTATTAGAAGAAGACTCTGAACTAAAAGCTAGAGCCTAGAACGATGATAATTAACTACAAATTTGAAAAATTGAAGACAAGTAACTACAAGATTGTCAAAAAAGAAAAGATGAATTTAGACCGGCATGTGTCCATGGTTACGAGTCTTATGACTTAAATGCAGCATGAAATGTCAAGATATCTATGTCCTTTTCTTCTCACATTAAGTGAAAGATAGGACATGCATGCAGAATGAAAATTGTTTTCAAGATATATTTAAAGATACAAATCATTTGATGTATTGAACCCAGATAACAGCTTACCATAAGTATTTTGTTTTGTCGCTGCAACTCCCTGCAGAGAGACTCTAGTTTCTCTCGCACAGCAATAGCTGAATAAGGAGAATAACATAATTTTAACTTTCTATAATGAACTTAATCAAGATTACATGAATTATCGAATACTTCTTTGAAGAAAATGTTAACATGAGTTCATGAAAATCTCAAGGTTCCTGTTTGCATGGCATAAGTGTCATGTGAGTAATTGTGAAATGAATGCACCATTTTCATAAAATAAACTAGTTAAAAAGTTTATTCTCAGGCCTTGTCCAATAACAAGATCTTTACCTCCTAGCTGTTGACATTTGAGCATTGTTCATAGCCTTGCGGTGGAATACACATAATGATCAATGAAGTTATACTACCACAACTCCATCACACCAAAGGTGGACCCTAAATTTGAGGAAATCAAGCACCCGCTGCCAGAAACCATTAGTGCCTTAGCAGGTGTTTTGCTCATATGGTACAGGCAACTTGTTAGTGTCAGCTGAAAGGATGTTAATTTGAATCATTGTGCATAGCTTGTGACAAATGAAGCTGGGATCTCCCTGATGGATGAGGGAACCAAGGATTTTACACACTGAAGGTCAGAAAGTATGCAGAAAGTGATGGTGGATGGTTTTTCCCTTTGCTTAGATAATTCTCTTTTTAAATGAAAAAAATCTACAAGAAGGAAAACAAGAAAAAAAAAATTCAGGTAAGCTGGTGGAAAAAGTAAGAAGTACTACTGCCAGTTAAATAAGCGAGAACTGAACACAGTACATCCTACATGCCTAACATTCTCGTCAATCAGCCATATGTCCCCATTAACCTTATCAGGGACTGCAACATGTAATATTTGAGGATTAGCCAACAATTTCTTCTTGTCAATGCACCTCTGGCATTCGTGTTAGCACAAGTAGATGCTTGCATAATAAGAGAAGGATAGTCTCATTCTTTAGCTAATCATATGGACATGTTCAATGATGACATATAAGAAGCCAATCAAGGAGAGAGGTATGGAGAGCATATACAACCAGTGATGTAGAAAATGTAAAGTACCAGATGTCATCGTATCTTTTTGGGAACGATTGAATGTGTCTATGTGTGTGCTTTCAGATTTATTTTCTAATTATTTTTGTAATTTAATAGCAATCTAAGAAAAGTATGTCTTAATGGCCTTGCAAGAAAGTACTATGAGGCAATAAAATACAAGGAAACAAATTGAGAGGGGCACATCGTAAAGTGCAGTTTATGCAAGTTCAAACCTCATATCCCGTGAAGTTGTGAAGGTGTGTTCATATTAATACATCCTAAATTTAAATTCACACAACACAACAATTGAAAACACCTAAAATGTTCAAATTGTTTTTATATGAAAACAACCTAAAAAAGAAAGAAAAACTTGAGAAGTTCACACACAGGCAGTTGCTAGCCACCCAGGTGCAAAATTGCAACTAAGGAACGTAGAAGCAGCTTTCGCCTACATAACAACTGCTTAAAGATATTAGCTCTTATTTAGAAGACACATATGACGATAATTGATGATTTTAGCATGTAGAATATTTGTTCCAAAACTTTTACACAACATTGGGCTATCACTGAGACACTTGTCTGAGCACATCATTCTAAAAAGTTGCACCCATTCTCGTGGCATCATTTTATTTGTAACATGTCATTCTGTTCATTAGGTCATTCTTTCACAATACAACAATTTTTTTATATACAAAATACAATTTCTAAGAATACAATGCTGTACATCTTTTTTCTGGGCCTAATCAACATTGATATTGTAAGGTTTCTGCAATTGTGCTCTACATGGTTAGTCCTAGTTGGAATATTACATGTGTTTCATGGCTGGAGTTGCCTAAATTGGAAGGAACAAAAAGTGCTACTAAATGTTAGCAATAAATTCAGCAGCATGGCCTGAGATTCCCCCCTCTCAACAACCCACCCCCCAACCACGGGACCCTGAAATTTTGAACATTTCAAACTTCACATTTTTTTTTCCAAAAATTTGTTCTGCATCCCCCTTTCCTGATGAGAAAACAAAAGTCTAGACAAATTTTCTGGCTCTGTCCCTGTTCATCAGTATAGCTAGATATTTATTGTTCAAATCTGCTAGCTAAGGGAACATATACATTTAAGTATATGTGTTTCAACACATGCTGATAGAAATTATCAACCACGACGTCACATGACCTTTGGAAGGCCACACATTAAATTAAAATGCTCCCATATCAAGGATGGGATTAAATGGCCCTGCTAAAGAACATAGAAGCAACATGGTGAACTTTTTCAACCCCCACCTCCACCTCTACTTCATCCTTCCTATCTCCACCAAAACAGACATATATGTGTGCGATTGATGGAATTCAACAATGGTAAGTAAGAAGGTACATATTCTACAAATTAATCCTAATATGCAAGAAGAAACCCACCTGAAATCATGAAACAAAAATGACTTCTTGAAAGGAAAAGGAATACTTGCCAGCATCTCTTTCTACAATAGTTTGTTGAAACTTCCACGTAAGCTCAAGGAACTCCTTCTCTGACTTTAAGTTACGTTTTGCATGTTTGGTTTTTCCCTCTATTGATTCTCCCTAAGAAATAGCTTTACGATGAGAACAAAGAAAAAATTTCAAGTATATGCAAGAACTATGGCAATAGCAAAAGTATGTTTTTCAATGAATATCTTGATTATCAGTTATCACCATGGATAAAGAGAGATCTACAAGGACCAGAATGAACATATGAAGCTAGAATGAGTTTGCAGTTTTATAAATCAGTGTAATTTGAGGAATGATTGACTAACAGGTTAAGAAAATAAACAGCTGAAATATTTTCCTTCTTCATCTAACAAGATAATTTTCCATGATTGACAATATTAACAAGTTAAGCACAGAACATTAGGAACGTTCAAACTATATAGCAGTTTGAAGTACTGCTCCTTCTTCTGGGATATGATAAGCCATAGCTATTCACCAGCATTCACCCTACAGGCATCCATCATCCACTCTGCAGCCATGCAGCCATCTAAACAGAAGAGGTTGAAGCAGTTCCAATGAACACTCTTTTGGAACTTTAGACATCCATGAACTGCAAGAAAAAGCTGTTCATGGCTGATATTGTTAAGCTTATGTACATGGGATCGGGTCAAACAGACCCGATCCAATTCTTTTATTCTTTTATACTCCACGCGCCCCAATGCACTAGGCGGTGGCATACTTGTAATTTTTCATCTTTTGTGTACAATCTGTTGTGATCAGATTAGGTCACTACTTTTGATATAACAAAAGATTAAGGGATCGCAGGGCTCATCGCCGTCTGCACCTTTTGCCTCCATCGAACCACTCTCCATCTTTTCTTCTCAATCTCTTGTTTACAACCGGAGAGACACGAACTCCTGAAGATTCTTACATGGTATCAGAGCCAGGTTCAGCATTGTCCTCCGGTAAGTGTTAACCCTAATTGCAGATTCTGCCCTAAATCCCTCTTTTCTGGCGTGAACTACTCGATTTCTAATTTCTGCCCTAGATTCTCCTTCTTTTGGCGTGATTAGCCCTAATCTCCTGGTCCGTTCGATTCTCCACTTTCACCACGAGTTGTGTTGTGGTTCATTAGGGTCGAGTTCATCTCTCACGGTGAAATCAACCTTAATCGGCCTCTTACACGTTTTGGGGAACTTGGTTAATCGCGGGGATTCTCGCGGAGATTTTGCCCTAATTTCTGCCCTAATATCGTTGAGAGCTTTTGCCCTAAAAATCATTGGCCATGGATCAGTCGAATTCTTCTATCTTGTCTTCCAGTTTTCTCTCCCAGCTTATCTCCCAAAAACTGAACCACAGTAACTATTTGACATGAAAACGTCAAATTGTTCCGTTCATCAAAAGCCATAGACTTTATGGACACATCGACGGCACTACTCCGGCACCCCCACAGTACATTGATCGTGAAGTGAAGAGGACGGTAGTGGCAGATCAGGGCGGTGGGGCTTCGACTGAGAGTGAAATCAGATTTGCATATGAAACTGTTACTGAAAATAATCCTGCGTATGAAGTTTGGCTGGCCCACGACCAGTCTCTTGTTGCTTACATCACTTCTACCTTGTCAGAGGAAGTTTTGGGGGGCGTCGATGATGATTTGATAGCCCTAAAGTTGTGGTCTACACTCGCCACAACGTATTCTCAAGTATCAGAAGCACGTTTTCTGCAGCTAAGAAGGCAGTTTCAGGACATCAAGCGTGGGACGCGTACAGTCTTGGAGTATTTGAATGAAATTAAAAGTGTAAGTGATCAACTTGCTGCCATTGGGCATCCGGTCAGCGACAAAGATAAAGTGCAGCAAGCTTTAAGNGCTTCTATTGTAACAAGAGGGGACATGTGAAGTCAGAGTGTTGGCACAACCCTCAGAACAAAAATAATCATATCAGGCGTGAGGGCAAGGCAGCAGCAGGGGCAGCTTCGTCATCATCTGGCCAAAATGTGACATCCAACATTCCAGCAGACGCACAACAACTTCTGATGACAGCCATATCCAAACTCCAGTTGAAACAAAATGAGCAGGGAGAGTGGTACGTGGACTCTGGAGCAGCAGCCCATGTTACTGGTGATACAGGTAACCTTTCTAGTGTTTTCCCTTATTTAGGTCAAGGCTCAGTTGTCATGGGAGATGGTTCCCATCACACAATATCACACGTTGGGAATGCACGAATATCTATGGGTAATTCTTCCATACCGTTAAAGAATGTTCTTGTTGTTCCGAGTGTCAAGAAAAATATAATCTCAGTCTCTAAACTTATTGATGACACTCACTCTTCTGTTGAATTCACACCATCTTCTGTTTATGTCAAGGATGTTTGAACCAAGACATTCGCTGAGAGCACTCGCAAAGGAGATATGTATGTCCTTGAAGAAGCTCCAACGATGTCCAAACAACCTCGTCTTTCAGAGTCATGTTTTTCAAGTCATAGTGAAGTCAATATTGCAGAGCATAATAAGCCATCCATTTGGCATGGTCGATTGGCTCATTGTAGTCAGTCTTTTGTTCGAAGTCTTGTTGCAGACGGGCTGTTAGATAAGTCCAGTCTGAGTCCAGCTAGTGAGTCCAACATGTGCTCGAGTTATCACATCTGTAAGAGCCATGCCCTTCCTTTTCAATTGATAAATAAAAGAGCTTCCAAGGTTTTTGATACCATTTACTCTGATGTTTGGGGACCTGCTCCGATTTCTTCTTCTTCCGGGAGTAGATACTATGTTATTTTTATTGATTCACATTTCCGATATACTTGGATCCATTTCATCAAACAAAAATCAGAAGTCTTTCGTTTATTCACTCAGTTTCATGCCTTAGTTCGGAATAAATACTCTAGTGATATCGTGCATTTTCAATGTGATGGTGGTGGTGAATTTATTTCTAATGAATTTACTGATTACTTACTAAATCATGGGATCACTAAACACATATCATGCCCACATACACCTCAGCAAAATGGAATTGCTGAAAGGAAACATCGGCATATTGTTGAAAGTGCGCTTAGCATGATGCATGACACAGACTTACCTATGACGTTGTGGACCGAGGCTTTTCATACGGCTGTTCATGTTATAAATCGTCTACCATTGGCTCTACTAGATGGGAAATCACCACACTTTATATTGCATCAGGAACAGCCACGTTATGATGAATTGCGAGTTTTTGGATGTGTGTGTTACGTGCACATTGATGTTTCATTAACAAACAAATTTCAAGATCGTGTTGTGTTATGCTGATTTATAGGGTATGCTGAAAACTACAAGGGCTATAGATGTTATAACCCTAAAACGGGGTGTGTGCATATTTTACGACATGTTGTTTTTGATGAAAGCAGGTTACAGGATCCACAGGCTACTCCCATGACACTCAATGACAAAAATGAGACATATGATACTTGGTTACATGCTGAAATTTTAAGACAAGGGGCAGAAATGTTACGTAAGCAGAAAGAGCAAGCTACGAATGAGCCCGAAACAATTATCGACACTTCCTTGGACAGCACGGCCTCTTTGGAGAATATGTCTTCATCTCCTCAGCAAGATGATGATCCACCTAGAGACAACCGATTCTCAGGCCTGGTTTACTCTAGACGAACGGTTCCCACTATAGCTCCACGCCAATCTCAACGTGTCCGACAT
>JAANDH010000641.1:78871-142698 GCA_011799765.1 Nymphaea thermarum | reverse complement strand
GTTTCACTTGGATATAGCATTTATACCTATACTGATGCAGACTGGGCAGGAGATCCCGATGACCGACGATCAGTTTCAGGTTTCTGTCTCTTTCTTGATTCTAATCTTATTTGTTGGAGCAGCAAAAAGCAACGTGCGGTTGCACGATCTAGTACTGAGGCAGAATATAGAGCAATGGCTGCTGGGACAGCTGAATCATCATGGTTACGACATTTGCTTGGAGAGTTCACTCTTCCTATTGTTCAGTCATCTTTACTATGTGACAACCAGAGTTCCATAAAAATTGCGTTCAATCCAGTTCTGCATAACCGCACCAAATACATAGAGATTGATCAACATTTCATTCGCCAGAAGGTTGAAGAAGGTGAAATCTTGCCTATGTATATACCCACCAGTGAACAAATAGCTGATCTCTTCACCAAAGGACTCACAGGGAAACATTTTTGAGAATTGAAGAACAAGTTATGCATGGTCAAATCCCATGCACAACTTGAGGGGGGCTGTTAAGCTTATGTACATGGGATCGGGTCAGACAGACCCGATCCAATTCTTTTATTCTTTTATACTCCACGCGCCCCAATGCACTAGGCGGTGGCATACTTGTAATTTTTCATCTTTTTGTGTACAATCTGTTGTGATCAAATTAGGTCACTACTTTTGATATAACAAAAGATTAAGGGATCGCAGGGCTCATCGCCGTCTACACCTTTTGCCTCCATCGAACCATTCTCCATCTTTTCTTCTCAATCTCTTGTTTACAGCCGGAGAGACACGAACTCCTGAAGATTCTTACAGATATCTTGTCAAAAGATTAGCCCTCAGAACAATCCAAAGAAATTATGTTTCACTTGGTTATTTTCTTTTCCTTGCACCAAGCAAGAGAGAAAACAACCAAGCATCTCCTTTGGTATTGCAAAGACATAGAATGGTTAGTTGGTTACCAAAGATTACTGACTGGACTTGCACTAACTTTATAGACTAATGAGTAACAGATTTGGCGTACTTTTGCTTCAGTGGGAAATGCAATGGTGATTTGAAAGAAATCTCAGAGTCACTCTAACCTTCATCTCAAAGTGTTTAATTAAACTGCTCGAGAACTTGCAAACATTTTTTAAAAGACCTCCTCAACTAAATAAGTGAGGAAATGGCCAACAGTAAAATAAGAAGCGTACAAGAGTGCATACAAGAGCACACTTTTTGAGCTCTAAAAAAGATCGAATCACTCACAAGCTTTACATTTCTTGTATCTCCGACACTTCTTTCGTGAAGACCAGTAAGCATCTTAGCGCATACTTCAGTAGGAGAACTAGTCACTGTAAGAGAAACAGTCAGAACCTCAACAAAACATAACGAAATTTTGGTACAAGAGTTCAAGTTCAGCTGCAGACAGTGAATGGGAAATTTACGCTTTCACCTACAACAGAATACAGGAAATGTTGCCTGAATTTTTTCTTCATAAGTTCAAACCATGACAAATGCATCACGTGATTCAAGGAAGTGCACTATTTTGACCCTCTCATGAAAATTGATAAAACTGAATAATGACAACATGTTTGCGTAATTCCAAGAATTATCAAAGTAGGTTGTGAACATTGACTAAAGCAGTTGCATGTGCTTGCATTGCACAGACACATTATTAACCATTTGTGTGTGACCTTTATTAAATATCAGATGTTTATGTAAACTGTCACAGGAACAAAGAAATTACCAAACTAGTCACTGTTCAGGTTTAGAGGACAGAAAAAAAAAAAGAGCATATTCCCGTGCAGAAATCAGCATATCACCAACATTTGGGTTCTTTAAACAAGTTAACTCCTCACTCCAGTACAATTTTATGGAAGATGACGGGAAAAGGACAACATAATGAAAATGTAACTTTCCTGCCTCTGGAAACAAAGTGAAGGATTGTTAGAGAGAATAACAATATATTCTGACTGAATGCTTCTGCTAGAGTGAATTTCTCGAAGTTTCATCAGGAACTGTTTCTCCATGCTCGATTGCCACTACCTCCCTCGATTGCTTTTACCCCTCTTATCCTAATAGCGAAGTTGCATGGCAACCCTTGTCGATCATGTGAATCCTTGATTAAGATCATTAAACCTCCACTTATATGATTGTTAATTTTATTTGATCATGCACATCTGCTTTCCATAACAGCCATCAGATTTGCTTCATCCAGGTGTCAATCCACCAAATTGTGGTAAGCTTTGCATATTTTCCATACGCATGCACACAACCATAACCAAGGTGTCAACTGTCAAGTTTTTGAGGCACAGATGCAGTAACATTTCAAAAAGTGTAGATGCAAGGGATGCGTAAAATAGGAATTCCAAGGGGTAAAATGGAAGTTATTTTCTGAGCTAGCTGCCTCCATCCACAGAAAAATGGAAGTGCTGTATGGACCATTTTGAATTCGCGGCCCTCACCACTCCCTAATCTAATAAGTAACAAGATAAAAAAAAAATGTTATCATCTAAGTCACACGAACACTTCTAAAAGGCAGAAGTACCCATGTCGACATGACCCAATATGGGTGCGGGTATGGGATACAGCTTGGACACCGCAGTTTCCTGTTTTATACTTTTGTTGGTATATTTCAGCATTGTTTTGTATGTTTTAGACTTTTAGTATATTTTAGTATTTTCTTGTTCAGTAGTATATATTTTTATCTACGTCACACAGGTATTGCATTTATCAAGCAATACCCAAACTGTACAGGTACAATACAGATACGGGTACGGATATGGCCGTGGGTACATCCCAGGGACAGTCAAAGCAGTACTGGGTTCAGTCAATGTACCCAGGACCGTATCTGTATCCTTTCTTTGTTTTCCTTTTATTGTTAGTTTGTTTGTTACTTCCATATTTTGTTCATTAGTTTCTTCTTCATAATCTATACATTTTGAACCTTGAATGTGTTGTTTTGTTTGTTACTTTGTTTGAATTCATATGTATACGGTCATACCCCCATAATCCAAGTTTTTTGAAAATGATCCATACTCATACCCGTACCTATGTGACATAGATTTTTATGAATATAAACAATGAATTCATGTGTTTATTTGTATAAACTATTGTGATTATATATATATATATATATATATATATATATATATATATATATATATATATATAGTAACAAATAAAGAATCCAAGTTTCAAACGGTGAGGTTTTTCTTGGGTATAATACCGCGAGCTGAAAAAACGAGAAAAAAAAAGGAAAAATAGGGTAAATTTTAAAAATTTTGAAAAACAAAAGATGGAAGAAAAATAAAATAAGTGAGAAACTAATAACACAAACATCAAAAAATAAGTAGATTTACAACAAATAAAAATTAAAAATTAAAAAAAAAAAAGCCGTTTGACATTTAAAAAACTGAAAAAAACGCGATTTGTTGTTAAAGTTTTTTTCAAAAAAACATGTTTTCTTTAAGTTTTAAACTGCTAGTTAATTTATCACATTTTTTTAAAAAAAAATGCATTTTTTGTGACTATATATACATATATATATATAGAGAGAGAGAGAGAAAGAGGGAGAGAAAGAGAGAGAAGGAGAGTTAGAAGAAGAGAGAAAGAAGCTGAAATCTCCCCCCCATCTGAATACATCAAGTTGTGTGCGTAAGAGGCCAGAGAACTCCACGTTCTGTACATATAGTCATATACAGTAGTGAATCAGTGCCACATATATCATGATATTTTCATAAATGTCGCGATATTTTCATAAATGTCGCGATATTAACGTCAAAAATCAGAAAAACGAAAAAAAAGGAAAAAATAGTGATATTTTGAAAAAATCGGAAAAAATATTTATCGCTTTTTTTTGTGATTTTTCATTTTTCTATTTTTTAGCATTGATATTACTATGGATTTAAATATAAACTTAAAGTAAATTATTTTCATCAGTTTTATTATCATTAGAACCTAAGTAACATGGGTACGGCTAGGAGGGTCCCGTACCCTACCGGTACGGGTACGGCGGAAAATTATAAAAAATCAAAAAAATTCAGAAAAAATCAGAAAAAACTAGTAAAAATCAGAAAAATTCAAGAAAAATGTATTTAAATGAACACCCTTAGCATTTTGTTATTGTTTAAAATTTTTTGATATATATATATATATATATATATATATATATATATATATATATATATATATATATATATATATATATATATATATATCCGTGTGTACGGTCGTACCCACGTTTTTTGAAAATGGTCCGTACCCGTACCAATACCGGTACCCGCACCCGTACCCGTACCTATGTGACATAGATTAGAAAATTCCTTTATCACTTTTATATGCTTTTATTCATCTTTTCTTATTAGTTTCTCATTTATTTCATTTATATCTAATTTTTTTATTTTTTAAAATTTTCCAAGTTTTTCCCCGAGATTTTCCCAAAGAAAACAACATTGCCGTTAAAAACCCAAGAAAAATTTCACCGATAAAAACCTGAGAATGGTATTTGTGACACTGATATACACACACACATAGTTACATACATGCATGCATACATATATATAACATTTGAAAATGTCTTGCACCGGCATCCATACCAGCACCCGTGTCAACACCCATAGCCACATGCACGTGACATAAGTTATCAGTAAAACTATATATCTATTAACTACGGCCAGTATCCAAGGCAACACCCAATGTCTGTGCCCCTGTTCAGAGAGGTTGTTTGACTTGATGAAGGCATCAGGTTCAATATCCTCTATAGTAAATCATGGAATGTTGAGGAGTGGCTTTCCTGAAAGGCAAAAACTAGCAGTCAGGTGTGTCAATTTCATGTCCTGTTTGCATGTGCCTGCAGTCGGGTGCCCTCATGCATCCCATTCCACACATTCTGGATCAAGCAACTTCAACATGGTGTGGCAGCCTTTTAGGCATGCTTGTGTGACAGAGGACAAGACCAGGGCACTGACTTACAACCCCAAAAAAGTAGTTGAAAAGGGGGAATTTCAAAAAACACACCTAATGCATAGATAGTAATTAAAACCATGCCTACACTTTTTCCTGGTTAATCAAAAACATCCATAAGAAAGGGCATCAACACCTCCATTGAGTTTCCGATAGAAGAATCAATGGACCTTTTTCTGTCTAATGAGACAGAATGAGAACTGCATGCCCTGTTGTTGGACTAGTACATAGTCTATTGTCATAATGTCTCTTTGGAGACATCCAATAAAATTGGAATGAATCTATTCTCATGCAGATATACAATGGCAGGAAACCGCTGCCTACCCCCATCACTGTCATATCAATAGGTGCAGTTGCAAATAGCAGTTATCTTCCATTCCATCAATTCCAAGATATTGTTGTAGTATATTTACTCTCTTCATTTCAATCTTGTGTTGTCTGATATTGGCCGTAGAGTGGATGTCAGTTATTTGTTTGATGGCAAGGACAGAACTCAACTGCCAGACAAGACATGGATTCATAGTTTCATACTCATAGGCCTTTCTGCAATGACTGCTATGTTATTCGACAAACCAAAAGATGACACCAACAAAACCACATTGGAGAGGAAAGCGACAATTATTTTATTTGAATATCATGAGATATAGTAAAAATATCAAAAACTTTGAAAAATATACATCACATAAGATATTCCAAATGTTGCAAAAAAATCAGTATCCAATTCCTATCTGAAACTTTAACAGTGATGTCCATTGCCGACTTACGTGGCTTACAAGATCATAACAAGATGACTTAAAATTTTAAGTTATTTTTAAAATAATTCTTTATCCATTTACTGGCTCAATATCAACCTGCATGGGCTGACACAAGACAACTCAGTCTAATATTAGCTGATTTTTGAATGACCTAAATCTGTCCCTGAAACCTTGCATAAAAGAGCCATTATGATGTGTAATTAGCCAATATGGGTTAACATGCACCAATATTTACAACAAAAAGTATTTCCTAAAGCTTGGTCTTCACCTTTGAGAAATCACAAGGACGAGAACCCATCAATTTGGGATCCAATTTGGAATTTTTCTTACATGGACTAGCTTGGTTTGGAAGTAAAGCGATTAGGGAAGGTACACAAATGAATTCGGCACTAGTGTCCATGTTGACACAATATATATAACGATGGATAACCATAGGTTCATCATAACAAAGGAGCAAATGAGAAAAACAAAAAAGAACAAGAAAACAGATCATGTTGAAAAACAAAAATCTGCTTATAACTACACTACAACTGCATTCAAAGCACAAACCAAGGAAGGAAGAGAAAGAAATGACTGTCAAGGTCCTCACCTTCCTCTGGTTCAACTGTGCCATCATGAGCCCCATTAGTCTCCACAATGGTCCTACTAGTTACTTCTAGTGATTCAAATTTCTTCTCAAATGGATCCCTGTCAGATAATGGAACAGGAAAATTTCTAGTCTTCTCAATCTTATATACTTCATTTTCATCAGCCCAAGATTCAGTATCACCTGCTGCAGGATTAGAAGTTTCAATCCTTGGAAAGGCAGCAGTCGACAACAAATTCAGATTAAAACAGTCAGGTTCATCAGATACTGGAGCAGCAGCATCGGAAACATTAGCTGTGGAAACCATCTCGTTGTCACCTTTCAATTGTTCAGTACTAGCTTTAGCTAGATTTTGTACTTCAATACGCATACTTTTGTATTCTGATGGTTGTCTCTCTGTCTCTGTGATGGGATCTGAACAATCTAATTGTTCTGGAGTACTCTCAACGAAACCATCTGGCAAAGAGTCCACTTCTGGAAGTTGGCTTTGCAGTGAAGCATCCATGGAATCAACAGGTTTGCTCTAATCAATTCCTGCTTCTAAGTCAACCATGCAAAGTTACCTGTCACAAAGACCAAAAGGTTCCTCAATAGTATTGCTTCAGGCAGCTGAGACTCAGAATGATAAAATGCATTATAATCAAACTTTACTTTCTAGTTTCTACTTAGCTCTTTGACATTTTTTATCAGAACATGCCAAATGCAAAAAATTCTGTCATCCTTTCCTTGTCAACAAAATCTTCGGGCAATTATTAAGAGATATAAATTCAACGATCCTCATGCAATTGAAATTGAAAAACCAAAAAACAAAAGAAAAAAGTGTTGCCGACTCAGTGATGCATTCACTCCTAGCGCCAATGGTTAACCAATATAAACTGTTGGCTAAAGGGCATCTCTAAAGTGATAATTGCATCCAACACATAACACAAAAAAGAGCCATGTCAGAGAAATAGCAGTTACGCCACCGAACATAATTTATGATAGAATCTCGCCGTCACTCGCTCACTCTGTTAGAGCAATGAACGCTCAATGAAGGTGCAAAAACCTTCGTTACAATCATCTTCAACCGAAACAACTACAGGATAAAACACAATGAACCAAGAAGCCATGACCATCTCACACAAAACCAACTAGCAGAAGTGCTGCGGGCACAAGCTCCACCAAAAACCAACCACATGCCCAAACATTATGATCTCCATGATACAGCTGATAAAAACAACAACATAAATCAGCCTTTTAAAATGCACCCAAAAAAAGATCAGTACCATCAGTTCCCAAGACAAACATAAGACACCAACAGAGCAGGTTACGATTCTATCCAGAGGTAAATGCATAACACATTCAAAACCTTAAAAATCAAAGCAAACAGATGCAAACATAGGGACGTTTCTTGAATTATGAAGTCAAAACGAGAAAGGAAAGAACAAAAAATATGATAAAAGTAAAAGGGAAGGTATTTCATACCCACAACAGGAGGAAGAACTAAAGTTTAATCAGACGATGAACGCTGTCAAAGATTCAAACCAGAACGAAATCCGAAAGCAGGAGGGAGAACGCGAGAGAGAGAGATTGAAAAGGCGTGAATCTCAGAAACAACGAGCCACGAAGTCGTAAACGAGCGTTGGAAAGTGGGGTTCCGCACTTACCCAAAGGGTCCCAAACAACCAGAACCTTACTTACACGCATTCGCAGACACTTGAGAGCTTTGCCTAAGAAAGGCTATTTTTAACGTTTATTAGTATCATGGATTATGAATAATTTCTAGCGTGCCAGCATCATCCCATACGGCCATACCATCTCTTTTTGCTAATAATACAAGTCCAGTTGTATTTCGAGCAATTAAACGAGCCCAAAGTTTCACTGGAACTCTCGAGTCTCGATAAAACTCGACTCTTTAATAAACGAGTCGAGTTTAATTCAAAAATTAATGACTCGAGCTTAGGCTGGCAAGTTGGCAACTCAAACGTTCATGTTCAATCCTCAATGTCTCTCTCTATATTAAATCCTTTTTTTATACATGGGTTGGCTAAGCTCCTGCCGAACCTTAGCTTAGCCGAGCCAAGTTTGAGCTCTCTAAGCTTGAGTCTAGCGAAGCTCAAGTCAGCCAACTCGAGCTGAACTCAAGCTCAAGCCGATATCGACAACTTGGCTGTGAACATAGCTGCTCGAGCTCGACTCGACTACACAAATCAGCTCGAATTCGACTCGTTTAACCCATTTAACTCGTTCATACGTTAACCTAAGTCACAGTGGTGGCGTACCACGTACCGGTACGGCGGTACGTTCTGGTACGGCCCGGATCTTGATCCGACCCCGGATCTAGATCCAAACATCATTATAACAAAAAAAATAAAAAAATTTACTTGTTTTTTATTTTTTTTTTACTTTAACATAAGAAGTCTCATTATAACTTAAAAAAACCATGATTTTAAGTTACTTGTGGTTTAATTATATATAATAATTATGGTTTAATTATATATAATAGTCGTCGTACCCGTACCATGATTTAAAAAAATGCCGTACTCGTGTGACATAGACGTTAACTCATTCAGATGTTAACTCGTTTAAGTATTAACTCGTTCAACTCGTGTAAGCGTTAACTCATTAAACTCGTGCAAGCATTAACTTGTGAAATCGGGTTTGACAATACTATATAGAGTACCGGTTTGCAAGTCGAGTCAACTATAAACGAGTCAAGTATCTTTGTAAGCTCGAATTCGACTCATTTATCGTTTCTAGTATCTTTGTAAGCTCCAACTTGACTTGTTTATAAATGAGTTGAGCAAGAACCAAGTTTTTTCGAGGAGTTCGAGTCGAGCTCGAGTTGGCTCGGCTCGTTTTGCAGCGTTAAGCTCGACTTGCTATAAGAAGCTTGAATCAAGTTCGAGCCAAACTCGAGCTTGAGTTTTTTGAGCCGAGTCGAGCTTGAGCTGGCCAAACTCGGGCCGGACTCAGCTAGTGTGCAGTCCTACAAGCTAGTTCATCGTTGAGATCATCATTGCCGGTGCGTGTTCCACCGTCAAAAGTTGCTTAGTTGCTTCTACATTGAGAGCTTGCTATCTTCTTGTTCACCAAAATAAATATATATATATATATATGGGCATCAAGCAACGTCGCAAGTCCTTCAAAGCACGCTTAATTTAGTGGTGAGAATTGTGAATCCAGACGTCCCACCAACTCTTGAAAATACCCTACCACCGATGTTGCCACATTATTTGGATATCTTCGATGGTTGTTGTCGTGCATTGCATTGCCAACAGAGGTTGGTCTTTATTTTTTTCTCACATTTTCAAATTAATATGGATGATGTTTAAAGAATTGATGATGTTTAAGAGAGTTTCCATTGTTTAAAAAAGGTGTAGAATATTAATGTTTCACCCATGTTCCTTTTAGAGGACTGGATTGAAAAAACAAAAGAAAATGAGGCGTTTTTGAAATTTAAAAAAAATGAGTCGATTTGCTCAGATATTTGGGCATTTTGAACCCCATCCCCCCTTTCCATTTTCGTAGAGAGAGAGAGAGAGAGAGAGAAGGGAGGAAGAAGAGAGTGAGGAAGGGGAAAACATGAGGAAGGAAAGGAATGAGAGAGAACGAAGGGAGAACAGAGGGATAGAGAGGAGAAAGAGAGAGAAAGAAAGCAAAGGGATAGACGGAAAGAGAGAGAAAGAAAGCAAAGGGATAGAGAGAGAGAGAGAAAAGGAGATGAATAATGATATACTAATCAGAATATAAGAACCTATTTTCTGCAATTCTGAATTTTTGTAAGAAGTTCTTTTTCAAGTAAGGTTAAAGTTCTTTTCATGTAATGTTTAAAAACTGTATATATGTATCAATCAAATCAGTGCAAATATATAGCAGCTTGCATCTATAGAATCATCTATGAACCTCCTCATTGGAGGTTGTTTTGGAAAACATGTTTTTAGTGGGTTTCTCGAAATATTGCATTGAAAGAAGAAAAAATTTGAAGACCATAAAAAAAGTTGACTAAAAATATGTTAAAAAGACACCAAGTTAATAAATAGTAAGAAATTTTCATTCTATATACTCTTAAGCTTGCATTAGTCTTCCCCTAAATAGTACTTAATTTACAAATGGTGAAAAGTTTTTTGTGTGACTTGAGAATGTTCAAAAAATGCCAAAAATTGCACATACACACACATCAAACACTCAAAAGATTATATGGAAACTAACATCAACAAAAAAGAATATACCAAAGCTCATAGTGATAAAAAATCAAGGCATGACAATCTGACCACATAAACATGAATTAGAAGTAAAAAATCTAAGGTTGAAAATACCTCCTTATTATTTTGTTTAAGGTTTTGGTTTGTAGTATACTCGATTTTGTATACTACTTTTTTTTTTTCCTCCTTCGTTGTTTGTGAGTTACTTAGGTTATTCTCTTCTCTTTTCTTTCTAGTTTTTTTGTTTCCTTCAAATTATAAACTTGCATGATAAAGAAGTGAAAAGTATCAAAGAATTCTTGAAATAAATCATAGAAAAATGTCATGATCATACACTAATATACATATAAACCTAGGGATACTTTTTTAATAAAAGAAAAGTTACTTGTTGTCAAAATCAAGAAACATTATCAAAATCACAATGTAGATTCAATAAATGGATGGGGTAACCCTGCTCACTGGCAACAAAAAACCATTGACGCCTACCACATGTAGATTCAATCTCAAGAAAATCATGGAAGCTTGTAACAAAAAATAATTTTCATTGATTCCTTCTACATATTATTGATAGAATGAGTTAAAAACATGTTAACACAGCAATGAGGGCAGAAAAATGAAACAAAAAGTGGAGTTTAATTGTGTAACAATAATTTTTGTTCTCTATTATTTACAAAGGAATTATAGGATTTATAGTGAGTTATAGAAACAAGTAGAAACATCAGAAATCAAGAACAAATACTTCCTATGTGCTAACTTTTTTATGTGTTAATGGTTTTCTTATGAGAGTGCTTGATAAGGAAAATGTTATGTTCTTCCAATACATTATGCTCTTAGAATACGAAAGCACTATGTTTATCTTATAGAAAATGTGGTCTAATAATTCTCATTATTTGATTATTGGATTTAATTAAGACTGACATCCATGCATATGCATACCATATTAAAGTTGTTGATTATCTTAATATAGGTTATAGTTGTTATTTTATCTATGTTACTTGTTAGTGTACAATAGTGCACGAAACAATTCTATTCCATTTGCTTTTGGTCAAATTAAATGTCTAATCAAAAGGATAAACTACAAAGGGATGACAGTTAAGTATAATATTTCCTTGATATGATATTAGAGCATCTTGAATCCTTAAGATGAAGACATCAGTGGGTTGGAAGAGAGGGCTATGACGGAGGTTGAGGGAAGAATGATAGAGACGTACATTACATCATGCACCCTAGAGAAAATATGGAACAAGCTTAAAAGAGAGAAAAGTGATGAAAGAGATAATCAATGCTTCTGGATTTGGATGGGAACAAAATAAGAAATATCAGTAGACAACATAGTGTGGGATAAAAATATATAAAAGTTCTCAAATAAAAAAAAGTATATGCATCCAGTGGCATGGAAGTTCTTTAAACACACAGTGAAAATAAGGTGTGGTTCCATCACATTAGGTGACATAGAAGTATAGTTGATAATACATCATTGACTGACGCCCAAATAAGAATGGATGTAGAAGATGAAAATGATTTCATGTTCATTAGCTATGCACAACCATAGCCCTCTAACACATAGAGGGCAAACAAGAGGCCCTAAACTCAGTCAGAAATAAGTAATGAGTATAAAAATAATTAGTCAATTTATACAATAGCTTGTAGATATCCAACCATCTTCTATCATGCAAAAATGTGGGGCACTGAGAGATCTCTACATGAGAGGGGAAATAAGTCATGAACATTTTATAAGTCAGCTTACTTACTTGGTAATTTTAACAAAGCAAATAGCTTTCTCTTGGTCTCCAATGAGTTGCAGGCTAGTTGGCATCATAAGCAGATTGGTCAACATCAGGTAATGTTAATGTGAAATGTTTGACACTTGTTAATTTAAATGTTAGTACTAAATTGTTTGACACTTGTTATTAATGTTAATGTTGTATTGTGAATATGCATGTTCATTCATATAGTTATCAAATCTTGTTGTTGTATTTACATGATGCTAATGTTAATATTGAATATTGAATCTAGATGTTCTATTCTCATGCATCTATTGATTTATGTTTAGGATGAATAGTATATAAATAATTATATTTATCCTTAGTTTGTGGATACTCATTAAATACTTAAAAGATCAAGAAAAAATCTATTAAAAATCGGGTACAAAAAGTAAAAAAAAAACACAATTTAGTTGACACTATAAATCAAATTTCATGTTATATAGTATGGAAAATATTCTAACACATATTGTTATATTAATAAGTTTATTTGGAATCAACAGATGGTACACATTTCATGTTACGTCCTAAGAGATGGCCAAAATCATTGGCAAAATAGAAATGGTTTTGTTGTAGAATATCTTAGCTATGGTAGGATATGAAATGCAGTATACATATTAGCGAGTTAGGAGGGTAGTGTAGTTGATGCAAGGGTGTTGCATAGTGCACTAGAAGATGACACACATCCACAACAGGTTTGACAATGTAGGAAACTAAACACTAATTTATTTTATTACGATAAATCAAATTGTATGACTAACAAAATACATAGTGTTGTTTGTGAAATAGGTAAAATATTATCTTACAGATGTTGGATATCTAAACATCATTGTATTTTTTACTCCACATAGAAAAAATATGGATACTAACTGTCTGAGCTTAACATTATTACATTAAGGCAAATCGAGATGGCAAAAGAATTGTACAACTATAGACACTCATCTCTACATAGTATTGTAGAACAAGTATTTGGTTTACTTAAGGCAATGTTTCTCATTCTAAAAAATCATGTGTCTTATCCAATATGCACTCATGTCTAAATTGTATAAGCAACATGCATTCTGCACAAATTTATAATCTAGAACATTCCAAATACTAAACAATTTTCATCAGATGAGATTACTGATGATAGAGCCAACGACATTATAAATGGCAATGACAAAAGTATTCAACAAACACAATCATGTGGAAGTAATAATAAACTTTGTGTTCGTACTTCAATTTATATGTGGTATGATATGTTTGAAGTAAGATTTTATTAAAAATATACATTAATCATTATGTTACATGTGATTGTTTTATTTGTGTAATTTGATTTTATTTTAGTAGTAGACTAGACTATATTCATAGTTCATGTGTATGATCTAATTATTTGATTATCCTTTTATTTTTACAAATGCAGGAACTAAATTGTGATGCCCTATCATGTATGATGTGGTCATCAAGGGAGAATAAGATGAATGCATAACGGCCAAATGCAGCTTCATTGACACATCTAAGAAAACTTATTGCTGAAGAGTTGTCATAGGTGTCAGTGTACTTGTAGTAGCTTTAGTCTTGTTTTCGGGTATGTGAACTTTATACCACATTTGTATCAATGTGTGCCGATGTATGGCTTCCAATAGTTGAACATTTTAAACTGTTTACATTTCAGTATTTTATGGTTTTATTTGGTATTGTTGACTTTAACGTATTGACATTTAACACTAATGACATTTTTGTTAGATGAATCAATTTGTACGAGTGATTTTGCTATATGAATGTTTTGGGCATTTGTCTTGCTTTAACATCATTTTGTTATTATATGAATTGACATTGATATAATAGGTCTTGTTATAAATTTGCAATGGTATTGATATAACATTGTTCTTGTGTTGTTGGCATTTGTTTAATATAATGTATCTAGAAACACGTTTGCATTGTTAGCAATAGTTTAAAATAAACAACACCCCAATTTGTCAATAGATGACAAAACATACAAACAAATAGAATTGACCACACATGATACAAAGAAAGAAATGCCGAACAAAATAGATAGGACTAATAGAATAGATAGAACAACAAAAAAGTCAAACAGAACAAACATCGTGTTTTATTCCTAAAACTATAAAAAATGGACAAAAAACACTATTAATAAGATGGACAAAGGTGTTGTATAGAATGCCCTGGCCATTTTGTCCAGTGAGACATGTATCAAATGACCTATTAAAGAACAAAAGTCAACCTTCAATGAAGGTTTGGTGAAGATGTCTCTGATTGGCAATGTGCTTGGACATTTGGTAACAAGTAACAAGTTGCCTATGGCTATGCATGCTCAAATGCAGAGAACCTTGATTCATATATGCTTACTTTGGTTATGAAAAACTAGGTTGGCTGTCATTTGAATAGAACCTTTTACTATCACAAAATAAAACTGAAACGTTATTAGTGCAGACCCCAATATCCTTTAGCAAGAACCATAAGGCCCAGCCAACTGCTGTTGATGCCCATTGTCCTAAGCCATAATACAAAGTCCCTTACTAATAATTTCCTTGATGCAGCTCAACATGCATTTAACAGTTTGATCGTAGCTTTCTAATAGCTGATGAAGTATCCTTATTGTTAACATTATACACCAAAATCCTTTTCCAAATTCACAATTAAACCAACAATAGTTGACCCACATCATACATATGGTGCATGCTTAGTTGTGCGCAACAATATCCATACCCTTCATGGAGACCTTCTTCAACCAATATTCTTGACTCTGGATCTCATGGCAACTTATTTCTGTGGAACTGTAGTGCTGAGAAAAAGAGCCAAAAACTAGGCATGCAATTTATGCTAAAGATTCAATTTTTTTTTTCTTTGTTAGGGTATACTCGTGCTAACTGAACGTTGGATCATTAATTATGTGAGAACCATTGCTTTGCTGAATCAGTTAGGAGGTTAGTCAAATTTAGGCAGCTGGAGTTTATCACATTTACAAATGAGAAAATTATATTATTAGGTTGTTTTGAACAAGCTAAAAATGTCTTGTGTAAATTACATCTCATCATTCTTTGCTTTGTTTATAAATAAAATAAAATTCAGTTATTCTGGAAGTTATTAGATTTATTTTGGTTGGTAGAAGTACTTTAGTAGAGGCTTAGTGGATTTGGGTACAAGTTGAAACTATCATACATCAAACGTTCCAAGAAAAAGGAAAGTTGATTTAGAAAAGGTGTTCCATTCGCGACATGGGAAAAACACTTTATTTGAGCAGTTTTAATGTTTGAAGGAGTAGTTTCACAGGCATTTACAAAGGACTTTAATTTTTTCCAATCAGAATGAAAATTTAATTGAATCCTACAATTTCCCCTCAAAAATGTTTCTATGCTTGGTCATAACACAAAAAAAAATATTTTACTTGTAGGTAAATTTCCACCCTGTTTATTAACACTATAGAAGCACACCCTGAACATGCAGGCCAATGTACAACAACATTTTGCAATGTTTAAAAATTCCAGCTTCTAAATTAATGAAGTTAATTTGGTCATTTGAAAATAACTTGTATAACCTACGTACATACACTTGCACATTATGTTAGTAAAGAAATGATTAATCTTGACAAATGAGCAATTCAATATTAGTTAGCTTTCCTTCACTACTATTTTAATATAATCTCCTGTTTGTCTATGCATGATATGGTTATAGACCTACTATTTGTTCAAAGCTTCAAATGGAGTACAAAATTAAAGGTGTGCAAGTTTTTCTTGTGATTGTTCTGGTTTCAGTCTTTGGTAATGTTAATTAATGGAAATGTATAACAAAATCTTGTGTAATATAGGGTTTCACGTGAAAGGAACCAAAATATGAAGTACCAAAACTTATAATAAACTCTTGTCTAACATATGATGTATCAAAATTACTTAATTTTGGTTGAGTGAAAAATCACATAACAGTTCGAAAGTATAATCGGAGCCAAGGACCTCAAAGTAGATCAGCGCTCGATTGGCTTGATGCCCATGGGAATTGAATTAGGGACTAATGGGGTCACTGATTTTCAAATATGCTCTCTAAACATATGAAAGTTTTCCACAATCTGGGGAGGTGATAGGTTTTCAATCAAAATTTGATCATCCACGCGTGCTTAATTACATGCTTGATGGAATTGTTTTTTGAAGTTTATGGGCGCCTAAAATTGCTATCCCAAGCTCCTTGAAGATTTAAGGTTAAGAAATTGCACTTATTTGTTGAAAAGGGTAGTCTATTTATATATTGATTTTCTAATTACATGGACTGAACATGCTTTTGCCAAAATGTAAATTTGTTCTGTAAATTGTCCAAAAAAACCTGCTTCAACTTACATGCAGAGATAACTCGTAGACACATCTATTTTTTATTCTAAAAAGCCTATGCGTAAACATGCATATGTATCTTTATTTAATTATTATCTTACCTTAACCACCATCGAAGCAAAAGCAGGAGTATATGGTCGACGCAAAAAGTGTAGTTCTTTGTTGTATTTGTGTTCATTGCATTTTTCACTTGTGTTTGTGTTATCACCCCAAAATTTTCAAAAAACGGGGCTATTAAAATTCTGAGTCTATTATTTTTAAAATGAATTTTAAATCCAAGCATAGATCTAAAATCGAAGTTTAGATCCAAATCTAGCATTATCAAATTCAAATTAGATCCAAAATAGGGCAAGACCCATTTGCCCCTCCTTTTAACCAAGAAACTTCTTTTAGAGGGTGATTTTGGTCTTTTGGTGGGCAAGACTCATTTTGCCCCTCCTTTTGACAAAAGAAACTCTTTTTAGAGGGTGATTTTGGTCTTTTGGTGGGCAAGACTCATTTGCCCCTCCTTTTGACAAAAGAAACTCCTTTTAGAGGGTGATTTTGGTCTTTTTTGGGTGAGAAAAGACCCAACTCATTAAATAATAATAATAATAATATATTTTTATAAGTTTAATAGTCAATCATGCCCATTTTCAAGCCATTTATTTTTCAAAATACTTTAAAATTATGTAAAATTCGGATGGAAAAGGAGGGAAATTCAAAAAAATTCAAATTTAGGGTTTTGGCTCCAAAATCTTCTATAAATACCCCTCATTTCCTCCCTCTTGGGAAAGAGAGGCCATTGGGAGAAACCTTAGAGTATTCTCACTTGAAGACTTAGGGTTTCTCTTGAGCTCTCTCTCTCTCCCTCTTTCTCTTTTCATTTTCTCTCCAACTTGGAGTAAGATTCATCTCTTGGAGGCATTAGAGGTATGTAGTCATAATCTCTCTCTTTTCTTTCTTTATAATTTCCCTTCTCATTTTTTTCTTTTCCGTGGCCAAAAGAGATAACACTCTACCTCTTTTTAGAGACAAGAGGCTATGTTCAAGTGCACTAAGAGAATGAGGAGATGAGATGATATTTTGTTAAATCATGCTCTTTCTTTTCTTGAATACATTTCATTGTTATTGTTATTTCTCTTTATGAATACATTCTTGTTATTTATTTTCTTGAATATAGTCTCTATCTTCTTCTCATTTTTTTTCTCTCTTCTTTCTCTCTTCATGACCAAATGAGATAACTCTCAATCTCTATCTAGAGATAAGAGGCTATGCTCAAGTGCACCAAGAGAATAAGAAAATGAGACTATATTTCATTTCATGACCAAATCAAGTTATTTCTTTCCTTGGATATAGTTTTGTTGTTATAGTTTTTTTTTTCCTTTCTTGAATAGAAATTTATTATGGTCTCCTTATATTCTGTTTTTTTTTCCATCTTCCACTCTCCTTAGCCACATATGAGATAACACTCTACCTCTTTTTAGAGACAAGAGGCTATGCTCAAGTGCACTAAGAGAATGATGAAATAATATTTATTTTCATGGTTGGATCATGTTTCTCCACTTAGTTGAATACCTCTTTATCATGCTCTATCTCTTTCTTTATCTCTCTATCATGCTTTCTCTCTTTCTTTATCATGAATACATCCTTATCATGTTCTCTCTTTACTATGTTCTCCCATCTACTATGCTCTCTTTTCACTATTTTTGCTCTATCTACTATGCTCTCTCTCTCTAGTATGTCTTCTCTCTCTCTCTCTCTCTCTCTCTCTCTCTCTCTCCCCCTCTCTCTCTCTCTTTATCATGCTTAGTTGAGTAGTTCTCTCTCCATCATTTTTTTTCTCTCTCTAATGACCTCTTTCTCTTTCTATCATGCTCTTTCTCTCATTAATAAGCTCTCTCTCTATCATGCCCTTTCTCTCTCTAATGTGCTCTCCCTCCTTACCATGATCTCTTTCTTTTTCCTTATTTGAATATTGACTATATGTTTTCTATGGTGATGCTTGGTTTTCACTTATGTATGAATGTAGGGTGAGATTGAGAGTGTGGTTTGGGATTTTCTATTTTGTGTTGTATTAATTAATTTTGAGGTTGAGACTTATCCAACCCGGGAAAAACCCCCCACGAAATTTGTACATGTTAATATTGCATTTGCATATCATTTTACGTTAGTTTCTTTTAATCATTCCATTAGAAACCCTAATGAGTCCCTTATCCTATGGTTTGACTTTTTTTCATACCCAATGGTGGAAGAAACTTATCCCTTTGTCATCAATGAAACTATTACATTTTATGTTTATGATCATGCTCTTACAAAACATTTTCAAAAGAAACCCTCAAATGTGGCTTTGAGGATTTAACTTAGGCTCTTGCATGAGTCCAAGTTTTCCTTTGGCCCATAATAAATTTGAAGTTGGTTAGTTCTCATTTTCTTGATTTTAATCTCATGAAAATACATATGTATATACATACATATTTTCATGTTTCATCTCTCTACCATATAAATGAATGCATACATACTATATCTAAAATTTTTAATTATTTTTTCAAGACAAATGTCTTTATCTATAAACCATATATATATATATATACATATACATATGTATATGTCTTTATTTCTCATCATTAAAAAGTTCTCTTTCTATTCAAACCAATGAAGTTTTACAAACTTTCTTATATGTGTATATATAGTAATATATACCCATGAATGCGTAATTCTTCTATCTCCCTCTTTTCCTCTTTCTTTTGAAAGTCTCATTTTCCTCCTCCATCTAAATGCAAACTTCATTTTCTTTGTAAACTTACATATACGTATATATATATATAGACATATGTATATGAATACATACCTCTTCCTTTTCTTTGATCTTACAAAATCTCTTTTATTTTCTCATTCTCTATATTTTCTTGTCTCTTTGTCATTCTTTTGGACATTTTTCTTTTCTAAGGATTTTGTTATGTACCAACTTCATTAAGACCACAAAACAAGTAATGACCCAATATTGGATTCATGCTTGACGGTCTACAACCCCAATTCATTTTCTAAAATTTTTTATTCTTCTCAAACATTTAGATGTATGTTGTGGTAGGAATGTCTTAGATGAATGTTGTGGTAGGAATGCTTTATTTTTTTCAACCATATAGGATCAATGCATTCATGCGTTCACTTTCACGTAATACCACTTATGTTCACAAGCATCTCTCCAAAAAGAATTTAAGCAAGAGGAGATGGAGCTCTAACTAGGTGGTAATCGAATTAGAGCAAAATCTCAAACCTACTTAAAGTCTTAAGAGAACACTAAAGTGATTTCAAAATAATTTCACAAGATTTTCAAATAATATTTACTAATTCCATCTATTCCTCAAAATATTTCACATTTTTAAGTAACTCTTCAAGCGTCTTTTCAAAAGTTTGAAACATCAAACTTTCAATATTTTCTACACCGCATATAAAATGAAAATGATGTTTAAGTTAAAATGAAATGCATCAATGATAAATATAGCTCTTGGGTTGATTACCCCCGGTAAAGGCGCCAGGAACGATCGATCCTCGTACTGACGGACGAGTCCCTTTCTTTCCTCTTTTAAAACAAAAACCTCATTTTTCTGGAGCACTCCAAAACCAATGAAAATTTTGGGATGCAAACAGTTTGGAATGCAAGTTTTAATATAGATTTATTGGACTAAAGGTGTTTAATTTGGTTACATTATTGCATAGTGTATATTTGGAAGTTTATTGTTTTGTCATTGGACTTAGGGATGTCAACAGATCAAATTCGAATCATATATATCTTTTATACCTTATCCACTTTTTCGAAAATCTATATATATTCAGATTTGAATTCATATTTGAATTCGGATGAAGAAAAACCCTTATACAACATCCAAGTCCAAATTTTGAATTCATAAATAATTTGAATCAGATCCGACTCCCATTTTTACATTAACACCTGAATGCGAATCTGATTTTTAAACTGAATGGAAACCATATTGTAAACATTGAGAATAAAATATTTATCGAAAACTATAGTCGACCAGAATCTGAATCCGAATCCGGTCAATATGTAGGTAAGTCTGATTCTGATTAGATGTCATTCTTATATCCGAATCTGATTGAAAATCTTAATTGGGTGTCAAAATTGTGTATATCCTATTCCTTTATGCAGGGTCGGATATCAAATTTGAATCGGACTTATTGACGTCCCTAACTGGACTAAGATGATCAAACTTCTTAAATTGGTTTAACTTAAACTTTTGCAGGCAGTGCTATTTGGAAAAAAATCATTTGAAGGTGACCAATCATAGAAACCTATGATCAAAGGCCTATTTTATAATGTGAGTATTAATTTATAACTATTTAAATTGAACTCTCTCTCTCCCTCTCACACACACACACACATATGTTTAGAAATTAATGACATGCACGTTGAAAAATTAGGACTCACTTATCAATCCCAAGGTTTTCTGAATATGAATATATTCGTGGTCATTTTGAATGTGGATTTACAAGCCATTAACATATATTCATATAAAGAGTTCACATATATATCCTGCAAGAGTTTACCCCGGCCTAGTACTAGAACAGATGAATCAATTAAGAGACTATAGCTAATACTACTAGAGAGTAGACTACAGGAGGCGAGTTCAAACTTTATGTCAACAGCCTGAAAGATGAATGAAGCCTCACAACTATGCACTTAAGGGCTTGTCAATCAGTGTCATAAGCCTAAGAAGCTTTTCATTGTTTTCTGTCTAGACTACTCTATACGCTGGTTCAAATGAAGATATCGAAAAGTCATTGTAAAACAAGGGTTTGAAAAGAGAAAAGTTACATTATTAATTGAACGGAGGAGTTTGAGTAAACTGTTCCTTCTGATCACAACAAAGTTATGGATGTATGTGTGAGTCCCCTCCCATCAAGTGTCATAGGACCAACCTAACGCATTAGCTAGGTTTTCATAAAGAAACGCGTCTTCGTCCTTAGATTAGGATTCGTATCATTTGATTAATTGCCTGTCACCACAGTGAAGTAAAAAGTTGCTCCACCAATCAACGACCCCACAAGGTTCCAATTAAAAGTCTTGGTTTCATATATAGTTGTTGTCTGAAAGATTGTCGATCAAATCGACTAAGCCAAATTAGAATTTCACTATGCTTGGACAAAAATGAAGTGTATAAAATAGTTGGGTTACTTATTTTCTGTGAATTTTACACAAACGACTGAATTAATACTCTCTTAGAGACTTATGATTCAACACTCGGATTAGAGTGAGAAAGTTGCTCATTTGCCCCTGGGGCGGAGATAGAAATTTTTAATGAGGTGGGTCGATTTAAAGTTTCTAAATTTTGATCAGGACTGAAATATCATTTTTCAAAACTTTTATATAAAACAAGTGATATTTTTTAAAATTTACATGTAAATTTATTTTTTTTTCTTCTTGAGGCAGGACCAAGACCCATGCTCTGCCCTGATTCCCCCTACCTCCGAGGTCCTGGACCCTTTGTGTTCTATGTTGGGCTGCTATACTTGTATATAAATACAATAAAGTAGCACCCATATTGAAATCAAATATTCCGGCAGATGGAGGTGGTTGAGGGACCTTTTGACCAGAGATGGAGGGAAGGGCGGCTGGTAGTAGCCTCAGATTTTGGAGAAAAAATATAGTTATATTTTTTGGAATTTTTCAATGTCATCTATGTTTAAAAAAAAAAATTGTTCTGCTCTTGTATAAATTTTGAAAATATCATTCAGGCCTCCCAATAATTTTTCTTTTTTTCACTCGACGCTGTCCAATTGGCTCCTGCAAGATCTTGACAAGACCAAAGCAAACCATGAGATGGTTGGTAGGTTGGATGACAATTCCCCTCTTGTATAAGGAAGTTCATTTTTTACTTCAGGATGGTGAACACGACGACCCGCGATACTCTTCATATGTTCTTCTTCACACAAGAGAGATAATGTTGCGTTTCTTTGAGTAGTCCATAGTTGTCTGGTACTATATCAATGTACTAGCTAGCTGCATACTTCACATCTTTTTGGTTCCAATCAAACAGATCATAATCTTGCTAAGATTTCCTATCAGGATTACATAGTGTTATGCAGGATTCTATTGACCGGTATGATAAATAGAGCTAGCCTATAAGAATTCATCTGTTTCTTATTATATAACAATTTAAATTATGTTCAAATTCAAAAAATGGATCAGGATACTGGTTGATAGCAGAGCAAGTTGTTGGCTAGGGT
Organism: Nymphaea thermarum; assembly: GCA_011799765.1. Lineage (NCBI taxonomy): Eukaryota > Viridiplantae > Streptophyta > Magnoliopsida > Nymphaeales > Nymphaeaceae > Nymphaea > Nymphaea thermarum. The sequence continues at coordinate 119,940 of JAANDH010000641.1, read as the reverse complement.
GGGCCACTGCCCACATGAGCCTATTAAAAATTTACATTATAATATCTTAACTTTACATTGTTAATGACTTTAAAATTATATGCAATGCCCACACAAATTTGTATCACCAATGCAAGTGCCCCATGACTAAAGAATCCTGGTTCCTCCATTGTTGATACGCTGTATCGATGATACAAGACATACAATGCATATTGACCGCCAAACTTTATTGGTGTGCAAACAAATTAATTATTTATGGAAGTACTGACTCAAAGATTGAAGCATATCCATAGAACACCATGACAAAAGGATTCCGTTAAGAAACACCTGTTGTATTACTCGCATTTTCAACAAAGACTGTCCAATAATGGAACACAGAAACTCTTACCTCGATAGCCATTTGTGGTGTTACTAGCTATCCTTAGCTTAAAGGTATCTACCTCAGCTGCCTTTCTTGCGCCTTCAGGGTTTCACGGAAACGTTTCTCGTGCGTATGCTTTGTCAAAGAAATTGATCATCTGGTGACGATTGCTGCACATATTCAAGCCCACGTTCTTGCACATTTAATTAATTTAAACACTAGCTTAAACATTTTTTGTTATTTACATAATTTTTTTTACCAAATTCCATATATAAATGCACAAGTAACAATGTAGAAACTACGGATATATATATATATATATATATATATATATATATATATATATATATATATATATATATATATATATATATATAATCCTTAGATTTCACCTCTTGAATTTAAACTGAAAAATCCTACGGCCTCTCACAACATGCCACCTGGTGCATTGCATTGGGCAGTGTGTTCAATCATGCCCATGTTCATGTTAATGTAATTGTAAAATAAAAAATAAGGAGGCAAGCAGCAGAACCACAACATAAATCCTTATAAAATGAGATTTTTCCAAATGTGTAAATAAGAATGTTTTGTAAAAACGTTAATGTTCAACAATCAGAGATCTTTAGCTTTTAAACTCATTTAATAAGTTTGGGGTGTGGGGTGCGCTGTTGCCATTCTTATGTAGCACCGACGATGCTTGAGAGGCCATCGCAGGTAGACATCCGATCCTTTTTTATTTACAAAAATATTTAAACTAAAGGGTGTTTTATATTAAATTAGTGTTTATAAATACATTTACAAAAGTTTATAATTTGTTTAAAACACATCTTAATTAATGTAAGAGGTCTGGTTCCCTTACTCAAGTGGTTTGGTACCTCTGTTATATATATATATATATATATATATATATATATATATATGCATGTGTCTGACATGCATGAGAAACGTGTTTCAATGTTTGCATGCATGCCATCCTTGATTTATATAACATTTAGTCCTGCAAATTATATTTGTAGAATGCTTTTCCTAAATAACCTTAAAAATAAAAGGCATGCCTAATCTCAAAACGTGGATTGATTTAATACACAAATTCTCTCTCTCTCTCGCGCACACACACACATACACTAGGAGGTCTCTGATGACCTATATTCGTTTCACAACCGTATGAATGTGCTCATACCTTGCAAGTGAAAAAAAAAAAAAAAAACTTTACAGAACTCATTAGTTGTCCGTAGCATAAATAAGGTCATTTGTAAAGATCTAGTAATAAAAAAATTTGAAGGTTGGGCTTATAAATATCATCCTACTTTTCTAAAGAATATGACTTCTGCATCTAGTAGTAATTTTTATGTGCATCTTCACGAACTTTAATTTGTATACTTACCTTTATAAAAAGATGTTATATGATTGGCCGTACAGAACTGCGTATATGAGGAAGATGTTGGTCCACATATGTTTCTATTAAGTCTTAACTTTATATCCACACAAAAAAGTGTACTTTTTTGTCCAATTAAGCTTATAATGACATTAAAATGTAGATGTAATCTTTAATGCTTGTTTAGTAAAAGGGACATTTTAAATTCGATTAAAGGTCATTCTATCATATATATATATATATATATATATATATATATACATGTATTTATTTGTTTATAAAGAAATAACTCATCCAGTACATGTTTGCCATAGAATAAAACGTGACAAGTAAATTTCATTTGAAAAGACCGGAGGGTGGATGAGTGACCGGATTATAAAATAGAGGGGAGTATGATGATGACGTGATCTTGTGTCACGTCCCGCTCCCGACGTGTCTGGCTGCGACCGACCTCTCGGCGTTCTGGTCCGGCGCCGGTGGCCCGGCCACGTGACACGTGCTCCAGTCGAGGACGAGCAATGAAACGCTCGCTTTGAACTTTGACCGACTGGGCAAAGCCCCTTGCAAGTGCACCGTCAGCAGGAGCAGGTGGTCCCCGCTGACCCAAAAAGCTAGTGGGCCCCACCTGGACCATGTCCGGCGTACATACTAAGGCGCTTGACGACCGGGGCCTCCCCCACACCGCCCTCCCCAAAAAACCTTCTCTCTGCAACTTTCATGGTGGAAAAAGGAAGGAGGTGAACACTAACTCTGAAAGTGCAGCGGTGAGGGAGGATTTCTGAGAAATTTCGGACATGGGTTTTCCGTTTTCCGACGGTTTTGATGATTTCTTTGCCGGTGAGTCCCTGGAGATCCATGACCTAGCGGCCAGTTTCGAAGCCCCTCCCCCGTTCTTGAGCTTCACCGACTGCCTCCTGCAGACCGATCAGCTCCCCACAGACGACGGGTCTATCCTGAACGCCGACGTTCTCGACCTGCCGTACTCATGGACGGAGCCATTCAATAACAGTTCCGGCGACGGCAAGACCACCGTGAATAAATCTACTGTCGTGGCTCCATCTACACCAAACTCCATGGATTCATCCTCATCCGTGGAGGCAGCCGGAGAGGAAATAGCCAAGCAGCACCAAGGTGCAACGAAGAAGGAGGGAGAAACAAAGAAGACAGTGTACGTTCATCAATCCTTTTGACCATATATAGTTTTTTTCATGGTGCACTTCAGTTCTTTCTATGGCTGTTTCTGTTTGAAAGGTTTATTCTGGCGATGAGACATGCACCAGGAATACGTTTCGGTTTCCCTGCAAACGGGATAAACCAGGATAACGCATGTTGCACCACTTGATCTGGAATCATGTTTGCATAATCTAGGATGAAAGTACCTACCTTTAAAGGCAAACCGATCATGCCCGGAAGTTAGAAATCTTTCAGCCTGTTGTTTCTACCTAACTCTACTGGCAAGATTTGGAAAAATTTCTTGATTTGCTGTGAATATGCACCCACGCATACTGTAGCTTTTCCCCCTGTGAATGGCCTGTCTCAGAATCAGGGTTATTTTTTCCCCAGGAAGAAGCCAAAAAGAAAAGGAGAGAAAAAGGAAAAGGGGCCACGCTTTGCTTTCATGACCAAGAGCGAGGTGGATCACTTGGAGGACGGATACAGATGGAGAAAGTATGGCCAGAAGGCTGTGAAACACAGTCCATATCCAAGGTCTGTTCACAATCAAATCAACAAGATGTTCTTCCTTCCACTGCATGCCTTGTTTATTTCTGAGCAGAATCTAGTCTCCCTTAGTTTACTCATCATTTACTTAGTTATTATATCCATCTATGAGAAATTTCCATCCTTTTCTGTAAAGGAAAAGAGAAATTTCAGAAAGAAAATGGCGTTATTAGAATGACCATGTTCGTGTTTTTGTCTCAGGAGCTATTATAGGTGCACCAGCCAGAAGTGTCCTGTGAAGAAGCGAGTCGAGAGGTCGTTTAAGGATCCATCCATTGTCATCACCACATACGAGGGGCAGCACACTCACCAGATCCCAACTGTGCTGAGAAGAAACGGATCTGGAGCGCCATTAACGCCTCCTCTTCTTGCACCAGCAAATCATGACTTCTCCTTGGGAGGAAGGGTGCAACAACTCCTGGAGAGAAGTGTTTCCCCTTATGACTTCAGCCCTCTGTTCATGAGAAACGCCAACTCTCATGCTTTTAGCCACAGCAGTACCCAACTGCATGACTATGGTCTGCTCCAAGACATGGTTCCTCCATCCCTGCATCTCCAATAGTCACCTTTTCTATCTTGCTGTGCATATTCGAGATTATTTCGTAATCTGTATGCCTCCATATCATTAATTATAACCTTATCTGTTCAAATCGAAATGCTGTTTTTCCCTTGCCTTTCTTTTAATTTCTGAAGAAAGAGTTTCATTGATTACTAAGTTTGAATATCAATTGAAAATTTTTCCAGAAACAATGGATTTAGATTCTGGCCGTATTATTGAGGAGGGGGAAAGGGGGGAGTGGATGGCATTCATGATCAAACCAGTTGGTTTTGATGGTGGTCCCGTGAGTAGGATTCTTCATGCTGTTACACATCATGTCTTCAAGTGTCGGTATCAACTTTACGAAAAGTTCTTGTAAATTCGATCGATCGATCGATCGAGGGAGAGAGAGGGAGAGAGAGAGAGGAGGAGGAGGAGGAGAAGAAGAAGAAGAAGAAGAAGAAGAAGAAGGTTCACTGCTGAACTAATTACGGATGAAGATGTGCACCCTGCTAATTTGGTAGCGTTCTAAATTTTAGATTCTTCTTCGCCTTGCATGGGAACAATGTCTCTGGCATGGAATATGAGAAACAGTATTACGCATAAAAAGGATTCCTAAGGGGCACTTCCCACAGGACGAAGTGGGAGTGGGACCAGTAAGGTCTCCTCGTTTCAGAAAACAATGGCGGATGTTCAAATGCTTTTTCAAACAAGCAATCAAGCCTGCTGTCGGTGAAGAAAAAGAGAGACATTGAATACTAATGAAGACAATGCACAATTAATACTTATCACTATCTGTTTTACATGAACAAAGCAATATTATTCAATAGCAAGAGAGTAAACAGATAATATAGTACGTGCTTGATGCATTCGTAGCAATTTAATTACAGTTAAGTAACACGGACTCTATAAAACAATAAAAAAAACTTGTATATGAAACATAAATAAGAGGAGTGTACGACATGAAATTGGTCTTTCACTAAACAGTAAGACCGACTCATTCAATGTTCTTTTATATGGGGATGTTTCAAGGACGCTATATATTTACCTGGCCTATGAGGAGTAATTGCTTGTGCAGGTCATCTTACATATGTTTTGTGCCTACGTTTAATAAATTAACATAGGTTTTTTAGTTTCTACCCTCTACATTCAAGCATTTTCTTGTTCATATATCTTTAACCATTGATCACCATTTGGAACTTCGCCATTATGATTTTGGAGCATATCAATCTACTGCTGCCGAGCGAGCTAATTAAATGAATTGAACACGCCTGTCGCACATCATTAACAGACCCAGCTCTGACTCGCTTGCATAAGCTCATGCCCAGCCGAGACCAGTCTAAAGAGGACGACTCGATCCATGAACTTAAATGCACAATCTTTTATTGCGCCAAACAAGCTAAAGGTTCATATAAATGAGCTACAAATAAGTCTTGCAATTTTGACTGAACAAAAATGAATTGAAGGGGAACAAAAATGAACCAAGTTAGAGTAGTAGCTAGCTGGGCTCATTAATTTAGCCGCCCATGCAATATTATTGGGGGTTTTATCCAGATTCCTTTTTCCTATATCGTGATTCTTATCCAGTACTTCTTCTTTGTATCTATCGAATCCTTTTCATTTACAGGATTTACGCAGTTTGGTCGCGTAAGTAAGGAAAAAATGGGAACTCTTGCTGGATTGCCTGACCTACTGGAAGCTAACTTGGAAGAATATATTTATCATCATAAAGAAAATCTGCAACCCAGTTAATATCATAATACACATGAGCTTAGGTGAAAATCCGAGTTCAGCTATTTGCAGCTTGTCATAGTACGTATGTAGTATCTAACAACTTATATGACCTTGCAGAAGATCATTTTCTAAGCTTACGGGCTTCCACGTAATGGCATCATAAAAAACATGAGTTCTCATCATGACCCTAATATTTGTCTCTCGCTCTGTATGTTTTCGTGCTTGTATCCATATCTATTACTGATATTTCAGCAACTCAGTTGGTTCCAGAGATTTCTTGATGAACCTTTCAACTTCTACCATGATCTTAATGATCACCCAGAAATTTCTGGCAAAAATATTCACAGCGCAACGACAAGTTATTCGGATCAGACTCAGAGAGCACTCACTTGTGAATGTGCGAGATTTCATAACAGTAAGAGAACCTGTAATGAAAATATAACAGTTAGAACATATTAACAAAGCCTTTACCGCAAATGAACTTGGAGAAGAAGATCAGGTGCAACTCAGAACTAAAAGACTGATAACCAGGATTTTTCATTTTCAGCTTATCCTGACAGTTGTCAGTGACACTGGTCCATCTAGTTGAATTCAGTGTACAAATTAAACAATGAAAGAACTGCAACGTCCATCGGTTCTTGAGAAATGTTTCACCACAACATGCATCAAAACAGGCATATAAAAAGGCCCACAAGTGAATAAATTAAACAAAAGCATATGTAGAAGAAAGTGATTGCTCCATGCCGAGCCTTTGACAATCTTTGCTTCTTTAGGTCACAGCCAATTGCAATTGTGGCAGCCATACACAGGCCTGGGACCCACACATGTGCCAATGGCCGGCTTTCCAGTGTATGAAAACTAATGGTCAAATGAATTATGCCTCAGTTGCGTATATATAAAATGCACCTCATTTGTGAAATAATTTGAATAAAAGTGTGTGTGCGTGCACACCTGTTTTGTGTCTCTTTTCCCCAAATTTTGGTATGGATTCTCATTTTATCGGCTCAGTTGAGTATATATAAAATGCACCTCATTTGTGAAATAATCCCAAGAAAGTGTGTGTGTGCGTGCACACCTGTTCTATGTATGTCTGTACTGTGCACAAATTAAGTTTGGCATTTGTAAAGTGTGTCCTTGCAGCTAGTGGTAGAAACCGTGGAGAAGCACTGTTTATTGCGATTGAAAATGAATCTCACTCAAAGTTTAGACGCTTTCAACACTAAACATGGATCTTCAACGACAATGATCGAAAATTGGTAGACCAAGTTTGTAACAGTAGACTCAAATGGATTGACCGAGTCGTAAGTTGGGAGTTGTTGAGACTTGAGACATTGCTCATAATCGCTCATTAGTGCAGATTGATTAGAAAACAGAAGTTACAGTGCTTTGACAGGAGCATGGTCATCTACAGTATCTTACCGAATGAATGCTACCCAATGAGGTGGTCAATGGCGTTTCAATGGAGTTAGTCTGCACTTTTTTGTTACTGATAACTCAAAGTTTATATGTGCCACAAGTTAGTTAAGCATCAAAGAGAAAAGGAAGATTCGGTCAAGACTTTTGGCACGTTGATCACCTTCAATACTGATGGGTGTTTGCAACATATTATGCATAGGCTCTCTGGATCTGCCATTAATAACTATAACAGATGGATAACTAAGAGAACTGATGGATCTTTATGCACGATCGAAGTCCAAAGACTAGAGCAGTAAGCGATAAGTGGCCACAACCAGAACAAGTTGTCAGTTGAAGCTACAATAACAATGTTGGTTTGATGTTGAATATTTATTTGTGTTCAGGATACAGAAACATGCACCATACTTAGAAAATCAAGGTGAAAACGAGAATTCAGAACTAGCAAATCGACTGACTTTGCGCTTAAACCATAGTTTTTCCATGCCTATGGAGAATATTTAATTTAATCTGATACCAACCTTTGAATATAGATTCTCTATGCCCAAAAGAACTTGATTTGCTTTTGTTTCTTCAATTTAGCCTTTGCTTGTGAAAATCATTTGGAATAATCAACCTTCTCTCTTATTGGAACCTGCAGCAAGCAAATATTTGGTGCCTCCATGCATGGCAATGCAAACAGCAAGATAATGATGCCATTCCTTTACAGCTTACGTTTTGGACCCAAAAGTTTGAACTAATAAAATCTTCAGAGCATTGCAGATATTTGTAGAATTCGATTCTGAAACTGATACAACCGGCTCAAATCAAAACGGTGCCAACTCTCTGAACGATTTTTAAAATAAATTTCAAGCAAATGAGATGATTTGGCAAAAAAAAAAAAATTGCATGTCGCAGTGCAATTGCATCAAGAAAATTGCCTTCGTGTATGTAGATATTATATATAGAAGAAACAGTGAAAAGATACATAATGACATGTATCTTTCTTTCTCAATGAAGAAAATTCCTGTTCTCGTCATCATCACCATCAGTACGTTGTGGAACCAAGGGGCCTGTGCTTCTCACTTTTACATGTTAGGGAATGTGGATAACCAAAGGAAAATTCATGGTGCCGCCGGTCGTCGCGTAGTGCCCGCAGTTTGGAGCATCCGCACTGCCGTGAACCTTCCTCGACGTACCGACAGTCCTTTTAAGGTGATGTAAAAGGGATGATGTGCAGAACAGTTATGGGGGAGGGAAGGGTGTGCTTACCTTGATTAATTAAATGTAGCAGTGGGTGCACGTATTTTCTCCACTACCGAAGCTAGATCCGTTAATCTGCCTATAAACCTGCAAACGCTAGTCGCTAGCTGCTTCAGAATCCTCATAACTTTTTTGTGGTACAAACTAACTCTTTGGCTGCGTAAAAATGGAAATCAAATATTAGATTTCATCATCATCATCTCTCTCTCTTTTCTAGATTTCCTTATGCATTGTAATCGAGCAGGCGCCACAGGCAAGTCCTAGTTAAGGCACATATTGCGGTTTTCTATGAGGTTGAACTTAAACCGTTCAGATTAAAGAATGGTAAGAGTAGATACATAGATAATGTCCGCCTTACACTAATTCCTTGAACTCATAGATAATGCCAAGAAATTACTAGTGTATGATGATCCATTTAAATATGGGCTTCAGTTCACACCATTATGCAATCATACTTGGGGCATCGCTTCAACCAAATCACACATTATATATATATATATATATATATATATATATATATAATTTGTTAAAAATACGAAGATTTTCTAAAGGTTGGTCTAAAATAAGATTGACAATCCCATGATGACGTGTGAATTTTAAATGAGTGCAATATTTAGAGTGTGTACGGACCTTATCTTGCCTTTCTCTTGTATGTGTACACATAAATATGCATATATAGCTATAGAGAGTCACCTAGTTCACTCATGAAGGTGACTGATTCATGATAGATGGCTGAAAAAAAAAGTATGAACTAATAGTAAATGATGAAAATGTGTATTACCTTTTTTTCATCCTGTTTTTTTTGGACGTCAATCCTAATGAATTAGATGGTCATTATGAGTGAACTAGGTGATTATGGATAGCCAAAGTCACCATTCATCTCTCTCTCTCTCTCTCTATATATATATATATATATATATATATATATATATATATATATATATATATATATATATATATATATATATATATATATATATATATATATAAACTTTTTAGAAAAATATTTGTAATCTTGTGTAAAATTTTCTAATATAAAAGAGAAACCATCTACATTCTTGCATTCGAAAGAAATAACAAAAGAAGAACTTGGTACTGCTGTCAAAGAGGATTTTGTCCAGAGTACAAAAGCCTTACTAATCTTTCATGTCTTAATTTGCCGTGTTCTTTGTTTTTAATGCGGAGACCTATATAGATCGACGTGTAAATTTAAGGTAAAGGGGTGATTGATAGAGAAACGTTGTGCTCCTTGAAACTTAAATCTCTTTCAAAGATTGGGTCAAATTTATAAAACAGTGAAACATTGAGTTTCAAAAAACACAATGTTTTTGTTACCAAGCACTTATGTAAGGAGGGTGCGGCCGCACCCTATTGATTTCAGTTTTTTTTATCAAATTTGATATTATTCATATATTATAATAATAAATTAATAATAATAACACATACCCTCACCGCACCGCAGCACCGCAATTTTTTGAGATGTGCCGTGCCGGTACCCACACCCAGCATTTTGGTGACATAGCCAAGCACTCGTGTGAAGCTGTAAAGATAGGGAATGAAGGAAGGAATCTCTCTCCTTTACAGCTTAATTAGTAAAAATGGTAAAGCAGATCGAGAGCATGCGCCTTAGCCAACTTGCTAATACGGAAAGCAACAGCGAAAACGACGTTGTGCATATCCCTTGGTTTCATGATCGACATGCTTTCCACTCATTTCTCCTCTTCCAACTCATTAAATGCCATTAAAGTAGCAGTTCCGTAACTCTAATATAAAAGTTTTACTAGGTTAGCTCTTAACTTTATTTTCAAATAAATAAAGAAAAAGCTTTATGACATAAAATTGTACAGTTAAATATAAAATTCCCTTTTCCTTTTCCTGTTTCACTCGACTAGTTAATTAAAGAGTAATTAATGTAGGTAAAATAAGGACTACGGTAATATTTTCGTCCAAACTTATTCTAATGGAAAATAGACGTAGGTAACTATTGAATTCTACAACTCGACATAAGAATTAAGTACATTAGAGTCCACAAAAGCGGCAACCTAATGTGTTCGAGGATGGTAGAATTGGTCACCAGCCTTTGGAAGTTCAATGTTGTCAATTTAATTTCTTATTGACTCGTATTGGCCGGCATGCATAATTTCATTGCAAAACAAATCAAAAGACAAATGGCTCAACCAAGGGGCGGAACCAGAATTTTTTTCAAGGGCGGGCTAAACGGTTTAATAAATTTATCCAGGTAGAGCCAAACTAAACTCGAATCTAAAAATTACATTACAGAACTAAAAAATTTTAATTTTTATAATGTATTTTTTTTTTGAATTAGTTGGGATGGAGCCACGGCATAGGCGGGCCCCCCTTCCTCCACCCTAGGCTCAATTGGACCCCTTGCGAGTATTGGCCAATATCAAGCTCAAATCGAAATTATGTATATATAATTTCGATTTGAGCTTGATATTGGCCAACACTCGCAAGGGGCCCTATTATATTTTAAATTTTCTAAATGACCAGACTTTCATATACAAGATTTTGATTGGGATCATCTAGCAGTCAATTTTAAAGAGATATTAAGTTGCAAATATAAAAACAAGAGTGCAAAATACCTTTCAAAAGAAGAGGGAGAGAAAAATGCAAAAGGAAGGAACCAAATAAATTTTCTTAAAAGAAACTTCTTGTCTTTTTTGGGGTATTTTAGATTTTGGAAAACACACCTTGCCTTTTATTTTTACAACTCAATCTTGATCTCTTTCAAATTGAATTTGGACTGGATATTCCCATCAAGTTTGGTATACAAGTCAGCCATACATGAGTATGCCTTAGTTGACATCAGGGTTTATTCAAATACAAATAAAGATCGGATCCAAATCATATCTAGCATATTAAAAATTGAAAAAATCATCAAACCTTAGGTGCCACCATTAATGCCGTTTATATATATAATAACAAAATGAACGCATATAAAAGTCACTGACGTTTTATTCTTTTTGAGGACAGACAAAATCAAATTTTTTGGAGAGAGAGAGAGAACTTGCATTAAATGAAACTAAAATGTCCAAAGAGTAGTGCATGCAAGGGTACAGCCTTAAAAAGAAGACACAACAATAAAAAATAAAAAACAAAGAAGTACAGAAGAAGCCAGAAACAATATCTACGAAATCAAAATGCGGACCCCAAAAGAAGACGTCATTGCCAGTGATCCAAATCTGCCACTAAAAGCTACATTACCATATATGCCAAATAAATCACCAACACTTAAGACTTGCAAAGGGCCGGCGGTCCATAGAGAAAATCATGTACAAAAGAAGATGGAGAAACCACGGAGCAGGAGAATGGTGAAAAGCATGAAAAAGTCGTTCGACCTGGCTAGAGGTGCGCATCCGGCCGGGTACCTAACGGGTATCCGGGTACTCAGTTTGATCGGGCCTTGGTTTGGGCTCAAAAAAACTGGCTCGAGCCCGACTCTTATCAGGCATGCTGCCGAGGCCTAAACCTCATCACAGGGCCTTGGTTTGGGCTCGAAAAAAATGGCTCGAGCCCGACTCTTATCAGGCCGGGCCAGCTTGATGCCCAGGCCTAAACCTCCTCACAGTCCCAAAACAAGTGACAAAAACTTTCAAAAGCCTGTTAAAAAAAAACACAATGAATAGCGAGGGGCAAACCCCATGCTTGCAAATTGACTTGAGTCTGAACTTTATCTTATAAGACAAACCAAACATGAAGGCAGATCTGAGGTGGGGGGGTGAGGAGCCCACAAGAAAACCTTGAGTTGCTGGAAATTTCCAAAAAACAAAAAACCCAAAGCCATGTCTCTTTCTAGGGTAGTTAATTTTGAAGGATGAAGTTGCTGGAAATTTCGTAACCATGTGTCTCCAAGCGACACCTCAAACACTCTTTTCCTATCTTTTCTCGTTTATTTATTTAAATATTCAATAGCATTTGCATTAATCTTATGACATTCTGACTGTTGTGCATCAATACGACACTCTGATTGTTGCTAACTCTTCTCAAACGTGATGATGGTAGCCATGCACTTTCTAGGAAACTTCATTCCCTCCCTCCCTACTTGAAACATCAACGGAACATAAGTTATCATAAAAAAGTAAAATTTTTCATGATATTAACTTGATTGCCCTCCTTCACTTTCCAATATACCACTTAAAAAATTGAAAATGCAACTTAATAATAAAGAGTAATATAGACAAAAGCATTGCAACTGATTCTCAAGTTAATAAAGGCTCACTCTAAACAGTGGACAGTCCTTTTTTAACCAAAGATGGTCATATGAAAATTGTCAAAAACAGCGTTTTATTTGAAATTATAAACAAAAAATCCTGAAAAAGGAAAATTTCCTCCTATTTTCCCATCTACGTGATTGTGGATCTATTCCCGTCGGCTGCAAACTAGATTTGGATGTTTGAAATTGAGCCAGGCAGCTACGTAAGGAGTAAGGAGAACAACAGTTGGTTGACCTATGCTTAGGGGTAATGCTAGAATTCAAAATTTTGATAGGGGCTGAAATATCATTTTTTTAAAATTTTTGTATAAGATATATGAACTTTTTAAAAATTTACAAGTAATTTTTTTTTGCGGGGCACCAAGGCTCCTGCTGGCCGTCCCTTGGTTCTATCCCTGCATATGCCCAAGCTTGAATGAGGTCGATTTTCAGTTTGATTTGGACTTAAACTTCTCCATTTTGTCGTAGTAGTGATCATCTCTTAGTCATGCATGCTTCCACCTCTCTCTCTCTTTATATATATATATATATAAAATCCTATGCCCAAGCTTGAATGAGGTCTATTTCCAGTTTGATTTGGACTTAAACTTCTCCATTTTGTTGTAGTAGTGATCATCTCTCTCTTTCTCTCTCCATCTAACCAAGGACTTCTATCTCAAGTAGATGGATGGTTGAAAGATAAACAAAGGGGAAAAGGTATCAATTATTATTAAAATAATAAAAATGTCCAATCACATTTTTCTTCTTACTTTTGGCTGAACCGTCCATCATGTTGGATCAGAGCATATTAAACGTTTGAGTGACTCTAATTCAAATTATATATATATACACATCCTTTTATGCCAGTTTTATGGAGTATGGGGTTGGTACGCTCCACGAGGAGCCTCCAATCTTTGATTTAGAAAAAAAGAGAGCAAGGGAATCTTGCCCTCTCTGGTTTGGAGGGGAGAGCCCTCCCGTTTACAAGGGGAGGCTGTCGCCTTCCCTCCACAGAGCCGGCAATGTCTGGCTGAGCGTCGTCAGAACTATGGAGGGGAGGCGACAGGCTTCCCGCCCGCCCCCTCCGCCACCACCACAAACTTCAATGGGCGTCATTCTACACTCACTGGTCATACCCCATTGGCATAAAGGGGAAACTGTATTATATATATATATATAAAAGACATGAATTTTTGTGGTCATACGGATGCTCCTGCATATTATATATATATATATATATATATATATATATATATATATATATATATATATATATATATATATATATATATATATATATATATATATTTTAGTAAGGGTGTTCTGGTCTTTTTTGTTATAGTATTTTGGTCCTTTGTATCTTTTTAATCTAACCTTAAGTTAGCGACAGACTAAGTTACCGGGCGAATGGTGTTTATAATTAAGTAATGATGCAAAACTTAGTTATCTTTCTAGTAATTAATATGTTGCGTTTTCAATATTGCGAATTCAATAGGTATGTTCATGAAAATTTTTCGCCAGAAAAGTTGTGAACCATATTTATTAGTTGAGAAACATCAGGCCGTCGATTAAAATAAACTTTGTAAAAAATTTGATTTACATATTATCAAACCGCAAACTTTACTGCCCCGGACAAAAAGTGTGTTCCATCAACTCAGCAGAAGCCAATGTCCATGAGGCCGGAACGAACTTATTTAATTCGACCTACATTAATTAATCGAGTGAGGGTAATCGATTTACCCTTGAATGGGCTCTTTTGTGAAAGGGCCGCCAATGGGTTGCTGTCAATGGATGGAGACCCATCAAGCCGAAGCAGTTATGAGCTAAACAACTCTACTGTAGAGAACGTCACCAACCATCCGCAGCCACCCACCCTGCTTCTGTCTCCAGCAATCTCCCCCAAGGGAAAGTGATTGGTAAATGCACCAAACCCTTCTTCCAAGGAAACTAATACGGAACGGGACAAAACCCTATTAATGAGAGACACAAAAATCATGCAAATTATGCTTCCAAAAAGAATGATGATATTTCCAGTGGCTTTCCTCTTTCTCTCTCTCTCTTTCTCATATATATATATATATATATATATATATATATATATATATATATATATATATATATATATATATATATATATATATATATATATATATATATATATATATATATATATATATATGAGAAAGAGAGAGAGGGAGAGAGAGAGAGAGAGAAGGAGATCCTTCTAATCTTTCTCAAAATCACAAAGAAGAATATTCCATGAGAAACGAATAAGAGACATGCCTCATCTGGCACTCTATGTCGGACCAGAGAGAGAGAACGTGTGTGTTCTCCATCTGCCTTTTTCATTAACAAGTGTTGACTGTGTTAAAAGCATAACCAGATGGGTTTGGATATTGGTTCAGATCCAAACCCGTCGAGGTATTAGGCCCCTTGCATTTTTTTGTTAATGGCATCTGATGCAATTTGCTATAGTGACATTTTTTCACCCTCTTTTGTCTTTGACTTCTGTGAATATTAAGCAGTTAGGGTTGAGACTGCCACGAGTTTTAACGCAGTCATATCCCTTCTCTCCTTTTGTCTTCTTTTCTTCATTGTCTGTTAGATTGAAGCTACGGTGAATCTGCTTCTTTTGCATAGTTTTATGTTGCCGAGCATTCTAGTTCTGATTCTCTAACTTTAGCCAAAACGCTGACTTGTCTCTTTTGTTGACAGCATAAGGACAGCTTTTACTTGTTCATTCATGGATCCTACTTCTAATAATGATATTTCCTCTAGCTTCTTGAGCCAACTTGTTTATCAAAAGCCTACCTATACCAATTATTTGACTTGGAAATGATAGATAGTTCTTTTTATAAAGAGCCATGACATATTTGAGCATCTAGATAGAACTTCTTTTTCCCCGCTGAAGTTCATCTTTCAGGAAGTTAAGAATGATAAAGGAGAGTCATCTATCACGACAGAGCAAAATTCAAAATATATTAAGAAGAGTGATCAATCTCTCGTTGTATACATGGCTTCTACGCTTTGAGATGAGGTACTTGCTACTATTTCTAATGATTTTAGTGCAGCAGAGTTTGTAAGACATACTTGCAGACACATATTTTCAGGTTTCAGAGGCGCAAGTTCTACAATTAAAGCTAAAATTTTAAAATTTCAAGAAAGGATCAAAATTTATTATGGAATATTTGGCTGAAATGAAGAAAATCACAAATCAACTAGCCATAATTGGGAATGCAGTTTCCAACCGTGATAAGGTTCAACAGATTTCGAGTGGCTTCGCCGAGAGTATGATGTATTTTTTGTACTACTATGGAGGTTCTTCCTACTCTTCCCAGCTTTGAAGAGCCCAAGGGTAAACTTCTGCACGATGAGATGAGTAGGAATCAAATGTTATAGGCTAGTGATGAGAGATTGAAAATTATAAAGCCAGGTTGGTAGCTAGAAGCTTCACACAACAATTTGGACAAGACTAAACAATGAGAGTGAAAATGGGCACAATTCGTATGATAATCTCCTTGGCAGTTGCTCATGGTTGGAAGCTTAGTCAACTAGATGTTAAAAATGCATTCTTGCATGGATACTTGAAAGAAGAGGTGTGCATGCAACAACCATCAGGATATACAGAGAAGGACCTTCCAAATTGGGTATGTAAGCTCCGCAAGTTTCTTTATGGTTTAGTACACTCTTCGGTCGTGGTTTGATAGTTTTTTCTAACAAATTCAACGATGTGGTTTCCATAAAAGTGCTCTTGATCATTCTCTATTTATTTATCATAACAAAAACATTTCCACTTGGTTTCTCATATATGTTGATGATATTGTTATCACTGAGAATTGTGACAACCATATTTGTGAAGTAAAGACGATTTTGATGAGAAGTTATAAAATGAAAGTTTTAGATGAGCTAAGACATTTTCTTGGTATGCAGGTTGACATATGACAATATACCTTAACATTGACACAATAGAAATACACTCTAGATCATGTGAGCACAAACATGATAGATTCCAAATCTGTACTCCTAGTGTACTGAATCAAAAGTTGAGCTCAGACGAAGGGAATCTAGGTTATGATCCTACAAGGTATCATAGCATTGTTGGCATGTTACAATATCTTACCTTCACTCAACCAGATATTGTATATTATGTGAATCAAGTGTTGCAGTTTATGCGTCCTCCTCGAACAAGTTACATGGATGTTATTAAACGAATCTTAAGATATCTAAAAGGAACCATTGAAGATGGTTTTGTCTTTATTGTAAAAATGATTCTTCTTGTAAAAGGAAAGAGGTAATCACACACACAGATGTAGACTGAGCATAAGATCCATGTGAGAGGAGATCAATATCAAGCTATTGTGTTTTTATTGGAAAAAATGTTGTTACTTGGAGCAATCAGGAATAGAAGGCCATAGCCAATCTAGTACTGAAGTTGAATATACGTCTATGGCAGCAGGGACGACCAAAGCAATAAAGTTGATGAATTTATTGGGTGAATTAGGAGAGCCTATTATTCGATCCTCTTTATTATGTGACAATCAAAGAGCCATCAACATAGCTTTCAATCCCATTCTTCATAATATAACAAAACACATTGAGATTGATCAACATTTTACTTGTCAAAAAGTTGAGGACAAGGAGATTAAGCCGTGTTATATTAGGATAGATCATCAAGTTGCTGATTACTTATAAAGGAGTTGACTGGACATCAATTCTGATTTCTAAAGAGCAAGTTGTGCATGGTAAAAGAACACATGCACAACTTGAGGGTGGATGTTAAAGAATAACCATATGGGCTTGGATCTTGGTCTAGATCCAAACCCGTCAAGTTATTAGGTGCCTTTTATTACTCATATGCAATTCTTTTCACTAATGGCATCTGATCTAATTTGTTTGAACATTTCTTCACCCTTTGCATTTGACTTGTGCGAATATTAAGCAGTTAGGGTTGAAACTGCCATGAGTTTTAACACAGTCTCCCTTCTCTCCTTTTGCCTTCTTTAACACAGTTGTCTCCTTCTCTCCTTTTGTCTTCTTCTTCTCCCTTTTTTTGTTAGATTGAAGCTGCGGTCAAACACATCCAAGTTATTAGGTACCCTTTATTTGTCATGTGCATTTCTTTCATTAATGGCATCTGATGTAATTGTTATATTCTTCTTGACATTTCTTCACCCTTTGTATTTTATTTGTGTGAATATTAAGCAGTTAGGGTTGAGACTGCCGTGAATTTTGAGGTAGTCATCTCCCTTCTCTCCTTTTGTCTTCCTTTTCTTCATTTTTTGTCAGATTGAAGCTGCGATGAAAAAATCTTATAGACTCCATTGAAATCAAAACTCCCATTTCAAATTATATACTTTTAGTAAGATTTGAAACTATGAAAGGCAACCTAAATAAATTGTTTTGTAATATATATATATATATATATATATATATATACATACATACATACATACATACATATATGTATATATATAAATATATATACATACATATACATATATGTATATATATGTATATATATATATATATATATATATATATATATATATAGAGAGAGAGAGAGAGAGAGAGAGTGATCCCTCTAATCTTTCTCAACATCACTAAGAAAAATACCCTATGAGAAGCAAATAAGAGACACAACTCATTTCGCACTCCATGCCGGACCATGGAGAGAAGAGGTTCTCCATCTTCCTTTTCATTACTAAGTTGTCCGGTATTGTTTATTTCATCGACATTTAAACTCTTGTTTCAAATATAGGCTTGTATTAACATTCTGAAATTGTGAAAGGCAACTTAAATCAATTGTTTTGTAAAGTTATGCGAACCAATAAAAGAGAAACTTCTATCCAAGCCCCATGAGATTGATTTTCTGAAAAAAAATTAGAACATAGAATATTAAATTTATAAGAGGATCACTTTAGTAGATCTTGTTGGACTATGCATAGGCATGTTGATAAATCTGATTTGTAATTGATACAAGACTGAACTGCTTAAAAAATTCTATATCCAATTAAGAAATTAAAAAACATTCTAATTTAAGAAATTACATCCAAGATGTGGGTTTGAATTCACATAAATATCTGATCGTATTCTGAGGCAGAGCGGGGGGTGGGGGGGGGGGGCTGTTCCCCCTTTCAATTTTTTTTTTAAATTTACATGTCAATTTTACAAAACTTCATTTATTCTATATAAGAATTTTGAAAAATTTATATTTTGGGCTCTGTTAAAATTTTGAAACTATAATTCAACCCTTCTCATGAAAAATTCCTGGTTCCACCCCTGATCATAGTCAATGTCACATGTCTATGATCCATTCATTTTGAAAATGATTCTTAATATATAACAATGTGGTGCAAATTTGGAGGTTTGGTTAGTTTGGATTGGATTCAGTTTTGAATTCAAATTAAGATACATTATAGATTTTATTTTTTCATTCAAACTCAAATCCAATCATATGTGAACACCCAATAAAGCACATATGGTAAAGAGCAATCCAGTTAAAGTGCAATCCTTTCAAAGTGGTCATGGGTAGCATTCATATTGAAAGCACTTAGTGGGATACAAGCATATCACAGAAATTGCCACTAAAAGTAGAAACAATAATTTTCTTCAATGGCATTATTTATCTATGCTACAACTACAAGCTGCCTATGGTAAAGACAATATGTTAGTAAAAGCCTTTTATTGATGCTCAAAGAGTGTTATTGTAGTTTATCTATGGCTGCTGGAGCATGTCACTGAAGTGGCTTTCGCTGGCCTATAACACCACATATGGTTGGTTTACCATGGTTGGAAAAAGCTGCCACCAAATGGTTTTCTGCTAATGAATTTTGTGACGAGAACGATTTTTCCAAATGGCAAAATAAGTCTACTCTTTAACGGGGTTCATGGGTCACCCCTGGATGTTTCAACATTTTCTATGGTGCACCATGTCTGTCCAAGTCTTCAAACAGTTCAATGGAAGCTATCACCAACACCCAAACAATGGAGTTGATAGTAAAATTTTGCCTCCATGACATGTGAACTTTTATTAGGAGTAGGAGTTGATAATAGAAAATGAGAATATTTTCATATACTTTTGGATTGTTGTACAATGTAATTCATAGAAAATACAAGAAAGGGGAAAACCTTTACACCAAAAAGGCAAGAATTTGAAGTTACAAGAAAAAGGAAAGTTTTAGATTGATTTGGAAAATCTCTTCAACCGTTCCACCAAGATTTCTTCCTAAACAAAATCATGACAAGATAATATTCAAATGAAGATGATCATACACTAAATTGATGCTGAAATAGTGCATATGTTGACACCTCACATCAATGGAGCATACAAGTCTTGTAGCCCTAGTTTGGAAATAAGATAATGAAATTATTCCTTCCCAATTGGTCTTGTAAACAGATCAGCCATTTTGTTTTGTGAGTTGAGAGTAGCAGAGATGGTTCCATCTGATATTTATCTTAAACTAAATGACAATTTATATTATTTGCTCTGATATGAAGAGGCACGTGATTGTTGTAGTAAAGTTTTGTTGGCTTATGTAATTTAATATGAAAATCACCAAGTAGATAATGAAGCCAAATAATTTCTCAAACAACATTTTCCATTGCTCGATATTCTCCATCTGTGAATGAGCAGAAAATAGTTGTTTGGCAACTAGTTTTCCATGAAATCGAGCTAGTGCCCATGAATATGCAGTACCTATTTATGGTTTTTTTCTTTTGCGACACACAGCCCAATATGAGTCACAATATGCTACTAAAACAATTTTAGATGAAGCAGAGAACAACACTTCTTGACCTGGATTGTTTTTTAAATAGCATAAGATCCAAAGAACAACTTACATATGAGGTTTCTGTGGTGTCTGCATGAACCTAGTTAAGACGTTCACAACGAATAGTATGTCAGAATGGGCAATAATAAAATATATTAGTTTTCCTATTAAGCACTAAGGATCAAGCAGTGTTTCTCCATCAATGGAATATAAACTTGACTTTTGCTCCATGGGTGAGGAACATGGTATGCAATTCAGGGGACCAAATTCATCCAAAATATCTAAAGTATATTTTTGCTGATTTAAATTGACACCAATAGAGGACCAAGATATTTTTAATCCCAAGAAATATTTGAGTGCACCTAAATTTTTCATTTTAAATCTATTGCTCAAATGTGTCTTTAAATTTCCAATGGTGGTATCATTGTTTCAGCTGATAATGAGATCATAAAACATATGCCATGATTGCAACAATTGATGCATTGACTGGATATTTCTAATCACAAGAAGTATTTGAGTACAATATATTGCTTAAATATGTCTTTAAATTGCCAATAGTAACTTCATTGTTTCTATTAATAATGAGATCATCAATCTATGCCAAGATTGCAAATGATGCTTTGAGTGAGAGTGAAGATGGAGTAATCAGCCTTTGATTGAGAAAATCCATATTGAAGTAGGGCTTGAGAAAATTTGGCAAACCAATTTTGTGGAGAATTGAGAAAATCTATATTGAAGTAGAGCTTGAGAAAAATTGGCAAACCAATTTCATGAAGCTTACTTCAATCCATAAATAGATTTATTTAACTTGCACACTATATCTTTCCCCTGAGGTATGTATCTTAGAGGTAAATTCATGTAGACAACCTCTTCTAAATCACCATTGAGAAAATCTAGCATGCTTCAATCCATAAATAGATTTATTTAACTTGCACACTATATCTTTTCCCCGATGTATGTATCTTAGAGGTAAATTCATATGGACAACCTCTTCTAAATCACCATGTAACAAAACATTGTAAACATCTATTTGATGTAAAATCCAATTTTTTGCTGAAGCAATTACCAATAAACATATAACAGTAACAAGTTTGGTAACTGGTCTCATGATAGTCATGACCTTCTGGTTGATCAAATCCTTTTGCTTTGAGCTTAGGCTTGTATGAAATGACCTGTCCCAGTTCACATTGGGTTTGAGCCTCTAGCTCAATAGATTCTAGCTCACCCCCTAGCAGCTTCAGTTTCAACACAAAAAGGCTATGAACCAGAACAATGAA
Organism: Nymphaea thermarum; assembly: GCA_011799765.1. Lineage (NCBI taxonomy): Eukaryota > Viridiplantae > Streptophyta > Magnoliopsida > Nymphaeales > Nymphaeaceae > Nymphaea > Nymphaea thermarum. The sequence continues at coordinate 98,320 of JAANDH010000641.1, read as the reverse complement.
CCACTTTAACCACCTCTTTCATAAGCAAATGATGATCTCTCACAATCTTTTAACACGAGACTAAACTTCTTAAAGTGGGCATTACAATCCACGCCCCTTAAGGCACACACATCTATACGTGTGAGACCCTAGGTCTGAGTGTTAAACCGTGCTCTAATACCACTGAGATGACATAACTGGTGGATCCCAACCTACCACTAGTAGTTTCGGTTCCAGCCCAAAAAAAGCTTGAAACCAACACAACTAAACACTTTAACAGCCTCCATCATAAATCCTTCAAGATCTCTCACAATCTTCCAAATGATAGTGAACTTCTCAAAGTGGGCATTCAATGGAACCATCAAACCTATGTTTTATTTTAATATACCCATTTGCATTCTATTGGTTGCACCATAGGTGGAAGTTCAGTAAACGACCAAGTGTTGTTCTCTTCGAAAGGCTGTATCTCAACAAACATGACATCTCTCTAGTGGTCATTTGTTATACCTTGAGAGTAAGTTTCGGGTTTAGAGATATTGGACATTGACATCAAAGACTTGAGATAAGATGAACACGAGTCATTTTGCCTTTATTTGGACTTGAAGGTGGTGCATACTAAATGACTGTACGTAGAAATTCTTACACAAGATAGAATAATGTCTTTTTCTTGATGACCATCTCAGTGGTAGAGGGCTAGAATTTGGCTGGGATGATATGTTTTACTGTTCATGAGAGCTGGAGGTAGCATTTGGTTGAGAGTCATTCGCTAAAATATTTAATTGATTATCATACTTATTGGATAGAGGCAAAACTAGGTTTGGGTCTTGGTTAGTGAAAGGTGTGGGCATGGCCACATTGGTTGATGGACATCTTCTTTGATCTAAAAAAAGGAAATGTATTTTCATAAAAAATAACATTCCTAGAAGTACAAACAAATTTATGCTATAAATCATATAGTTTGAACGTTTTTGCCTAAATGGCTATGCAATGAAGATACATTTCCTTGCTCTAGAGTCAAATTTTGACTTATTTGGATCTAAATTTATAGCGTAGCAAAGTCACCCAAAGGTGTTGATATGTGATAAGACAGTTTGTGACCAAAGATTTTTCAAATGGTAACTTGCCTTGTAGTTTGGATGAAGGAGTTCTATTAATTACATGGTAGCAAGAACACTTTCTCCCAAAATCTTTTAGGAAGGTTAACTTGAAACATGATAGTAGCCCCAACAACTTCAAGAAGATGTCTAGAGTTTCTTTCTACTACTCCATTTTGTTGAGGATTAGCAACACAAGAAGTTGGTGGCCAATCCCACTTTGAAAACAAAAGTTACGTGGAATTTGAGAGAAATTCAATATCCATTGTCTAACATAACATTTTAAATATTTTTATATTCAGAAGATATTTCATTTCAAATTTGTGTTTCATCAAGTATATCCAAGTGCACCTAGAATAATCATACACTATGTCAAAAAATAATGAGCACCATTAATTGAAACAAAAGATGAAGGTCCCCAAATGTCTACATATATAAGTTCAAATATAAATTTCTTCTAATGAAACTACAAGAAAGAGGTAGGTGAGCTTGTTTACTTGATGACACACATCACAAAATCAAGTACTATTACTAAAACAAAGCATAGAATCATAGGCAAAAAAACTTCTTCATGCAAGAAGCAAAAGGTTGTAGGTCCTTGGTGCCATATGCCACTACCATGATTGTTGTTGACGATGGATAAGGCCATAAGTGAGATTGGTCCAATCTGTATAGCCCATTAGTTTCTTTATTCACTCTAGTCTTCATTGCAAGACAATGTTCTAAATAACACAAGAGTGAGAGAAGAAGGTGGCAGAACAACTCAATTGTTTAGTAAATTGACTAACAAACGTAAGATTAAACTTGAAAGAGGGCATGTACTCCTTCAAGGTGACAAAATTTAAGACTTTAACATGACCTTCTTTAGTAGGGGAAACATGTTGCATCAGGTAGTTTAAAGAAACATTAGAAATTTTGCAGCACTAAGAAAGGTAGGAGAACAAATAATATGATTACTAGCACCTAAATCTATGAGCCCATATTGAAGTGAAAAGCTTGCTTGTGGGTTAGGCTCCCTAACTTTATTCCAACAAAATGGACATATACAAGGGAATGCCAATACATACCTTAACAATAGACAAAAACAAAGGATTGACCCAACCCTTCACAAAAAAAAATTAAAATGATACACAACATAAAAGCTATGCCTATACATTGAATTCAGCAAAGTATTCATGAGTATCATCAGCATGCACCATGATTAACTAACCTAAGTCAACTGTGACTTCTCCCTGTTTTACAAAAATCCTTTCGTGGAACTTACCAAAGAACCTAGACCAACCTGCATTTATCCTTCTTTCTTCAAGTGCCTGTCGTGTTTTCCTCACCCAATCTTTAGTTGGGAATACTATAAAGTAATCTCCACCATATTCCTTATGAAATCTCACGATGCGCTCCGAAACCTCCATTTCTCCCTCAGGAATCCTACCCCTATCCTTAATAATCACCACACAACCCATAAGCCCATTAACTGCATAACTTAGTCCAGCTATTGTCGGCCAGAGTTTGGTATGAGCTCTCACGATGTTAATTAAAATACCACTTCTATTCGAAAAATAGTGTCAACACTATAAAGCCTGGTTTCCAACCAAATTCTCACTTTAAGTTCTGCCACAGACGACCATTTAATGGAGGAAATACTATCCATGCAATTCCTCCAAACTTCTCTTTTGAACCTACTGATCCGGGGTTGGACACTGTCATGGAAACATGTGTTTCTGAGACACCACAAATTCCAGCAAATAATTAAGAAGGTCATCCTCCAGCACCAACATCTCAACTCCCCCAAAATTCTAACTTGTAGCCATCTTTTGAGTTTAGCTACAATCTCTCCTTGAGGAAACTTCATTCTACCAAACTTTACAGCACCATATCTCCAAATCTCCTTGGCTGTTTTACATTAAATTAAGACATGACCATTAGTCTCATTGGCACAAAAGCACAGGGAACAATGATTAGCAAGTTGGGTGTCAGCCTTTTGTAGTCGATCAAGTGCAGGTAACCATACTTTCTGATTTCTATGAGCTGATATTGAGAAGAAGGTTTGTGAGAAGATGACATACCAATGAAGTTTGCTGTAACATATTTTTCTTTGTCTGGAGCCATAAAATTATCATACTGACTCTTGGTAAGAGTGACAACATAAATACTTTCTGATTTCTTCTCACTTGAAGTTGACCAATTGGGAATCTTGTGGCCTGTAGAGATGTGGTCGCTTGTTGATTCTAAGGGCACTAAAGATGCAATTGTAATAGTTCAATGAAGACAATGGTGTGGAGGGTAGCTATGGAGTTTGAAGTTAGGTCGATGCCATTGCAATGTGAGCATATTGGTAAAGACTTGCGAGTAAATTTTAGCTTTCCATTTTTTTGACACTTACATCCATTACTGCATTTTCATGAATGGAGTTGGCTGAACAAAGAAGTGTTTGATTATTGCTTGTAGCTGGTAGAGACCAAGCTTTCCATTGTTGCTCTTCTTAATGATTAAATTATAGATTTTAGTGACACTTGGGGCTGGTTCCTTAAGTAAGGTTGGACTTTTGATGTGATCATATGATTCATTCGAACCCATAAAAAATTGAAATATTTTTTCTTGTTCTAAGCATTTTATCAAGGCACTGACAACACCACATCAGCAAGTAGGAGGTGGATAATATGAACTGATTTCATCCCAATATGCTTAGGGAACATTGTTGCAAATGGACAAGACTTTTCTGAATATGATATATATAAGGAGCAACATTACAAGAGAAATGTTCTTTTAAAGCATTCCAATTTCAACAACAGATGCGACATCATGATAGTGTTGGTAAGATCTTTAGATCTAGAATTTAATAACCATGATAAAAACCGTATTATTGCAACAGTTCCATTTGAGAAGATTAAAGAAACCAAAAGCAATTTCAGGTATGTAATTATCGATAAACCTCACTCTGTCCTTGACATCAAGTGCCATAATCGTGGCACAACCCCATGACTTGAGTGACTAAAGCTATACACGGATCATTAAAGTACAGATAATAAACATCCTTTTTGAGAAGTACCCGAAGTAATAGAAGTATTATTCTATGTATTTTTGGAACATGATTAGCCATGTGGATCGAAGATGAACTTACGTGTTGCTTGAAAAAATCATAGTGGCAAAAGGACATGAAGATGACTCTTTTGATGTGCTCTGTGAATGTGATCAGCAAAAGCAATAGAGAAAGACAATGCACAGCAGAGAGTTACTATGCGTGCTCTAACACCATATGAACTTTCAGCAGGAATAGGAATTGAGAATAGAAAATGCGAAATTTATAGTCTTATATCTTTGGATTGTTGTACAATGTAATTTATGGAAGATATAACAAATAGGCTTGGGCATCGGGCCACTCAGCCCGGCCTGGGTCCGCCCCGATAGCCCAGGCCCGGCCCGCCCTCCTGACCCTTTCCCCCGCCCTCCGGCTGGCAGCTACGGCTACAGGCCATTGGGTCCCCGCCGACGGCCCACACAGAGGAGGAGGGGGAGCGGAGAGGGAAGCAAAGGGGGAGAGGGAGATGGGAGCAGAGAGGGAGACGGAAAGGGAGAGGGGGAGCGGAGAGGGAGACAGGAAGGGAGAGCAGAGGGCGAGCGGGAGCAGAGAGGGAGAGGGAGAGGGAGAGGGGGAGCAGAGAGGGAGACGGGAAGGGAGAGCAGAGAGGGAGGGGAGAGGGGGACGGAGGCCCGAGGGCCGGAGTCGGGTCTAATAACAAATGGGAAATTATTTATGACAAAAAGGAAATAATTTTGAAGTTCCAAGACAAAGGAAACTTTTTCAACAATGATCTGGAAAATCTCTTCAACAGTTGTAGTATGATTTCTTCCGAAACAAAATCACCACAAGATAATATTGAAATGGAGATTATCACACACTAAATTGTAGCTAAGATAGTGCATACTTTGACATGAAAGAGAAATACATTCTTAAATGTGCATGAATCTTCCCGCATCATTCAAGACGTAAGTGTTGTAGTCATAGAACATGTCCTTGACTTTGCATGGAGAGTCACACCCATGGGAACCAATAAAACTACTACAGCAAGATACAACTTTTTGTGCTACAAAAATGGGTCAACAATGTGCAAGTTGAAGCATAATGAAGACAACACCTAGGACAACACCAAGCTGTCAATTATGAGGGACATATGTATGTTATGGATGTATTTTGCCTTGAATTACCTTGTGAGTTGTTTGACAGTGCCAAGGATCAAGCAATATTTTTGTAAAGTTATATATATGTATTTAGATAGTAAAAGGTTGACAGTGAGGAGTTATATTAACGACGCAGCTTCAGACCCTTGGCGCTAGGGGAAGGAGTCAGTTCTTACCTGGGTGGTAGCAAAACCCTCTCGCTTACCCCCTGGGTGGTAGCAAAACCCTCTCGCTTACCCCGGATGAAGATGAGATGGTAATCTAGGTTATAACATTGTTATCCTACCACCCAAAGCAAGATCTGCGTTACTGTGGAATAAACGTCACACAGTTTTGTTGCAGAACGATTCAGGTAAGAGATCTTTGCTTTACTACTGTGTTACTGAGGGTCTTATTACTGAACTACGCCCGGCCAAAACCATGGGCGACCAAACTTCGTTTTCGCTTAGCCGCCACCTGCACCGATATTAAAGCAAGGACCATGTTGGGAGGGCGATGGATGTCCTTGAAGGCGAGGGCTCGCGTGGGCGACTCAGTAACAGTTCCGTTCCTCCCACACAGTCACTTGCTGGCCATCAGCGCTCCACGGCTGATCACTGCTGCTGCAGGAACAGTGGGCGATGGCAGTGGCGGTGGTTAAATTGTCAACTCCCCTGAAAAAGGGGGGTGTGTGCGCAGAAAGCAAGCAGATATAAACAAAGGTGTTTGGTAGTTCAAAGAGACATGCTTCTGACACGTGACGAGTAATGGATCGCATAAAGCAGTTCGCATGCAGAATCTACGGCCCTCTTCGTTACCAATGTTGTAACGTTCCGTTTTTGGAATGTACCACCGAAGCTATCCAATCGGTGAATCGGTTGCGAGTACGTAAGTTTTCTTTAATAATAATAATAAAAGTTGATTTTCTGAAAAGACATATTGAACAAAAATGAACTAAAAACAAGAAATTTCTTAAAATATTTAAATATAAGTTAAGAAAATAGCACACACGACTACAATTCTCTACAGCTCAGTGAACAGCAGCTCTGGCGCTATTTTAGCGTTCCTAGTAGCGCCAGCATTCTGACCGCCACAAACAAACTTCTTGAATGGGGAAAAAGGTAGCGCCATTGCCTATGACAGCTCTGTCTTTTTACTTAGCGCCAGATATGAAATGTTGAAGACAGCTGAATATGCTAATGTTCACTGGTGCTACAAGAAACGCGGCAGTGATCTAAAATAAAACACCAACCACAACCCATAAGCTGATACCACAATCTACACATTTTTACGTATGTTTGAGAATAAATTCTGTGGCTACAAGGGACACATTCAAATTCACGTGGGTCATGCCACAAACAAGGAAAAAGAATTAACGGAAAGCATCAAGTAGTTTGTAGTACCATATGAACCATAGAAACAACTGCTGTTCTTTGTAATAAAGTGGGCCTGTAACATCACAAATTTGGGATGGAAACTAGTTTATTAGTAATATGTATGGTACATAAACCATATAGATAAGAATCCAGAAAACACTCGTCAACAACAGACAATAGTTGATCAAATGAGCAGCTAAATGACTTGAGAAAAGAGCGGAGAGGCAACAATGGCAGGGTTCGTCACTCTACCACAGGCTTAAACCACCGGTCCATTAGATGGAGAGAAGAAGGAAATCCATACAGAAACAGATATATTAACTAAATCTTCCTTTGAAAAAGTTTACCACCGCAAGCCAACGTTCATATCTCTTGTTTTCATCATGGCCGTAGCATGTTCATGAATTGAATTCATCACATCTTCTTCGGATTTCTCTATGCCTCCCAACCTTCACCTTCACCACGCATCTTCTTCGGATTTCTTTGAATTTGTTGGGGATCATTATACCGTTAAACGCAGATATAGGAGGATTGTTGGTGCAATGAGAAAAGCCAATGGTGCGGGCAACAAGCGCTACCATTTCTCCAAAGGAAAAGCCCTTTGATGAAAAGAGAGGTGCCAGTTCTGTAACTGGCATTGTCGGAAGGGGCAGATAGCCAGGTACTCGAGAAGCTTGAGAAATAAAGCCATCCTTCTTGCCCAGTTTAACCCCGTAGCAGGGCCCTCCAATCTCCAACATGTGTACCATGAGGAAGAGAAGGACAACACGCGGAAAACCTTTCTAATATGAATAAAAAAGGATCATTGAAGTTGCAGAGCAAGAAACGGGTTTCTAACATTTACAATTGAAAGAACAGATAAGAGCACAATTTTTTAATTTGAGATGAAGTTTAGGAGCTAGACATGAGAATTAAAGATGCAGAAAATGAGGAATTAGATATTGGAATTCCCGAAAATTCTTCGGGCTTCCAGAATTAGAGGATGTAGTAAGGTCGAGAAGGAGATAGATAATACAAATTTCTCCCCATTTCAGTTATACTCGTGAAGATGTAGCTGACACCTTCATCCTCCCATTTTTAGTAATATAAACCAGTAGTGTCTTATAAAGGGCGTAAAACTAGTTCATTAGGAACATATATGGTACATAAAGATATATGAAATGTGCATCTTACGCAGTTTAAGTTTGAAACCAATAAACGGGAGCAAGTAACCAGATTTCTTCTCACTGAGATCTCTTTGCTGAGTGATTTCGAAGTCGGAGCCCCAAATCTCATAAAGGATTCACTTGGATGCATTTGGGGATCACTGGATCAGGGATGTGATCTTTCAGTTCCGGCACCAAACGGAACCAGTTTGCAACCGATTTCAATCAAGCGATCGGGCCTTTTTTGCAATGGCTCGACTTAGGATAGGGTTTTGCAATATTTGGCTCTTAGAGATCTCGTTTTCCTTTATTTTGTCTTTTAAAAAAAGTGTGCCTAACCAGTTATCGAGTGTTATGACGTTCACATCTCAACCCACGACTACAACCTTAATGATTCAAACAGAGATCGAGTGTTTCAATATCTTTTTTCTCAAAAACATGTTGAGATAACTTCCCCCATGCATCCATGGCATAAGCTCTCGTATAACGTAAGTCACCTGGGTGCTTGTACTTTTAGTATAGGTACGATGATGTGGGTATGGACACTAAATTTTTAAGATGTAAGTAAAGGATGCGACAATGCATGCAACATCCACAATAAATTCAAAATTAAAGCGAAAATCATTAAAAAAGTAAAGCATATCCAGGTGTCCGCATCCCCGTGTACCAACACTGGTACATCTCAAGGTTTCTCCCCTACCCATGTGACTTAACCCTAACTTGCCACAAAAAATATCATTTAGAATATGATGGAATTAAGTATTTGGTCACGCATGCGGGCAAGATGACGAATATCTATTTGGGAACCCAATTGGTAATGCAATGTCACTTTGAACGTAAAGAATGGTCCAATTCAACTCTTTGCCTATAAGTATACCCTCCATCTAAATATATAGTATCTTTTCTTAATTTAACGAGAAGATATACATCCTCATTTGCCAAGAAAATTTGTGCATTTTACCTTGGTGATCTTTCATATTGCTTCCAAGCACGCGCCTTATATGCATCATGATCATGTGAGTTGTGCCATTAGAAAAACTCTTAACTAGCCACCAACATCAGTTATATGTTCAATACCTAGGACTCAATATTATGGGTTCTGATCCATTGAAAAAAAATAAAAATGCTCCGAGAGAATCCTAAGGAGCTAGCAGCTTGCGATTCTATTCTTTCCAAGATCATTAAGCATGTCCTAAGATAGCAACATGCAATGATAATCTTGGAAAGATGGCCCTAATATTGTGACATTGGGTATATGATTTTGTAGAGCTTTCAGCAGCTACATAATCTTAGAAACCAGATCTCGTGATGTATTGGATCTCATGCTGCTATACATTCAAATTTCAATTCAAATAAAGGGCGTTTGTAATATAAACTTCATAGTATTTGATATGGTAACTAACAAGAAATCATTGACCTGTTATTTTCTTCTTACACTACAAAAAATCAGTGATTCACCAACAGCTGAATAACGTCGGTAAAACATGGCTACACGTCAGTAAACTTTTACCGATGTTTGACAAGGTCGTCGTTGATGTTAGCGTCGATGAAACCTTTCACTGACAATCCATCGCACATGTCGGTGCAATGTAGTGCACCGACACATTAAACACATAGGTAAATTCAATTATTACATCCGGTGTTTTTACCGACACGGTTTGGGCATCAATAAAACTTTTATTGACATCAAGACTAGTCGCTAAAACTTTTTATGGACATAACAGCCGGCCATCAGTAAAAAGTTTTACCAATACATGTTTGAACGTCGGTAAAAAATTGACTGATGTTCTTATAAACATCACCAATACTCTTTATCGACGCAATTCCATTCATCAGTGAAGATTTGTTAATTTTTTTTTCCTAATGCAGGAATGGCATAATTAGTTTCGAAAATCAGAAATATATGTACAAACATGAACCTGCTTACATGTTGAATGTAAGAAAGGAAACACTAACTAAGTTCATGTGTAGTAGAATTAGACATGTTCAAATAATCCAGCTGGCATGTGTTGGAATCCGATGATTACAAAAGTTGGGAGTTTTGTGTTTGTGCAAATATTTCATATAATTAATATATCAAATTGAAAGTACTAAGCTCAACAAACATTATTATAAATTTTAATAGCATAATACTACCAGAAACCAATGAAATCTTGCCAGAAAAAAATTGGATATATACCCTAAAAAAATGTTATAACCTAAAAATCATTCACACATAAACAAAATTAACATTAAGATGGATGAACCTATCTTGTTTTTGTTTAGATGTCAAAAATCAATGGAAAATGCCTGGAGTTCCCAGAAAAGTTTTGATAACTAGTAGTGAGAAGAAGAGGAAGAAAGGAAAAACAAGGGTCGGGTGGAGTCAAGAAGTTGAAGAAGCCTTTACTGCTGCAATACGAAACAGCGGTAGAGGTATCTCTTAAAAATGTTGGTGAAAGTATTGAAATAACTTTCACTGATGCATGATGAACATTGCTAATAAATCTTTTACTGACATCCATGTGGAACATGTCAATGAAGGTAGAACTTATACCAACACGACGTCTGCACATCGGTAATGCTTCGCTGGAAAATGCTTTCACCAATGCGAGAGTGAAGACGTGTCGGTGAAAATCTCTTTTTACTAATGTCCACACTCTAGCCATTGATAAAGGCTGCATTTCAATGGCATTTTCCCTACACGCATCGGCAAAGGATTTGCAACAACGTTTGGCTGTGGGCATCAATGAAACTCAATCTTCACCGACATGGCGTATTGGGCACTGGTAGACGTCCTCCTTTCCACGGGTCGGTAAATCCCCTATTTTTTCTAGTGTTATGTTCACTTTCTCATATGGTACCAGGGCACTAGTGAGAATATCATTTCCTTCTCTCTGAGAAATCTTGAGCATGATTAAGGTTCTTAGAGATTAGTTGAAACATGAAAAGTGCAGGAAATCAGGGTGTTGTAGGGATGTCAATGGATCAGATTTGAATAGAATATACCTTTAACCATATTACTTTTTCAAATATTCACATATTCAGATTCGAATATGAACAAAGAAAGGTCATATCTTAATCCGAGTATGAAATCTTACTTCACAATCCAAATCTGATCCAAATCTATTTAATACATTTATATGCAAATCTGAATCCGAACTTTGAACCGAATTTGGCTGATTTTCAAAATGTAAGAGCAATAGATATAGGATATTTGTTTAAAAATAAACCTCATCCGAATCCAATCGGGCATTTATGTATATCAAAATCCAAAAAATGTTTGGATGTCATTTCTTAAAGATGAATCGGATCTGATTTCTTACTCGGATATTAAATTTTTATCCATATCCTATTTTTCTGAACGGTTTGGTCAGACATCCGATCCAATCAGATATATTTACATTCCTAGGTTGCTGGCCAGGAACGGAGCAAGGGGTCTCACAGGCACCATAGCCCCTATTAATTTTGAGGGAAACATTTACATGTTCATAATTTACAAAAATTTTTATTTGGGCCCTTTAAAAATTTTGGAAAACATATTTTGGCCCCAATAAAGTTTGGAAAATATAAAGTTAATAATGCTAGCTGATGGTGGACCATAATCTTAAGCTACCGGTTAGTAGACTAATAATCTGTTTTATTTAGATCATCCTCATAGCCCAGGCAGCGTGCATAAATAAATTTCTTGCAACCGGAATCAAATGAGCATAAAGTCTGCATTTTGCTCGTCTGAAGTTGAAGAACATGTCAGATATATGCCGTGTCCTGTACTTCTGGATAGAACTAGTAAAGTAACACATAAGTTGTTAACTGGAGTTCACATCATAATTCAATTGAGTCTCTTGGTACACCTGATCAAGGAATTGTACTTGACAAAGTTGGAGCTTATCACAATTTGATATATAGGATTGGTGTTCTATTGGTATGGTCTGGTTGCTTGCGTAGTAATAGCAGCATATCTATACCATCATTTCTTATTCACCACTGCAGAAAGATCAAGATGTTGGCATACCTGCACTGGATATGTCTCCGGAACAAGTTGAGTTTTTTGATCTCTACTTGTTCTTTTTATGCAAAAAATAAGCTTGAGCTCAACTTAGAGCAGCTACATTATACATGCTCTCAGGATGGCTGCTGAGACATTTTCTTTTGCCAAAAATTAGGTTATAAACAATAGAAGTTGGGTTCCAAACATCCACCTGCAAATGTGACACTACAAGAATTAGCTTTGTTTCACAAAATATTCATCAGAAAAAATATGAAATACATTGATTATTGGGTGATGGGTTTCTTCTTAACTGGCGTAGAAGAGCTGGGGAATTCTATATATTTGGTCACCAGGTTTTTCATCACTTTTTTTTTCTTTCCATCAGGAGTTCAAAGAGAACTGCCTATCATGAATTGAGCAATTCTAGGCCCATTTTTGAGTCCACTCATAGATGTTCATTGAATTTAAACCATATCTATAACCTCAAGTTGTGTCACGAGGCCTCAACCGTAGATGCCTAAATAGGTATCCCTCTGTACATTTAATCTCACTAAGATTTGATTGGCTAATTTATATAGAGAACTCTTGGATGCTGAGCATGAGACAAACCTTGAGTAACTTCATTTTCTAGCCTCATGATGTCTACCAACCCAATCTATGAAGGTAGGAAAGGAAGATTGATCCAAGGTTAAGAGTGTGAAACTGGCTGTTTTAAGGGTCATAGCAACAGAGATAGTACTAGGGCTAATTGGGTTGAATCTGGCTCCCTTTGACATGTTCAAGAAAGGACACAATTAATCCCCTTGATTAAATATGAATTCATATTCAGTGCATTACAAGCGTAGTTCCAATGAATATCAATGGTGCATTCCTGCTACAAAAGATGGTTTCAATAGTCGTGCTTATGTGTACATCGACATCCATCCTCCACTTTTTCCTCTTACACTTGCTTTGTCTAGTTCCCTTGGTAATAAAAGAGAAGTATATTTGTCTGACAATCAGTCTATGATGTATGAAATCCTATACAATTGGATAAGATTCAACGAAGGACAGGATCTCCAATGTGGGTCATATCTAAAGCTGATAAAAACTTGACAAGTAACATCTAAAAAACTATCGAACTAGGTGAACATTGAGTAGAAATGGGGAAGAACTGAAGAAAGATTGCATTATATGCTCAAACACATACAGATTAACTTCTACTGAAATAAGTTAAACTACACCCTTTTTCTCACATAATCCAACCAGCCTCTATGGTACTTCTAGAGCACCATTAGCTTGGTCTTTCCTACTTTTCTAATACGCAGCCGGGGACATGCCAATCATTCCATTTACTGTTCTACCAATGGCTTCCACACCAATAGAATTTGATATGCGGCATATACAGAAGCAGGGGTGCCATGAGGCTGTCATTGTAAAGCTAAAGTACTACCTGTGGACTTTAAATGTGCCTTCCTACCTTGCATCTCAGAAGGTAAAAGAAAATGCAAATATGACATTAAGGGAACTAGAGATTACACGTAGATGATGCCTTGCATTTTCATAGGCATCAACATCTTGACAAAATAAAGTAGGTAGATACATGTGTCCAAGACAACATTATTTGCATGCCTAACATATATAGCTTCCCTTATTATGGAAGCCAAGTGTTGACATGACTGAAATTTATAAGCATTTTTTTTTGCATGACAAACCCTACTCATGGAATTCAATAAGATACTATCCATGTTACAGAGTAAGTTTAGTTCTAGCTTCCTTAGATAGGCAGCAGACGAAGACCAGCTCTGATGACTCACGGGGATGACATACTCACAGTTTGGAGAACACACAACTTCACAATCCTTAGTGCAATCTCTTGACTACCAACCAAGAAAGTTCGACCTCTCCTAACAAGGATATCTTTCCTTATTGTGTCGATTCCCATACCCCACACCTTCTCTTCCATTATCATCTACTCATTAATTTCTTTATGTTTTTCATCGACTTAAAAAAGGCAGCTGCCAATATTGAGAGTGATAGTGCGTTACTGCACTCAGTACATAGGCATCGGTTCTGTCGATCACAAGCGGACTTAGACCCGAGGGTCCAACATTCTCCCACTCACACGTATAGGCAAGGAGACAGGAAGATTTCTCTAGTAGTTTAAGTGTGCATTCTTATTCAACATACTGGCGATACGATACAATCGTGTGACCTGCAAGCATGAAAAAATGACCAAATGTGTATCGATTAGTATAACACAGTGATCTCACCTAAAAAAATAAAATCTGGTTGAATGCCTCAATTGTAACTAGTTGTGCCCTAGATAAAAAATTCATTTACATAAGTCTCAACACATTCAATTCCTCAGCAGTTGATGATGCTAAATGTGTTAGATTGAGGATTCCCATTATGCTTCATATTTACTATTGATCAAGCCTCCCTTTTGGTGATTCAACTTTGCTGGCAATAAATATGAGCACAAGTGTATTGACAAATGATCTTCTTTTCCTACATATATTCAACAAATTTTTGAACCATCTACTTTTTCAGATATGTCCCATTCGGTTAAATCTTTCATGACCTTAGACAGCATACTAAAGTAACAACACTAATTCATCATATGTGAGCATAGTAAGATTCCATAAAGGCAAGCAAAGTAAATACATAATTTGACATCATGCATCTATTGAGATTCACACAATGAAGAAGCAAGGATAATTCTTCGTCTCCCTTTTCGATTGACTTATACATCAGTGCAATATACATGGTATGTCTCACGTATTATGATAGATCAACTCATATTCAATGAGTGTGAAAACATTGAAAGAAATTTTCATTGGCGTACATATCACCAAGACTCCAACTCCTCCCAGAAAGTGGACTCGAGTTCTCAAAAGATGTCCCTCTTAGTCCTACTAAGAATATCTGAGCCGTCGGATTTTGTTTACTAGGATTACTTTTGGAGATCATGTTGGTTTTTAAGTTCTATAGTATAACACCTCATCTTGATCCAATCAAGACGATGAAAATTTGTACATAATGTCATCATTTCATACATCCATTTTTATTTAACCGTTTATGTTTCATGACATTTAAGATCCACAAAACCTGTATCTCTTTCAAAAACATTTATAAGTTTTGTCTATCTCATCTCAGCTTGCTTGACACTTGGTGCCTGAGGTAATCTGTTTTGTGTGAGTAAATGATTTAGACCTGGTTGCATACTTACATATAGATGTGCAAGAGCTATGTTTTGAGTTAAGAGCTTTTCTTCATATATATATATATACACACACACACACACACACACACACACACACACACACACACACACAGAGAGAGACACACATTACCTTCTTCTTAATTACATCAACTAATCGGCTTAGTGAGATGACCTGCTACTATTTCATGAGTAGAAATACAGTTCAACGACACTTTTCTCTTCTTTACTATAGCTTGCAAGTACTTACATCTAGCATCAATATTTTTAACTTTATAATGAAATTTGGCATTCTTGGCAAATACAATTGCAGCCTGGTTATCACAGTAAATGTCAATCAGAGCACTTGCTTCTAAGACAATGTTTAGATGTTTGAAAAATCTCCTCAATCAAACACCCTCTTGTACTGCCATGGAACTAGCTACAAATTCAGCTTCCGTGTTAGACAGAGCTACACCAGAATATCGCCCCATGACAAAAATATATATCCAACCATAGACTTAAGTTCATCAAGGTCTCCTCCCCAATCTGCATCTATGTAGCCCCTAAGCCTCAACCCACAACCATGATAGCATAGTGCAAGGTTTCAGTGCCTTTTAAGAAACACATGATCCTTTTAACAGTTTTTAATGAGCCTATCCAAGATTTGACTGATTTCTATCGACATGCAAATTACATGACATATGTCATGTCTTGTACACATCATCAAGTACATTAGACTGCCAACTGCACTCGAATAGGGTATGTTTGAAATGTTCTTTCTTTCATATAGTGTTTTTGGATATATTCTAATAAAAAAAAACTATCTCAATATTGAATCTACTAACTTGCAGCTTTGCATATTGAATCACTTCAAGACCTTTTTAATATAAAACTTTTGTGAGAGAGAAAGAAGTCTTTTTGAGGGGTCTCTTTTAATTTCTATGCCCAATATAAATGTTGCTTCGCTCATGTCTTTCATTTCAAAATGATCAGACAATCAATCCTTGATTAACTCCATATCATTATTTGTCAAGAAAATGTCATCGACATATAGGGAAAGAATGACAAATTTCTTCCTTTATTGTTTCATGTACATAATAGTCTTCATCCATGTTATAATCGTTAGACATTATTATCTCATGAAATTTTATGTACCATTGTTTGGACAATTATTTAAGTTCATAAATGGATATTTTGAGATTGAAAAATTTGCACCCAAAATCTTTGGCAACAACCCTTGAAGTTGTTACATATAGATTTTCTCGTCTAGATCTACATTCTAGAACACTATTTTTATATCCATTTGATGTAGTTCTAAATTCATATATGAGATAATAGTTAGTATAAGGTGAATAAAAGTCATCTTGACAACTAGAGAGAACAGTCTCATCATAGTCAATGCTTTCTTTCTATGTGTATACTTTGCCACAAGGCAAGATTTAAATTCATCGATGGATCCACTTGCATTTCTTTTGAAATTTAAAATCCATTTGTTCCTAAATAGTCTTCCTTCCAGGAAAAAGATCAACAAGTTCCCAAACCTTGTTATTGTTCATGGATCTCATCTCCTCTTTCATTGATTTTTTTTTTCATTTTTTTGCCTCACACACAAATTTTGGGACATCAATATCATTAATTACTACCATCATGGCTTCACCTTTCATCTCAAATCTATGATGTGGCATTGTTTTCCTTGCAATCTAACAAGGCACCACATTTAGGCTCTGATCCTCATGTGGTTCACTTCCACTATTATGAACAAATTGAAATCATACATCTTGTATCACTATCTCTTGATCACTTGTCTTTGTATGTTATGGGTCATTCAACTCGTATAGTTGAACATCTTTATTTATATCTCATTCTTAGTAAAATCATTTTTCAAGAATGTAACAACCCTGGAATCTGTATCGCTCACACTCCATCTGTATTTTCTATTAGGAAGATATAACCAATGTAGTATTCACAATATCAAATGGAGATACATTTTTTTTCCTTCAGTCCCAGTTTACCATAATGGTGGGAGAGATTGTAAACATATGTTGCATATCCCTAGAGTCTCAAATGACTAAGGTCAAGCCACCTGTCCATCCATAATTGATACAGACTTGATGAGACAGAATTTGTAGGCACATGGTTAATGATGTATGTCACAGTCACCAGACAACTCCCCACAAGAAAACTGGTAAATATGTTTGTGCCATGATTATATCCATCAATGTTTGATTTCTTTTATCAACAACACCATTTTTTTGCGGAGTGCAGAAGTAGTGAGTTGTCTACCTATGCATTTTTCATCACACATTTCCTTAAGCTGTTCAGACAAATATACTTTTCATCGATCTTTTCGAAGACTTTGTTCTTTTGATCAAGCTGGTTCTCAATTAAGTTTAAAATCCAATGCCTTAGACTTATGGGAGATCAAGTACACAACAATATCAAGTGTGGCCATCAAATAAAGTGATCAAGTATGATGCAATGCATCTAGATTCAATGTTCATTGATCCACATATGTCAAAATGGATTAATTGTAATGGAATAGAAGCCTTAACTACTTTCCCAAATGGTTCCTGAGTTGCTTTGCCCACTAAACAATGTTTGCAGATAGATATGTCAATAATTATAGGGAACCCTAGTAATCCCTCACGAGCAAGTCTAATAATTTTATTTTGACCGATATGCCTTAAGCGAGAATGTTAGATACATGCATCCACATTAACATGCACATTAAAGCATTGGTTATCCACATAGTAGGAATTTGAGTAAGTATTGAAAAAAAAAAGACAATTCATTATCACACCAAAACATATAAGCAAGTCTGTAGACAATATATCAAGACAATTGTCTTTGAAAGTAAATTATAGCCAAATGTCATCAAAGAAGAAACATAGGCTAAATTTCGTTGAATATCTGGGAAGAAGTACATTATCCACTAAAAGATCTCATCTACTCTCCAAAAGTAGTTGGCAAGTGCTGATCTTACGTACTTTAGCATGACTACTATTCCATAAAAGTAACCACCTTTTTCGTTAAGGATATTTTTTATATTCAATGAATGCACCATGATCGTACATCACATAGTCTATTGCTTCTGAGTCTACAATCACAAAGGATGAGATTTTGCAATTAGAACACAATTTGGAACAAAAGAATAAGGACTTAAGGTCAAAGAGGTGTACACCTTCTTTGGTTCGCTATACTCCTAAGCGATATGACCAAGCTTCCCACAATTGAAGCATTTCAATTTACTCTTGTCCTTCTCACCATGCTTCTCACAACATCTTTGTTTTTCATCTTGTTTTTTTCTTGTCCTGCTCCTTTTCATGTTCCTTTTTAGACCACCTAGGACCATCACCCCTCTTTCTTTTATGATCAGTAGCCTTTCTGGAACTTTAGCCATGAAGGTTTGTCCAATAGATTTGGCTGTTTCTAAGTGCTTAAGTTGTTGGGATATGTCATCAAAAGTTTTGATGCTATCATCACATGTCATATTAATTTTTATATGCTCACAATTATTTGGCAGCAATCTTATCGCTGCTTGAATTTGTTCATAAGGGTGTCCTGTTGACTTAGCTCTCTAATCATATTAGCCATAGTACGTTGGTTCTATTTACGATATGTGTAATCACCCAAAATTTTTCCAAAAGACTACGCTCTTTCATCAAAACACAAAATGTAATTTTTGGATCCAAATTAGATCCAAAACCCAATTTCAGATCCAAATCAAGCATTTCAGAACCAAAATTCGAATCGTGTTCGAAACGACCAAATTTTAACGTCGTGCACGGACCTTCCCTTTGCTTTGAGGCACCCTACCGTATGGCACCGGCAGAGTTAGAAGAATTGAAGAAGCAACTACAGGAGCTCTTAGACAAGGGCTTCATCCGACCTAGTGTGTCACCTTGGGGAGCACCTGTATTGTTTGTGAAGAAGAAAGATGAGACAATGCGCTTGTGCATAGATTATCGTATGTTGAATCAAGTCACCATCAAGAATAAGTATCCGCTTCCAAGAATCGAAGACTTGTTTGATCAGCTTAAGAATGCTAAGGTTTTCTCCAAGATTGACCTGAGGACAGGGTACTATCAACTCTTGATACAGGAGGAAGATGTTTCTAAGACTGCTTTTCGAACTAGATATGGACATTATGAATTCAGGGTCATGCCTTTTGGGTTGACCAATGCTCCCGCAGCGTTCATGGACCTCATGAATCAGGTTTTCCAAGAGTTCTTGGATCAATTTGTAATTGTTTTTGTTGATGATATCTTGGTGTACTCAGAAAATGAGGCAGAGCATAGAGATCACTTAAGAAGTGTATTGGGTCTTTTGCGCAAGCATAAGCTTTACGCCAAATATTCAAAATGTGAATTTTGGCTAGAGAAGGTAAACTTTCTGGGTCATGTGATCTCGAAGGATGGAGTATCCGTCGATCCGGCTAAGGTGTCGGCTGTACAGGACTGGAGGACACCTTGCAGTGTAACTGAGGTTAGAAGCTTTTTGGGATTGGCTGGATACTATCGCAGGTTCATACAAGACTTTTCGAAAA
>JAANDH010000641.1:24518-78771 GCA_011799765.1 Nymphaea thermarum | reverse complement strand
TTGGAATGAAGAGTGTGAGAAGAGTTTTCAAACTCTGAAGAACAAGCTTACTTCCGCCCCTATTCTGACGCTTCCATCAGGTCATTCAGGTTTTGTGGTGTACACAGATGCTTCAGGGATCGGGTATGGTTGTGTGTTGATGCAACATGGCCGTGTAGTGGCTTATGCATCAAGGCAGTTGAAGGCTCACGAGCAACACTATCCCACTCATGATTTGGAGTTGGGAGCAGTTGTGTTCGCATTGAAGATGTGGAGACACTATCTTTATGGTGCAACATTCAAAGTGTTTACAGATCATAAGTCCTTGAAGTATATATTCTCCCAAAAGGATCTCAACTTGAGGCAGAGAAGATGGATTGAATACTTGAAGGATTATGATTTCGCCATATCATATCATCCAGGCAAGACGAATGTGTTGGCAGATGCGTTGAGCAGACAAGCCAAACCAACAATGTGCAGTATGTTGACTCGTTCTTGGACACTATTGCAAGATGTGATAGCTTGGCAGCCTTACATTTGTGATGAGAAAAAGGCAATGATGATGGCCTTGATTCAGCATCCTTTGATGGAAGAACTTGAAGCAAAAGGAAGATCCAGAGTTTGCTAAGAATGTGGAAGAAAGTAAGAAGACAGATTCTCTTTGGCATCAAGATGGAGATGGTTCATTGCGGTTTCGACAAAGATTGTGGGTTCCTAAGGATGATAGGGTGAAGCATCAGTTGCTTGATGAGGCTCACAAATCTAAGTTTTCTATACATCCTGGCAGTACAAAGATGTTTCAGGATATGAAGAGGAACTTTTGGTGGCCAGGAATGAAGCGTGAAATTGCAGAATATGTGGCAAAGTACTTAGTTTGCCAACAGGTAAAAGCAGAGCATCAGCGGCCAGGAGGTTTGTTGCAGAGAATAGATATTCCAGTGTGGAAGTGGGAAGACATTACGATGGATTTTGTGGTTAGTTTGCAACGCACTAGAAGACAACATGATGCCGTATGGGTGATTGTTGATCGACTAACGAAGTCCACTCATTTTCTACCTATAAGAATCAGTCAGTCTTTGGAAAGTCTCGCAGAGTTATATATTGGCGAGATAGTAAGATTGCATGGAGTGTCAAAGTCTATCATTTCGGACTGAGATCCACATTTTACTTCTAGGTTTTGGGGGCAATTGCAAAGGGCATTGGGTATCAAGCTTAAGCTGAGCACAGCGTTTCACCCCCAAACTGATGGGCAATCAGAAAGGACTATTCAGACCTTAGAGGACATGTTGCGCGCTTGTGTCTTAGAGTGGAAAGGAGAATGGGACAACTCACGCCAAAACATTTTCTAAACCCAAGTCGCACGCTCGAACGAGTCAACAACCGACTAAACCAAAATCAGATTAGGAGCGAGTTCGGAGTCACTCAAAAATGGAGTCGACCACCCTTTTATAACATTTTTTTTATTTTATATGCCTTTTAGATAAATTAAACAAAAAAAATGAATTTTTATGTTTTTTTTTAATGAAAAACCCTTATTTCATACAAAGTTTAAAAAAAAGGGGGAAAAAAGGGTTCACATGTAGTGATCACGTGAGCGCTACAGCGATCATGTTACGCG
This sequence comes from Nymphaea thermarum, assembly GCA_011799765.1. Lineage (NCBI taxonomy): Eukaryota > Viridiplantae > Streptophyta > Magnoliopsida > Nymphaeales > Nymphaeaceae > Nymphaea > Nymphaea thermarum. The sequence continues at coordinate 77,174 of JAANDH010000641.1, read as the reverse complement.
ATCGCTGCATCGCACGGCAGCGCCTTGCGCGCTGCCGCAAACATCTTCCCAATGCCGGGCGCTGTTGCGCCTGGCACGCAACAGTGCCCCAAGCAGGGGCCTGCACACAATGCCCTTTTCTTTGCAAAGGCGACCCTTGGGGGTCAATTTTTGAAATTTTTGGGTGGGCAATAGTCCTACCTACACCCCAAATGGGTATTTGCAGGGCTAAGGGCCAAACCTCTTTACCTATTTTCTTTAAGAAAAATGAAAATAGTTCAAAATTATGTGAAATTCGAATGAAAATTTTGTGAAATTAAAAAAAAATTCAAATTTTTAGTTTTAGCTCTAAAATTCTCTATAAATATCCCCACAATCTCCCCTTGTGGGCATATGCTAACCCTTGGGAAAACTCTAGTGAATTCTTACTTGAGGACTTAGAGTTTTTAGCTCTCTTCCTCTATTTCCCTCTTCATCTTTCATTCTCACCTCATTTCCTTCTCCAACACTTGGGAGCAAGCATCATCAAGTCACAACCCTCTTGGAGGCATCATTTTGAAGCTTCACTCAAGAGGATCCTCAAGTTAAGGTGATCATTTTTTCAAAGCTATTCTCATTAGAGGTATGTAGTCATCATCCTTCTCATTTCTTTCATTTGTTTATTTCATTTTTCATCTCCCTATGACCATATAAGATTGCTTTAAAATCTCTATTTTGGTGTTAAAAAGCTATTCTTGAGTGCACCGGGAGCATGATAAGTTGAAATAATCTTCCATGTTTTGATTAAATCATGCTATTCCTTTTCTCAACTATAGTCTTGTTGTTGTTGCTCTTTCCATTCTTGAATATAGGCTTATTTTGGTTCCCACATTTCCTCTCTTCTTCATCTCCCCGTGGCTGTATGAGATAATCTTCCAACCTCTAATGTAGAGTCGAGAAACTATGTTCGAGGGCACCAGGAGCATGAAAAAAATGAGACAATATTTCATTTTATAATTAAATCATGCTCTTTCTTTTCATGAATACATTCTTGTTGTTCTTTTGCTTCGTCTTATGTTTCTCTCTTCTTCCTCTCCCCATGGTCAAAGGAGATAGTCAATATCTATTTTAGAGACAAGAGACTATGCTCAAGTGCACCGAAAGCATGAGAAGATGAGAAGATCTTTCATATTCATGCTTGAATCATGTTACTTCATTGATTGAATATAGTCTTGTTGAGCTTCTCCCATTTTTCTATCTTCCTCATTTCTCCATGGCGAAAGGAGATAGCCCTCAATCTCTATTTTAAAGACAAGAGACTATGCTCAAGTGCACGGGGAGCATGAGCAGATGAGATGATCTTTCATTTTCATGCTTGAGTGATGTTATTTCATTGCTTGAATATAGTCTTGTTTAGCTTCTCCCATTTTTCTTTCTTCCTCATTTCTCCATGGCCATATGAGATAACTCTCAGTCTCTATTTTAGAGTCAAGAGGCTATGCTCGAGTGCACCGGGGGCATGAAGAGATGAGATGATATTTCTTTTCATAGTTGAATCATGCTTTCCCTCTTAGTTGAATCTCTTTCTCTCTTTCTCCTTCCTTGAATATTGTCTACATATTATTCATGCATAGTTGCTTGGTTTTTATAGTTACATCTCTAACGAATGATCTAAGAGATTGAAATCACAAGTTTGTATCAATACGAGAGGGATTTAATTGACTCATTTGATCACACATATTTAATTGAATGTAGTTAACTGGTTGGTATATTCACATTCAATGATTTAGTGGATTTAAATCACAAGTTTGTATGAAAATGAATGATATTCAACTGATTCATATGATCTCTTATTGTTAATCTAATATGTTTAACTTGTTATAATAAATGATTTAAAGGATTAAAATCACTAGTTTATGTAAATACAAAGGAGACCAATGCATTCGTTTGATCCCTTGTAACTCATCAAATGAGTTGAACTTGTAGTCACATCTCTAACGAACTATCTAAGAGATTGAAATCACAAGTTCATATCATTACGAGAGAGATTTAATTGATTCATTTGATCACACATACTTTATTGAATGTGGTTAACTTGTAGTTACATTCACATTGAATGATTTAGTGGATTGAAATCACAAGTTTGTATGATAATCAATGAGATTCAACTCAAATTTATATGTGAATATATGGCGAGAATGAGAATATGGTTTGAGACTTTTTATCTTTATATTAATTTATGAGGTTGGGACTTGTCCAACCCGGGAAAAACTCTCACGAAAATGTACATATTAATATGCATTTTCATGTCATTTTGCGTTAGTTTCCGTCCTATTCACCCAATTAGGAACCCTAACGAGTACCTCGTTATATTGTTTATTTTTCTTCCATACCCAATGGTGGAAGAAATATATCCCTTGTGACAAACCAAATAATGACATTCTATGTTTATACAAATCATATTTTTCAAAACATTTAAAAACAAAAAACCTTCTAATGTGACTTTGGAGACTTAACTTGGGCACTTGCATGAGTCCAAGCTCCCTTCCAGCCTACACCAAAGTTGAAGTCGGTTATCTCAAGTCATTTCTTTGATGTTCAATCTCATGAAGACATACATCTATATACATGTTATATACATATATGTGCACATGATGATTCTCTTTATCATTCTCTCTCTATGTTTACATATTTCATTTTACAAATTTTCGTATCAATATGAATGCATATATATGAATCTCTTACTTTCTCTCTCTAGAATCTTTTTCTCTTTTCAAGTCAAATGACTTCATCTACAAATTATATATACATATATATATATATGTATGTATATATATATATACATACATATGTATATATAGATATTTTGTCCATTTCTTTTTCTTTAAAATCTCTCTTTCTATTCAAGTCAATGTTATTTTTACAAGCTTCCATATATGTGTATATGTGATGGTATATACACATGTATGTGCATCTGCTCCATTTCCCTCTCTTTCTCTTTCTTTTGAAAGTTTCATTTTCTTTCTCTACTTAAATTCAAACCTCATTCTCATAAACTTAGATATATGTATCTATACTTATATAGATATACATATATATATATATGAATGCATATTTCTCTTTCATTTTCAAGATCACTTTCTCTCTCTCATACTTTATATTTTCTTATGATCAAATTTTGCATTCTTTTGGACATTTTTCTTCTTCAAGATCATTTTCATTTACCGACTTCACTAAGACCACAACTCAAGTAATGACCTAATATTGGATTCATGCTTGATGGTCTACAATCCCAATCCAATTTCAAAAACTTTTCTTTCTTTGCAAAAATGTTTATGTTAACTATAAGACAAAAATCTTAGATGTATGTTGCGGTAGGAATGTCTTTAGATGTATGTTGTGGTAGGAATGTTTTGCTTTCTTTCAATCATGTAGGATCAATGCATCCTTGCATTCACCTTCACTTAATATCACAAATGAGCACAATCACATATCTAAAATAACTTAAGCAAGATGAGATGAAGCTCTAACTAAGTGGTAATCGAATTAGAGCAAAACCTCAAACCTACTTAAAGTCTTAAGAGAACACTAAAATGGCTTCAAATGATTTTCCAACCTTTTCAAATGATATTTACAAAGATTTTTCAATTCTAAGTTTTTCCTAAAATATTTCACATTCTCAAGTAATTCTTCAAGAATCTTTTCAAAAGTTTGAAACATCAAACTTTCAACATTTTTCTCAAACATTAAACCGCATATAGAGTGAAAAGGATCGTTAAGCCAAAGTGAAATGCATCAATAATAAACATAGCCATTGAATCGATTACTCTCGGTAAAGATGCTTGGAACGGTCGATCCTCGTACCGACTCGCGAGTCCATTTCTCTCTCGTTTTCAAAATAAAACTCATTTTTCTAGAGCACTCCAAAACCAACCTAAATTTTGGGGATGCGAACAATATGAATCAAATTTAATAGTGAACTTTCTAAGTTTAATAGCTAAGGTTCGTCCAAACTTATCCATGAGGGCTAGCCATATCTGTTTAGCCAAAGTAAACTGCTCAATCTGACACATCATTTCATCTTGCGTTCAACACAACATTGTGACTTTAGCCACATTATTTTTACATTTCCATGCATTATAGGCTTCAAAGGCCTTTTGTGCTTGTGCACTATTTCCCTCAGGTCTAGTCATGACGTGGTTCATTGCATAAAGGGCTTCAACCTCTTCTAAGGCAAATGGTACATTTCCATGCCATATATCATAGCTATCCCCATTCAACTTCTTAACGTGAGCCAAATCTAAGATTGACTTACTCGGTGTAGAAATATCCTATGCCAAACAATTAGGTGTTGCTATTTTATGTCAATGAAAACTGGTTTCACATCTATATGTATAGTTAAGGCAACACCACTACTTGCATAGTATTTCACACTAGGTGTATGATCTAAATGTCAATACATTTGAAATTGTCTCTCATTCTTGTAGTGACCTTTGACTATACAACTAGGTTGTCCTCCTCAACTGTAATATTATACTAATTTAAATGTATATCATCATGCACATGAACCAAGCATTACAAGCACAATTGAGGAATTAATATTGTGTGACAAAAATGAACTATTAATAAAAATACATTTTCGTTAATTCTCCATGTCCAAAAAAAAATTGTCCATACATGTAAAGGAAACAAACAAAATATATATAGTTAGAAAACCAAATATGAATCTAAATAGAACCACTATGACCATGTTAAAAAAAAATGTCTTTCATAAAAAATAAATGGAATAAAATGAATCCACAACGACAATGTCGAAAGACTAAGTGTAGAGCTAAGTGCATTCACAGGTTATATTAGGAAATTCCAATCTATAATAAAAAAACACCTTCTCATTGAAGAAGTTTTGGAATTGTTCTCTCTGGCTGTCATTTGTCAAACATGGGCTCATCAACACTCATGTTTTATTTGGTGCTCCCACTTGAATTCGATCTCAATAACTACCTTTTGAAAAATTAAGACAATGTCATGTCATTCCAAACAATTTTTTCTACATAGTCCATGCTTATCATCTAGGAGAGAGAACAGTACCACTTTACCAACCTCAGCGGTCCAACAAGAATCCCAAATCCATCCACAAGCTCACATTAGTCTAGTATGCATATATGCAATAGGCCTACAGATTGCGTATGCGGGGTACATCTTAAACTTCATAAACTGCTCACACAATTCTACCCTCAGGTCACATCCCTATACTTCAGGTGACTCAACTATCTTGTCCACTGACTACTTATCTACCAAAGGAGTCAGATCGTCATTGATGCAGAAAACAATAGCGTGCTCTCCCTTGGGACCAACATGGTCACTAAATAAAACCAATGGCACTAATTAGATGTGGATAAAAAAAAAAAAATATGGATCTCATTCTAGTTTAATGTAGAGTTTCCCATGATGTACTAAGAAAGGTGGACCACAAAAAAATTAAATGAATTAAATGTCAACAAAAATTACCTACTTCTCCCGTTGAATGAAAAGCATGAAATGAGAGATCAACTACTGACTCTAAAGAACAAAAATGGGAAGAAAGTATGAGCAAGCCAAGGATTAGTGAATTGTGTAGCTGAGAGATGATAGTAAATCCAAGCGACCAATGTAACGCATTGCGAAGCACCAACAAGACTATGATATAAGATCAAATCTTGAAAAGTGGTATTGGTCACCGTGGGAGTGATAGTGCTGCACTTGCAGGTTAATGTTGGGCATGGTTAAGATGATCGTACATATGTAGACCAATATTCTTGGTTCTTAAACCTCAAATTGTCCTAAACATAGGCATCGGAACAGAATGGTATGAATTATTTGGAAAGGTGCAAAATATAAAGATAATGTATGCAAAAGACATTTACTTTGATATGAAAGAATGGAAGAAACAATGTCAAAAAATATTTTTGGTTAAATAAATGGCCAAGAATAATTTTGAAAAGTAAAAAAAATCCTCAACTTGAATATTTCAATATCAAGGAATTATTTAAAATATTGTACTCAGAAAAGGGTTCCTTGCTAATTTGGACAAGAGATTTAAATTTATAAAAGTTTGTAGTTGAAAATTAATGAACATTTTGAGAAGCAAATGCAGAAAGACCTGCTTAGGTTTACTAGTAGATTTGAAATAAGACTTGAAAATTTTAAGAATGGACCCTCATCATTAGGCCTGAAAGCAAAGAACTTGAAAACATTTTGGAAAGATGGAGAATGGTTTGGTACCTTCAAGCTTGGGTCCTCATCATTAAGCCTGAAAGTAAAGAATTTGAAAGAAGTTTGGAAAATGAAATTGGTTTGGGACTCTTACCTGAGTCTTCATCATTAGGCCTAAAATGAAGAAATTGAAACTAGACTCAAAGATGGTGGCTGAAAATAACACTTGAAATGGATTTTATTTTGAGAATGATTTTTAGACACATGTTTCGAAGAATCCATCTTGAAATTTACTTTAAATATCAAATGAATGATAATGCAGATTGAGATCATCAAAAACTATATGTGCTGTCCTGAAAATTATAGAAAATTTGGACCTCCTCCTCATCTTGATTATTACCAATTATGTGAATTGCATCTAGTTTCTTTACTTTTACAAAGATAGGTGCTCAGTGCAATTTGTGTTTCCCATCTGTCCAAATGTGCAATGGCATGCAATGTCTCATGGAGGAAAGCCAATCTTCTATTGCCCTTTTCTAACGTAAGGGAATGTACATATAAAGGAATTGTGAGCCAGCAGATGCGTACTCTATTATTTTGAGACCATGAACTTTGGCCTCAAATTTAGCCTTACAGATTTAGAAAACTGTATTGAAGTTATTTGAATATTGATTTGGATTTGAAACTATATTGATTTAGTTATTAAGACTGTACTGATTTGAATTTTAAAAAGCTATTGAATTTGAAACTATATGTGGATTTGGAAAGTTATAAGGTTTAAGTTTGAAAACTACATTAATTTGGGTTTAAAAGTTTGCATTTAGTCCGATTTATATTAGTTGGGAAATTGGACTTCAAAATTGGTTTAACTGCACTGCATTTGAAAAACTGATTTGATTGAATTTGGATTTGAGAATTGGGGAAGCTAGATTTGGAATTGAGAGATTGGATTTTTTGGATTTGAAAATTGGATTAATTGCATTAAAAAATGAGATCAAATGGATTTGGTAACTGGATTGGTTGATTTGATTTGATTGAACTTGAGAATTCATATGAATTAGCTATGAAGATTTATGTGTACTTGGATTTGTATTTGGAAGTTGAGTTGATTGGTGGGAAGATTATACTGATTGACTTTGGAAATGGTATTTGATTGAGTTGGAAGATTACTTTGAATAGATTGTATTAATTAGATTTAAAATTTGTCTTAATGATTTTTACAAAGTATGTTGATCTAGCATCCAAGAAAACAACCTTAGGAAGAGAAGACCCCTCCCCCCCTTACACACACACACACACAAATCCTTTTATTGCCAAAAAACGTTATCTACAAGGATAAAAAAATGTTGACTAAATTAGCCTTAGCAAGTTGGTATGCTATACAAAAATTGAGGGACCAGCCCCCAATGAAATATCACCATTTTTTGAACATTATTGTGCCGGTGGAGTTAATCAGCATTTCAGATCCATCAATGGCAGAAAGTTTATCACTGAACTGAAAATGAGGTGAAGGAAAAGTTGGTAAGAATTTGGCCACAAAGGAGGACCGGTCATCTATCATTAGTCCAAATTTTCTCTTTAGAGTATGATTGCGTCATTGGATAAAAAATTTGCAAGCATCTGTTGGCAGGTTTCTCTTCATAAGAAATTGAAGACATCATCTCATGATCCATGTTACATTTCTCATAACCACAACATGATGATTGTAAAAAAAGAAAATGGCACCATTGAGAGATGCCATAAATGTTGAAGCATAAGATTTCCGGATCTTCCATCTGGATCCAAAATCTAGCATGTTAAACAATGTCTCACGATGTTCTATGTCCTTGTATTCTACATTCTTATAAATTGTGTTGTGGTATTCTATGTCCTTGTGATATGTGAGAAGTTCATAGCATTCTGCAATTGAAGAGTCTCTCTCTTAGGATTCAGTGATTGTAACTGATTGAGTGTATTATAAATATGGGCTATGTAGATCATCATGGTCATGGCCTCTTCTCCTTAGGCTCTCCTTGTCTCATTCTCTCTCTTTATCTTTGTGCATTGATACAATTTTTTAGGTACACATTATTGGTGCTAGATTTCTATCATGGTATTAGAGCAAGGTTTCGCTGTCTTTACCTAACGGAATGCCCAAACATATTTGATCTGGTTAGAACTCATTTCCCATATTGTCTTTATCTTGACTATTTACTTTTCTCTTGTGTAGTTATTGCCCTTTTACACAAATTTTTTTCTTGTTTGCCGAGGGACACATCTTATTAAATCTGGTCCTCTTTTCTTGTTTCATCTTCTACCTATGTACCCTTCTTTCCTGTTCTCATGGAAAGGCTTTCGCATTTCGGTATGTCCTCAAATTTTCTTCCTTATCTTAGTACCAAAAAATTAAATTATCAAACATGGAAAAGACATATCATGCCTTTATAAGGAATCAAGGCCTTTTTGGGCATCTCAATGGCTCAACAAAGGCTATAAGTTTTCTATACATCCTGGCAGTACAAAGATGTTTCAGGATATAAAGAGAAATTTTTGGTGGCCTGGAATGAAGTGTGAAATTGCAGAATATGTGGCAAGGTGCTTAGTTTGCCAACAGGTAAAAGCAGAGCATCAACTGCTTGGAGGTTTGTTGCAGAGAATAGATATCCTAGTGTGGAAGAGGGAAGACATTACGATGAATTTTGTGGTTGTTGATCGTATATCGACTGACGAAGTCCGCTCATTTTCTGCCTATAAGAATCAGTCAGTCTTTGGAAAGTCTCGCAGAGCTTTATATTGGCGAGATAGTGAGATTGCATGGAGTGCCAAAGTCTATCATTTCGGACCGAGATCCACGTTTTACTTCTAGGTTTTTGGGGACTGATTGTACGCTTGAGGTGGTTGTCGGAGACTTTACAACAGTTCAGACTCTTGTTTTGGGGTGAGCGAGATCTAATCAAGCCCAAATTATTGAATATTATCTATTAGAGCATGTATAATTATTGTTTGAGCATACTAGGACTTAGAATTGATGTTTTGGGATGCATGTTAGCGATTTTATTTTTTGGGAAGAGTTTAGGATTATGATGGAAAGCGTTGATTAATGCCTATAATGATCATTTAAGCATGATGTTGATTTTCGAGGTAATAGGGAAGCATGGTAGAGATTGTGTGGTTGTGGGGAAGATTTAGGACTGTTTTAGTGAGCTTGTAGCACATGTTTTTGTGAACGGGTGCGTCTTGGCGTTAAACAAGGAAAGTGTACGTAAGTTGGAGGTGCCTTCGGGGTTGATGTCTTGATTAAAGAAAGTTTCGAGAAAGGCATTAGTGGTGGATGGATTGATGACTTTGGGGTCTTGATGTTGGTGGCAACGTCAAGATGTAAGGAGGAGGTCCTTTGGTGAGCTTGTTGGTCGACACTACCCGTCGACACCCTCTTGAGGCAATGACATGTGCCTCAAGGATTTTGTTTTGTATTTGTTTGAATTGTTTAGGTATCTAGTAGAAGTCTTACCTTTTGTTTATGTCTGCAGGTACACCGGGCTCGTCCCGTCGACCTTGAGTTCGAAGCTTGAGGAATTTTGAAGAGTTTTGTGAGCACACCACAGGTATGGCAACATTCCAGACAAATCCATGCGTGGGCAAATGTGTGATTGTGTGCTCCTAGGATCATGGGATCCTAGGATTGTGATGTGACTTGATTGATTGTCTTGTGAATGAGTATAATAATGTTTGTTCATGCTTTGATATACGATATGAATTGTTTGAAAGGTTATTAGTAGTTGTTTTGAAAAGGTTACGCATTGGCATGTGCATGATAGAATTGATATCTGTTTAGGACAGATGAGGCGGGGTATCGAGTCGAGTGTCTCCTCGACCCCAATTATGCATTAGAATGCATCATAAAATGATAACTGCATAGGACAGCTACGAGTCAATCGCAGATCGAGACTACTTTATGTAGTTTGGCTAAGTTTTTCAAAGATATGATTGATGTGATAACTGATATGAATGTTGTATTTTGTTGTATATTCATTGTTGTGGGCAATAATGCAAATAAATGGATTGGAGGGTAATTGTACCCATATTGTATGACGGCTAGCTATGACTGTTAGTGTTATGTGTAGACCTCGTGTGGAGGCAATTGGAGGTGTGGGTGCACTCGTGAAGTGCACCAACCTCATGAGCTAGCCAGTCAGTTTGTGAATGCGTTAATCTAATGATAATAATGAATGATTAAGAGATGAGAGACCAGTGGGATGTGGCTATGTGTTTGGGAGACGTCCCGCTTTCGCCACTGGTCTCGCCTATTCAGAGCGCAGGCGGTGCAAGGCCCTAGGGTACTGTTGTGTGTTGTGCTTGGAGCGTTAGGCTCCCTCCTTCCCAACTTGGGTGTCCTAGGGAGGCTGAGTATCTCTCCTTGGAATTCACACATCCATGGATTAGTGCTCTACCGCTGCAGCGGATGAAATTGATCTATACTATTATGGGCCACCACAGGGGTTGTCTCTCGGCTGTAGGCCGCCCATGGTGTGCACGTGCCTGTGTTGCACCCACAGGAACTGCTAATTCACTAAAGTTAATGAAAATATAATGTAAATGATTGAATGTATGAGATTGATGTGCATGTGAATGATAAGAATGCAAGTGTTATGTTTAAACAGGCCTTGCATGAGATTGAAATTGTGTTAGTGCGGCCATTAAGTGGCCTTTACGTGTCATACTGTGACACGACATGATGATAAATGATTTTGATATTTGTTCTCTTATTTGAGCCTTACATGAAAGGGTTTGGTATTTTCCTGGCTTGTTGCCATACTGCGAAGGCTGAGCCTTCAGTTGTTTTCTTTTTCAGGTTTGGCGGACCCGGGGCAGCAGGTTGAGCAGATGGCTTCACTCACGTCCTACTGGGGAGGTTTTGGGTTTTGTTTTCTTGTTTAGTGCCGGCGCGTCTTGGTTTATTTGTATTGATGTCTTGTTTTTGTTAGACATCAATCATATAGTTGGGGCATTTTTGGTTATACACATAGATGTGGTTTTGTATGAAACAAAATGGTTATTTAAATGAAAGTTCGCCCCATTGTTTTGAATTGCTTGGCTCATCGTCTTTTTGAATTGTTGTGTAGTCACACTTCGATGATTTATGTTTAGAAAAAAAAATGTTTGAGTGTTAAGAGGTCGGGGTGTGACAGTTTTGGAGCCTTCAGTTGTTTTCTTTTTCAGGTTTTGGCGGACCCAGGGCAGCAGGTTGAGTAGATGGCTTCACTCACGTCCTACTGGGGAGGTTTTGGGTTTTGTTTTCTTGTTTAGTGCCGGTGCATCTTGGTTTATTTGTATTGATGTCTTGTTTTTGTTAGACATCAATCATATAGTTGGGGCATTTTTTGTTATACACATAGATGTGGTTTTGTATGAAACAAAATGGTTATATAAATGAAAGTTCGCCCCATTGTTTTGAATTGCTTGGCTCATCATCTTTTTGAATTGTTGTGTAGTCAAACCTCGATGCTTTATGTTTAGAAAAAAAAATGAGTGTTAAAAGGTCGGGGATGTGACATTGCATATAATATATCTACCTGTGGAAGAATTATGGGAAGCTCTTGCTGGTACCTTTCCCAAATACTAGAAGCATGAATTATATACTTAAAGAAAGAATTTCAGAATTTGAAGAAGGGTTCAACATCTATCATGGATTATTTGGGACGTATTAGCGCTTTGCAAACCAACTTGTTCTTTTAGGGAGTAATGTTTCTGATAAAGCAAAGGTGCAACAACGCTTAAGTGGACTTGGGCATGATTTTCATGCTTTGATTACAGCTCTTGAAGTCCTTGTTTTACCCTCCTTCAACGAATTACAAGGTAAACTCCTCCAACATGAAGTGAATATGAAAAGAGTCATAGAGATGACTGATCGAGGGAACTTCCAAAATGTGTTAGCCAAGAAAGTAAAATTTAGACAGAACCATGGGAACTTTGATCATGGTGGTTGTGGCATTCTACTAACACCAAATAACCAAGGTATGCCTCATCTGAATACTTCAAGAAGAATACTAACTTGTTTTCAATGTAACAAGAAAGGGCACATGAAGATGCAATGTTGACTTAATCCTTAAAATAAGTATAAAAGGATAAGACATTATTACGAACAAGGAGGACAAAATTCTAAATCCACCGCCAAAGATATGCATCAGTTATTAATGGTCGTAGTCTCCAAGATGACTATAAAACAAAATGAGCAAGGAGAATGGTTCTTGGATTCAAACTACCCATGTGATAAGAAATGCAAATAAATTGACTAACTTACCCCCTATGGCGAAAATTGCATTATAACAGGAGATGGAAAATCTCATCCCATATTACACATGTTAGAAAATGCACATATTCCATTGTCATCTTCCTCTCTATCACTATCTAATGTTGTTCTTGCTCCCAATATCAAAAAGAATATCAAATCCTTTTCTAAACTCATTGATGATACAAACTTTTTTATTGAATTCACATCTTCTGTCTATGTCAAGGACCTCCAAATGAAGAAAATGTTCGCTGAATGCATCAAGGAAATATGTATTCCTCAAGGAATGTCTACCCAAAGATTCATCCACCTTTAATGTAGGATTGAAGACATTTTCTCTTTCTCATGATGTGTCATCAATTCCAAGTCCTTGCCATTTATAATCAAAAGCAAAGGTCTCTAACCAATTTTTAGAATCTCATCTGAGGTATAATCGGCAAGGTAGTCAACATTTTATTGAAAAACTTGTCACCAATAGTTTTATTCCAAGATCAAGTTTATCTCTTACTTCAAGTGTAAAAAAAAATGTACAAGCTATAACTTTGCAAAAGGTATGTTTTACCTTTTCATAATATAAATCAACGAGCTATGATACCAGGGTGCATCTAAAATGAAGTTGCACTCGCGTGTTGATGCAATGCAGGTGCGGATGCGACCTTGATTCACACCCAACACTGTCAATGATGAGTCGGGTGTGGTCAGCCACACCTGATTAAAAATGTCTTTTATTGACGTGCACCCGACTCGCAGTAAAAAATGATTGGGTATTTTGGTCCATTTTTTAAGATTTTTTTTTTCAACATTTTTTTAGGGGCTTAGGGCATGACTATCGTGGCGTCGCCCTTTGCCGCTGCCCTCACAATCTCTCCTGCGATCCTCCCTTCCACTGGCGGCAACTTCCTCTACATCCGGCGACTGGCGTTGGCTATGATCGTCCCTTCCACCGGCGACAGCTTCCTCTACGTGCGATGACCAGCGTCAGCTGCAATCGTCCCTTCCACTGGAGGCAGCTTCCTCTACGTCCAGCGACCGGCAGCGGCTGTGATCTTCTCTTCCGGCGGCATCGTCTTCTTCCTCAACCCTCTTTGAAGATTGCTTTACTTCTGTGTTAGATTGAGAGAGAGAGCACTGCTGGTGATACTCCTGCTCTACCTTCAGCACAAATGTTGAATGCATGTACATATATTGCCTCTTCTCTAACTAATGCCTGTGATCTTCAACTTGCCTTCTTTTTTGCCGATTCTTATTTGCAAATTTGCCTATCTTTTTCCTTTTCAAAGTCATCTTCCAATTCAAGGACGTCTGAAATCCCACCGGTGTTGTTGCCAAATGAACGGTCATCGCTTTGAATTACATTAATCATGATATATTATTGGACCATGCATAAGAGCTGATGATCAAAAATGTTGAATCCACCATGAGATGTAAGACCGCTGAATTTTGTTGTCATTGTGAATTGGCCGACTCTATTGAATGCAACATGAATGAGGGAGAGAAAGATTGTTAGGTTGTTAAATTTATATCAGTTGTTGATCAAGAAAAAAAAATCAAGAACTGAGATTGTTTCTTATTAATATATGTACATGTGCATATATTTCCTAGGGAATGCATGCCTTGTGAATTGAGCTGAATGTGCATATAGTTTATCTTACTGATTGTCCTCAAATAACTAATTGATGTGTGAGTCAAAGCTTTCCTTTTTTTTTCGGTTGCCACCTCAATCATGTGTTCCTAGATCAAATTTCTTTCTTCATAAGGACCATGTTCACCACAAAATGATGTTTAGATTCTTAACTGAATTAGTTGCTTATGCCTTCTGGTTGTTCTTCATCACACTACAAAGAGAAAAAGTTCTCCTGCTCTTGAGGTGGTTATAAATGTGATGCAATGATCCAGCTTATCTATTAGATGCTCCTATCAATTTAATAGTAGGATCATGTGATGTTGCCCATGACCACAGGCGATTCTCCTGGCATTATCCCAGTTGTACAAAGGATAAAAACCAACTCCCAACTCCCAAGTGACACATAGAACTTAGCACCAAGCAGTTGTGGGCATTCAATATTGTTTTAGATCTTCACTTGATGACGAGCCATCTTTTTTTGCTGTTTTTGTCAAGTGTCTCTCATTTGCACTATATTGTACAAAATTCTGTTTTTTTTTTGTGTGTGCAGAGGGTCTCTTTAGTAAGCATCTAATTTTCCTTTTTTTTTTTGTTGAAACTCTTTGACTTACCTTAAGTCATCTAAAGCATCTCATTTTTTGCCATATGGATGTTTGATTTTGTCTCTTCCTCATTTCGTTATCTTAAAATGCTGAAGTAATAACCACCATTCTTAGTTGTGCCAGTTGTTGCTTTCAAAGTCAAGAAGCCACTACATCTTTTGGCCAAACAAACTGAACATGGATTTTTTTATCCTGTTATTCCTTCTGAGGCATTTGATGATGATGATATCGTTAAAAGGATTGAAGAAAATCAAGATATTGGTGGAAGTGAAAGTGGAATGCAACTCTGATTAATGATATAATATAGCATGTATTGATGTATGAACTATGAAGTATAACTGTATGAACTGTGATTCTGTGAACTCAAAACTAAAGTATATTTCTTGTTGAATTTTGAACTGATGATTGATAAATGATAAAGATATCATGATTAGCAAATTGCAATTTTTATCTTGTTATTTAATAATTTTGTGGTTTATAAACAACTTTTTGTCATATATATTATATAATAATATTATTATTATAATAAATTAATAATAATAATAATAATAAATACGTTCGCCACACTACCGCACCTAAATTTTTTGAAATATGCCGCGTCGGCACCCGCACCCCCACCTGCACACGCACCAGTACCCTGCACCTTGATGACAGCCAACGAGCTTCCAAACCCTTTAAAACTATTTTTTTTTATGTTTGGGGCCAGCCCCTATTGATTCCATGCTTGGTTCAGAATATTATGTCTTATTCGTGGACTCTTACTCATGTTTCACTTAGATTTACTTCATGGAACACAAATTAGAAGTACTCCATATATTTTGAAACTTCTATGCCATGATTCAAACTAAATTTTCATACAATATGGTGCATTTTCAATGTGATGGTGGGGAAGAATATTCCTCACTTGATTGTACTAATTTTTTACATGAAAAATGAATAACTAGACAAATCTCTTGCACTTACACACCACAACATAATGGTGTGGCTGAGCACAAACATCGATACATAGTTGAAAGCGCCATGAGCATGATGTGTGATACTAATGTGCCCACTTCCTTATGGACTGGAGTCTTCCATAGAGTTGTATACATAACAAATCATTTGCCTATGACACTCTTGATGTCTAAATCTCCATATTTCACCTTTTAGGCAAATAACCTGATTCTAAGAAATTAAGGGGTTTTGGCTGTGTATGCTATGTTCACGTTGATGCTGCCTTAAGGAACAAGTTTCAAAACAAAGCTATTCAATGTAGATTAATTAGATATGCTGATGGATATAAAGGATTTCGATGCTATGATCCAACAACTAAACGTATCAAGACTTCAAGAAATGTTACTTTTGATTAACATAGTTTTAATATCACTAATGAAATGCGTATGACCATTCAATCTTTTGATTGACTAGTACAAAGTTATTCAATACAGGTCCTATTTCAGAAAATGATGTGTCTAAGGGTGAAGATCAAGAGAGTCCAATACAGTCGTCTGATGTGCCTTAGGGTGAAAATCAAGAGGGTCCCATACAGTCATCAGTTGATCACAAAAGTAATAATGAAGAACAAAGGAACAATTTACATATGTATTCGGGTCTTCTTTACAATCAATGACTAAGGAACAAAAATATTCACACTCAAGAAACAACATACCTCATCTTAGAAGATCCCAACGCATTCTCCATCCTATTCGCACGTAGGTTAGCTATGATTCTTTATCTCTTGATTTTCAGTTATTCATGACAAATGTTGGCAAGGAGGAAGAACCTATTTCATTTGATCAAACATCAAAATCACCTCATTAGAGAATGTCTATGAGAGAAGAAATGGATGCCTTGCATAAATGTGAAACATGGGAGATCATCCCAAGGCCACATGGAAAGAACACAGTGGGCTCGAAGTGGCTATACAAAATCAAATACAAATCTGATGACAACATGGAAAGACACAAAGCAAGGTTGGTAGCAAAAAGATTTACACAATATTTTGGGCATAATTATGATGAGACGTTCAGTCCCGTATTCAAAATGAGAAACATTTGCATGCTTATATCCCTTGTTGTTAAATATGGATGAAAGCTAAATCAATTATATGTTAAAAATGTCTTCCTTCATGGTGACTTGAAAGAGGAAGTTTTCATAGAGCAACCTCCTAGTTTTATTGAAAAAGACTAGCAATTGAGTTTTCAAACTGCAAAAATCCTTGTATGGACTTAAGCAAGCATTACGGTCATGGGTTGATAGTTTTTCAAATAAAATTAAGGAATACAGATTTTGAAACAGTCCTCTCTACCATTCCCTTTTTATTTTCAAGAAAGAAAATGTTACTACCCTCCTCCTTATATATGTTGATGACATCATCATTATAGGGATCTCAAAAAAACATATTGATGAGATAAAGGGTCTGTTAATGAGAAACTTTAAGATAAAAGACCTTGAAAGCTTGTGATATTTTCTTTGGTTGAAATTGATAGGTAAGGAGATCGTCTCACCTTGACACAATAGAAATATACTCTTGACCTGTTGGATAGAACATGCACGATAGATTGTAAGCCTACTGAAACACCTAGTATTTTGAACCAAAGAGTGGGTATAAATGATGGAAAAACATATGAAAACCCCACCAAAAACAGTATTGTTGGTGCTTTGCAATATTTAACATTTACCAGACCTGATATTACTTATGCAGTAAATCAAGTGTCTCAATTTATGCATGCACTTAGAGAATGGAGTTAAAAGGATACAAAGGTATCTCAAGGGAACTAGTGGAGATGGATTAGTGTATTGTGAAAGTGAGAATGAAGTTGGTGGATATGAATTAATCACATATACCGACGTTGATTAGGCTGGAGACCCACAAAAAAGAAGATCTATCTATGGTTTTTGCATCTTCATAGGCAAAAATTTGGTATCTTGGAGTAGTAGAAAACATAGAGCAATTGCAAGATCAAGTACAGAGGCTGAATATAGATGTATGGCTGCAGAAACGGTAGAAGTGACTTGGATTTGACACTTGCTAGAAGATATAGGAGAAAAAATTAAAAGCTCAGTACTAATGTGTGACAACCAAAGCGCCATCAATATTGCTTTTAATCCCATACAACATGGCCGAACAAAGCACATTGAGATTGACCAGCATTGTATCAGGCGAAAGATGAAGATTAAAGAGATAGAACCATTCTTAATTGGAACTAATGAGCAAGCTATTCATGGTTCAAAACCATGCACAACTTGAGGGAGGGTGTTAAAGCATAAGCTTTTCAGATCTTCTATCTGGATCCAAGATCCAGCACGTTGAACAATGTCTCACAATGTTCTACGTCCTTGTATTCTATGTTCTTCTTAACCATGTTGTGGTATTCTATGTCCTTGTGATATGTGAGAAGTCTCCTAGGATTCTACAATTGAAGAGTCTCTTAAGATTCAGTGATTGTAACTGATTGAGTTTATTATAAATATGGGCCATGTGGACCATCCTGGTCACAAGCTCTTCGACTCGGCCTCTCCCTGTCTCATTCTCTCTCTCTCTATCTTCATTTTTAGTTACTCATTATTGGTGCCAGATTTCTATCAATACATATGAGAGCCATCAACTTTAGAATAAGAACATAAAAGCCAATTGCTCCTAACCTAAAGCATGAAACCACTTGAATATTGAAATGAGTATGTCTATTCTAGTCGAGTTTTTCCCATGGGGAGCCCATCTCTAGCAAAACATTGATTGCTGATTTTTCTTCCTAGTTCCAATTGAGCTGTGAAAAATGATCCTTACAATGCTTCAAAACTAAAGAAGATAAAGTCAATAGTGAGTCTAATCTATCATGTTTGACAATATTATGCATTTTCCAAATATACCATATAATTATGTCGTAACAATCTTTCCAGCATTTTAGAAGGGTCTTATTTTTTAATGTTTTCCCATGCCACTATTTGAGTCTTGCGACAAATCCACCTGGAGGAGCCTTTTTATGCCAAAGCATTTTTGGGACTCTATCCAAATGCTTTTGGCAATACTACACTATAAGAATAAATGAGTCTCATCCGCAACAAATTTCTTACATAAAACACAATTTGATGCAATTTGAAAATCCAATTTAATAAGCCTATATTCAAGAGGCGCTTTTCACAGTCAACATAGAGTGTCCATCTCACTTGAGGAAGATCAGCATGCTGCCATATTAACTGGTGCCATCCTATGATAGTTCTTTTGGTCCTCATAAAATCCCATGTAGAGCGCCTACCAATGCTTCTGGAACAGTCTTTAACCCAAATCAAATGATCAAATTGGGTTTGAACAATAGAGGAAGCTGAATGTTTCTCACAAAGCTAGCAAGGAAGCTATGGATATAGGTAGCCACTCCCAACACTGGATCCTTTAGGATCAGCTGCAAGTTTGGTTCAACAAGTCTATAATTGTCATTGGAGAGCCTGTATATGGGAGGCTCATTGGCCCACCAGTCTTGCCAAATTTGAACCTTATCACTATTACCCTCCTGCCACTTGATCTCCCTTTGAACTAGCTTTCAAGCCTAGAAGATATTTCTCCAAGCTGTGGAGATTGAGGATAGGTTGTTGATAGTCCGTTGATAGTCCACATTCTTCTATAAGCCAAATATTTCTATCACATCAGTGTAGCCCAGATTGAGTCCTAGGAGACAACATGACATGCAAGATAGGCAAGATTTGTAACATTGCTATCCTCATTATGTCAGAAGCCAATGCCTCCCTCATCTCTTGAAAGAACTAGATGTTTTTCAAGAAATTACAAAACTGTGGCTATTAGAATCAGTGTCTCTACAAAGGAAACATGCATAAGTTCTATTGATCACTCTAATATTTAGAGGGTGTTTCACAACTAGACCCCAATACACAGGAATGGTCATGAGGACATGTCCAATAAGACATGCTTTTCCAGCATAAGACATAATATTTTGTTTCCAAACTGCAACCTGCTTCTCAATTCTCTAAATTAGTATTTGACATTGAGCTTTGTGAACATTGTTGACCTGCAAAGAAATACTCAAATAGGTAGTAGTAAAAGAGCCAACCTGCCAACCAAAATCTATAGTGATCCTATTGGTATATGCTTTAGAGATATGAAAGCTAAAGAAACAGCTTTCATCCATGTTAATGCTATGACTAGAGCATTGCTCAATGTTATCACCCCAAATTTTTCAAAAAAAAACTATTATTTTATTATTTGGATTTAAATTTTAGAACCAAAACAAATTTTCAATTATTCAATCCAAAATGAATTTTTAAACCGTTGTCCAAACCCAAACATAAAATTCAAATTCAAAACCCAACCTTAGATGCGAGATTCAAATCCAAAATCCAATTATCAAATCTGAATTAGATCCAAAATCCAAGTTTAGATCCAAATCAAGAATTCCAAAGCTCTTCCCTCTTGAATTCAAATCTTAAATTCGAATTTTGAATTTTGGCTCCACAACTCTTCCCTTTTGGATTTAAATCTTGAATTCGAATTTTGAATTTTGGCTCCAAAATCTCCATAAATACCTCCATAATCCTCCCTCTTGAGCATGAGCTAGCCTTTAGAAAAGTTATAGTGCATTCTCACTTGAGGACTTAGAGTTTTTAAGCTCTATTCCTCCATTTCCCTCTTCTTTTTTCCTTCTCATTCTTCTTTTTCTCCAACTTTGGGAGCAAGCTACAACTCTTCAAGGCAGCACAAAGGTCTCTTGGAAGCCTCATCTTCATCATCTTAGAGCTTCATTCAAGGTGAATCTAAGATCATTCCAAGTAGAGGGTGATTATTTTTCTCCAAAATTATTCTCATTAGATGTATGTAATCAACATCTCTCTCATTGTTTCATTTGTTTCCTCTCATCTTCATCTCCCCATAGCTATATGAGATAACTCTCAAATCTCTACTTTAGAGTCAAGAAGCTATGCTAGAGTGCACCGGGTGTATGAGAAGATGCGATGATATTTCATTTTATGATTGAGTCATACTCTTTGTCTTTCCTTGAATATTGATTTGTTTCAAGATATTATCCATGCATAGTTTGTTGATTTTCCATTTATATGTGAATGCACGGCAAGAATGAGACTGTCATTTGGGACTCTTTATTCTTATGTTAATTTTGAGGTTGAGACTTGTCCAACAAGGTGAAAACCCTTACGAATATGTACATGTTAATACGCATTTGCATGTCATTTTACATTAGTTTTCTTTCTACTCATCCAACTAGAAACCCTAATGAGCATCTTATCATATGGTTTGATTTTCTTCTATACCCAACGGCGGAAGAAATATATTCCCTTGTAACCAACGAAATGATTATGTTTACGTTCATATACAAAAATATTTGAAGTCATGCTTTCCAAAATATTTTCAAAAAAACCTTTTTAATATAGCTTTGGAGACTTAGCTTAGGCTCTTGCAAGAGTGCAAGCTCCCCTCCTGCCTACATCGAAGTCGGTTATTGTAAGCTATTTCTTGATTTTGAATCTCATGAAGACACGTATGTATGTACATGTTGTTTACATATATGCACACATGATGATTCCCTTTATCCTTCTCTCTCTATGTTTTCACATTCTATTTTACAAATTTTGATATACACATGAACACATGTATACATGTGTTCTATTTTCTCAGTTTAGAATTTTATATTTCTCTTTTCAAGACAAATATCTTCTTTTACAAATTTTCTTATATATACACATACATATGTATGCATATATTGGTTTCCTTTCCTCTAAAAATCTCTCTTTCTATTCAAATCAATATCATTTTTACAAACTTTCATATATGTGTATATATGATGGTATGTACACATATATGCACATCTTTTTTTATCTCTTTCTCTCTCTTTATTTCTATGACAGTATTTCATCTTTTTCATTCTTTTAAACATTTTTCTCTCATGATCCTTCTGTATGCCAACTCCATCAAGACGAAAGTTCAAGTAATAACCCAATATTAGAATTATGTTGATGGTCTGCAACTCCAATCCATTTTCAAAAACATTTTTTTCTTATATATCATAATTATGAGAACAAATATCTTAAATGTATGTTGTGGTAAGAATGTTTTTAGATGAATGTTATGGTAGGAATGAATGATTTTTTTTCAATCATATAGGATCAATGCATTCATGCATTCACACTCACTTGATATCACTTATGATCACAAACATCTCTCTAAAAGAATTTAAGCAAGATAGGATGGATCTCTAACTAGGTAGTAACCGAATTAGAGTGAAATCTTAAACCTACTTAAAGTCTTAAGAGAGCACTAAAGTGACTTCAAAATGATTTTTTAAGCTTTCCAAACGATATTTATAAAGATTTCTCAATTCTAGTTTTCCCAAAAGTATTTCACATTTTCAAGTAATTCTTCAAGAATCTTTTCAAAAGTTTGAAACATCAAGCTTTCAATATTTTTCTACACCGCATTTAGAATGGAAGAGATGTTTAAACCAAAATAAAATGCATCAATAATAAACGTAGCCCTTGGATTGATTACTCCCGGTAAACGCATCGGGAATGGTTTATCCTCGTACCGACGAGCGAGTCTCTTTCTCTCTCATTTTCAAAACAAAACTCATTTTTTTGGAGCATTCCAAACAACTAAAAATTTTGGAGATGCGAAGACTCAATGATTGATGGAAGTGGCTAGTTGTTGAATGCTATTATGATTTTTTATAAAAAATAAGAGAATATCATCAGCATAAAATAGGAAAGAGATACATGGACAACCTCTTCCAAGAGAACGGATGGCAATCTTCCTGGCCTGCACATAGAAATCAATACACCTGATAAGGATCTCCATCACTACTTTGAAAATATAGGTAAAAGTGAATCACTCTGTCGGAGGTCATCATGGGGTAGAAATCAATACACCTGATAAGGATCTCCATTCACCCTCTCTCCCATTAACTAACACTTCAAAGGAAGTTGTCATGACCAAGGTGAGAATCTATCCACCCATGTTGACAAAACCCAAGGTGAAGTAATTCCTGTTGAAGGAACCGCTAATTGACTCAGTCATATGCCTTACTCAGGTCCAACTTCATGCACACAACCTTCTTGCTTCATCTAGTCAAGCTATAAAAAATCTCATGACCTAGGATGAAGCATTCCTGGATATACCTGTTAGGGAGGAATGTGTGCTGATTTAAATTGATGTTCCCATTCACAATAGGTCTCATCCACATATTCATGACTCTACTAATGAATTTGGGAATACTATTACAAAGAGAAATAGGCCTTAGTTTCTCAATTCTATGTCACCTAAGATATGAGGGATTAGTGCAGTATGAGTATAATTAATTTTCTTCAGAATATGCCCAATATTAAAGAAGTAAATAGCCTGTGTGGCATCAACTTTCACTACCTTCAAGAAGACATGGTAAAACTAATTGGTGACACTGTGAGGCCCCATACCCAAGCTACCATCAGAATTAAGCATTGCATGTTGTATCTCCGGTTAAAAAATGGGATCCATGAATAACTCATTTTCCACCTGAAACACCAAAGGTCCAACTCCATGTCTGTTAGGGAGGACTCCAAGTGTTGGATCATCACAATTAGGGAAGCAAAATAGGTAGTGCAGGACTGAAGGACACTATTCGGATCTATGCATTATTGATCATCAACAATGATCTCAATGATATGATGTTTTCTGTGATTGTTACTAACAACCACATGAAAAACTTGTGTTCATATCACCATAGGCCATCCATCGAAGCCGTGATATATGGAAGCGGAATTTCTCTTGCTCCCATAGCAGTTGCATCATAGCCTCCTTTAATTTGGCATCATGTTGGGCTGCTCCTGCACAATCCTCCTCCATTGCCAGCTTAAAGAAGCTCAATTGTTTGCGAACATTGTTGATACAACAAGGAATGCTTCTCTTATCAGTCTACCTCAAATCTTTGGCTCCCTGAAATGCTCTCAAATTTGCTATAATTTTGATCATGGAGCATCTCCTAACCCTGGTCCTCCACTTAGCCATGATGAAGTCCTTAAATTTAGTCCCATAGAACCATAGATTAGCAAGTCTCAACACCAGTTTATCCGTTAAATCATAATTACCTGCATAGAAATGAAAAAAGATGGACTATGATATGAGCATGTGCAAGGGAGAACTTGAAGAGAAAATCTACATCCTACAATGGCCAACTAATCTCTGGATAGGAAACACCGATCTAATTGACACATGACATTCTTCATGCGAAACTAATTATTGGACCAAGTAAAGTGGGTGTGTAACTTCAATGAGATTGTTAATAGAATTAAAGGATAATAAACCTTGACAAATAGCATTTGTAGGTGGCCGACAAGTTTTTTCATTGCTGCTACAAAGAGCATTACAAATCTCCAATACATATTTTAGGACTAGCAATGTGGCAAAGAGCAAAAGTTAAGGTTTTCAAAATTGAATTTCTAAATATGGAAATTAGGAGATAGGTAAATCTCAAATAGAGAGAAAGAAGATCTTTTGATCTTTCAAATGGACACTTTAACCTATTTTAACATAATCAAACTACAGTTATAGGATGCAAGTGCAGCCAATTTCTAAAGTTATTCTTAGAAAGAGGCAAATAAGTAAACCAAGAGTTTTAAGCCACGTTTGATGGCCTGGATTTTTTTGAGAGGGAATTTTTTCAAGGGGAAAAAATCCATGGTAAACTGACATGAGGGGAGATTTTCCTTTTTCCTGTTTCAGGCCATGTTTGATGGCCTGGAACTTTTTTTCAGGGTAAAAAATCCTTAGTTTGATAAACAAGAAAATTTTTTCATCGAAAAAATTATTGACCGTTACAACAAGCTGAGACATTCCACTGGAGACATGAACAAACGCAGACATGCATATGGAAGAGCAAATATGTCAAAGTATAAACTACTAACTAAAATTTACACTGTACAAAAGGGAAGATAACCCTTTTTCAAATGAATGGAAGAATAACCCTTACTATATGCTGAACCGGCCAACAAATCATAGGTGGTGTTCATGCTTAGCACGCACTTTGAGAATACCAGGGATAGGAGGTGTGGAGGAAGGCGCGCCTGCTGCATTTGATCTTGATGGAGGTGGCGATGGATGCTGGAAAACACCAAGCACGTTGCCACCGTTTGCCGTTGCAACTTTATGCGTTGTATCCTTGGATGGTGTCCCACAGAGTCCCATGGCCTTCAGGACATGGGCATCGTCATGCAATTCAAATGGGGTGCTGCAAATATGTTCCAGTTTAAGACAAGCACACAGAGCTGGATAAAGTATCAAAAGAGAAATAGAAATGCAAATAAGCGTCAGACACAGATCAGCCAAACACACAGAAAGACTGATGTGCATTTGACTCAGTACAGCCAAATAGCTGCAATACCCAGCCTGAATCTGATCCCTTTGCACCCTCAGACAACTCAGAGGATATAATTTTCCTCTATCAGGAAGGCTTGTTGCTTACCCATTGAAGTCAACATGAACCAGCTGCGTGTCTCCAGATATTTCCACCTCAACATGCGCATGTTTTCGTGTCTTTTGCATGTCATCAATAGAGAAAATAAAGGTTGTTCATTAGTATTTCGTCTCATAGGATTCTCTCTTCTAGCAATAAATGGCATCTAAATGAGTCGGAACATGTGCAATTGAAAACAAGGTAAACAGATAAGCAGGATACCAGGGCAAGTCAGGAACAACTATGGTTCTTATACCAGGTTGGATGATTAAGAAACATGTATATTCAGAACAAAAACAGTAGATAGCATTTATGCCATGAAACTCATTTCAGGACTTATAAAACAGGACTACGCGCTTCTCTTGAGTAAGTATCCTCTGAAGCACTTGAACCACAACTCTTCATTGAGCCTAGAATCAGATAAAAAGTGAATAAAGGAGCAGGACATGTGTATACCTGAACTAGCAAAAATGGTAAAGCAAGCCATGGGATTGAACGTGACTGCCTATTCCTTTGAACAAGATTCTGAAGACCAATAAACTGCAAGACAAGCGCAAGCAGAAAACAATCAGAAATCTTGCTCATAAGAACGGATAAGCTAGGAAAAAAACCAGCACACTAATTGATTATGTGATTGACCAACATTAGCAACTGGAGATATTCAATTACCACATCCATAATCACTTCAGGCATAAATTGGGAAAATGAAGCTTGAGAATTGTTTTTTCAATATTTGTTCCTCAAGTTCTTGCAAGTAAGCAGCTTTCTTTTCAATACGGCTTCTCAAGGCCGTGCGCTCAGCCTGCCCTTTTTCAACAAAAAACAATATACCACACTTCAAATGACAATTTAGAATCTTTAAAAGTACATGAGTGGCAATGCCATATAAAGTTGACCTTCTTCCATGGCCATGGACTGTCGACTAAGATTGCAAGTGGATCAGATACAGATAAGCAAAAATAAATCTAGGGTACAGCCAAGCTGGCAAAGCCCCATACTGTATCCAGACATAATTCTTACCAAAGGCTGCTCTTGCGACCCAGATATTTGGGGCCTTAACTTGTAGTTTTTAAATAGTTTCATCATAACTTCATCTATAGCAATCAACAAGAAAAGAAAGAGTTGATAACATATATACATTTATAGAGAAACTTGGGCGGAGTAAACTTGGGGTAAATAGTTCACATCCAAAAAAGTGTTGGTTACCCATCTAGTATATGAGTTTAAAGACTACACATCCAAAAAACAAAATAGACGATCACTAGTTAAAATAGATGTTTCATCTTCGTTGTAAACTTCTTGTTCTTGCTGCACTTTACAAAATAGATGCTTGATCACATAACAAAATAGATGTTTCATCTTCGTTGTAATCTTCTTGTTCTTGCTGCACTTTACAAAATAGATGCTTCATCACATAACAAAATAGATGCTTCATCTTCGTTGTAATCTTCTTGTTCTTGCTGCACTTTACAAAATAGATGTTTCATCATTCAACAAAATAGATGCTTCATCTTCGTTATAACATATATGTTGATGCTTCATCTTTGTTGTCCTATTTAAAAACAATGTAGATGTCAAACATACATATGCAAAGTAAACATTTGACTTGTTATACATCAACAAATAACAAATAAAAGAACTTCATTATAGCTGATAAATGAACTTACTATGCAACTGATAATCTGTAAACATTTGACTTGTTATAGCTGTTCTCAGAGGATTGTTGCTTCCTCGTTGATGTGTTTGTCTTGTGATTTCTAGTTCGCTTAAGAAAACATTATCATTCGACTGAGCTTCTTCATCAACAAATTGTTCGGCATTCGGATTGTGTTCAATTATGAAGTTGTGCAGTACACACGTAGCAAGAACAATTTGAACTTGTTTTTTCAATAGATAGTGCACTTGCATTTTCAATATTGGAAAACGTCCTTTCAACATGCCGAAAGTTCTTTCTACTACATTTTGAAGTGATGAATGCCTATGGTTGAATAATTCCTCTTGTGTTCTAGGTGTGCGTGCCCCTGGTGCACAAAATTCGGACATATGATATCGATGCCCTCGATAAGGTGTTAGCAAACCGACAATGTTTGGATAACCCCTATCAGCAAGATAATATTTTACTACATGTGAACACAAGTTCGTAAAAGTTTATGAAATGCCGATAAGAAGGTATGCAATGTTGAGTGGAAGCACGTACCTTCTGGCACAACAAATGGGTCAGTTGGATGATCAAGTGCATTGTATAATACTCTTGAGTCTGTTGCACTTCCTTCCCATCCTGCCAAGACGTAGTGGAATCGAGTGTCGAATCCAACTACAGCCATGACATTTTGAGAAATGACTCTTTTTCTATTGCAAAATCTTGCTTGATCTGACGCTGTGACCCATGCAGGTACATGGGTGCCATTGATTGCACCTAAGCAATCCTATATATGCATATATACCGGTTAGACATATATGCACGTGTCATAAAATGTTTACGTTTATGAAAATACCTGAAAGTATGGAAAGAATCCTTCAGATCGCCGAATACTACTTGGCAGCTCAATGTTGGGGCGCCGCTGGATGAAA
This sequence comes from Nymphaea thermarum, assembly GCA_011799765.1. Taxonomy (NCBI): domain Eukaryota; kingdom Viridiplantae; phylum Streptophyta; class Magnoliopsida; order Nymphaeales; family Nymphaeaceae; genus Nymphaea; species Nymphaea thermarum. The sequence goes on along the minus strand of JAANDH010000641.1, from coordinate 49,535 downwards.
TCCCTACCCAATATACATAATGCTTGTAGGACAAGGCTGACGTATTTACTGATTGTTTGTCCAAAATGTTGAAACGTATTCTGAGTTGCACGATTGCGTTCATTATGTCCAATGGTCAATAAAAATATAGCTACTTGTTCTTCTAGACTAATCTCACGAGCATCCTCCAATAAATTCCTAGTTCTGAGAGTGGTACACAATGTCATATATGTTTGTCGATCCATGCGAAGTAAGTCCATACAATTTCTAGGATGACCTTCAAGCATGAGTTGAACAAAAGAAAAACCAGCTTCTTGAAAGGGATGAACAACCCTCCTAGTATGAGGTAGTTGTCTTAACCAAAAAAAGATGAAGACGAACACTATCCGAATCAAATGACACTCTAGTTCTTCGTCATCATAGAACATGTCGATGTCATCCATTTCAACTAAACTGCATGAAACATAATAACAAAAAATATTGAAGAACATGTCGTGAAAAAATGTGTACAAACAACCATTGCAAACATCATCCAAAAACAATGCATTTGCTAATACAGTCAACATGAATACTTAAAGAACATGAATACATAAAAAACAACCATTGCAAACTTCATCCAATAACACATAAGACACAAAATAATAGATGAAACATATAAAATAAGCAATGTGCAACTAATGTACCGTAGAACATATAATTAACAATGAGTTCTTACCTACGACCCATTCAGTTTACGTGTCAACCATGGCACCCTGAGTGAAGGTGGAATATTGACGAAGATCATGAGGTTCGTGCCCTCAGCCAACAAATCAAAACTCTTCACATGTGTTTCAGAATCAATTTGTCTTGTCTCAACCAATTCTTGAAGTATTTCACAACACTGGACAAATTGAACCCCTTTATTCATGGTATGCACATCGTCAGCAATACGGTGCAACAAATTATAATATTCTTCATCATAGGATAACCTGTTCCTTTTAGACCTATTTGTAGTCCTGTTGGTTGTCATGGTGGGATGTTGAGGTGTAGGAGTTGCAGATGTTGGTGATTGTATTAGAGGACTATCTTCATGAAGCATTTGTGTAAATGATTGTGTATTTTCAGGTTCCATTTGAAATGGAGTCGATTGGGAAGCAGGTGTTGTTGGGAATGGTTCAATAATATCCTCTAATAACATGCTGTTGCCGGTGTCTGCTGTGTTCCCAGTTGCATGAGAATCACCAAATATCTCAAGAAACTCGTCATAGTACCTCCAAAACTTTGGTCCTTTGTACTTTTTTCTATTTGGGTATCTCTGAAAAAATTTTAATAGGTTCAACATTTACAGAAAAAAAGGCACGTAAGACAAAACCTAAAATTACAATCTCTATAACATACCTCTATGTACTCACTCCAAACCTGGGGGTCAACTTCAATGCATTTGTTAGTAGGGTCATATCCAAATCCGCTTGTGTTCATCATTTCCTTCAACACTGTCAAGTTTGGTTTTGCATATTTCAGTTTATTTTTTATTTTATCCTTAGTGAAGTCCCTTCCGAAGCGGTCTATCATGCTTCTTTCAATTGTTGTGTAGGCTTTTGCCTTCAAACCTCCACCCAACTTCATACCAAGAATGTGTGATTGCTCCAAAAGAAGCTGGACTAAGTAGTCCATTTGTGCTTCAGTCCATGTAAGATTCTCCCTTGATGTACCACTATCCTCCATGTTAATGATTTGCACAATATTCCTTCACAACTACAACATTGAATATGAAAATGTATGTGTAAACAAAATTGACAATACTAACTTGCATTCAATTGTAAGAATAATGACTGGCCAATAACAAAATTTTTTTTATCAAGACATGCTTTCATCAGTATAATACTTCATAAGAAGCGCACTAAATTCCAGCATGTTGAAAGCAGTAGCTCCATGTACCATTTCATACTCACTGTCATGTTAAATTGAATAAGCTAATCATGTATTTGTTAGCAGATATAATTGTAAGGCATTTTTCATCTTTACATTTCAACAAATTAAGGGGCTGATCATACAGCAGCTGGTTGATATATTGGTTCAGATTTTAGTGTCATAGAATTAGGAAGGATACCCTAGTCAGTTTTTTATGGACAATAAACAGTTCTCTGCTTTAAACTTCTGACATAGATCAGTGGAAAATGTGTTCTTAAACTGGGGGTTTCTAAACCCTCTTGCTGAAACTTTGTCAAAATTATGAAAAAATAAAAGAAAAAATCTTATACGGTTGCTAATGTTCCCCATTAACTAGCCAAGCATAAAACAAAAGTTTGTGCGATGAAATTTGAAATCAGATTTTAGATCAGTTCTCATGAACACATTGAGTTGATAAACTGAACAATGACCCAGCTGAGACAATGGTTGACTGCCAGCCCCCTTTTTCTGTTGGTGCAGCGTTAACTCTTGGGCCAGTTTCATTTGGCTCGTGCTCACTTATGTTTGTCTTGTTTTATATGTGTCATTGTCTAGGCTATTTGGTAGCTTTTAGCCTTTTTGAAAAGCCTCGACTGCATAAGCAGATGCAATGTTCAAAAATGCGAAAAAAGAACATGAAAATTTGATCTGTAGATTGGGATTGCACAAACTAACAGGATTAAGGCTATTGATTTTGGAACGTAGCCAGGTTATGTTGATAGACATGGAAGGGAGATACCCGAACAAGTTGAACCTCTTCTCCTTTCTTGTTTCCCTGTTCGGTGGCGATGATCAACACCATTAGGGGCCTTAAAAATTAAGAAAATTTATTTGTTTCCCTGATTGAACCACTTCTGTAATGAATTTTTTCTTACTATGCTACGGTCGATGTCAGCTTCAGTCCCAAAAAGCATGAAAAGGAACAAATCTCGGAAAAGAGTGCACAAAGCAAAAGAATAGGAAACAAGAATGACTGAGCTACTTCGTTGCTCAAAAGCCCAACATGAATCCACCACCACCACCGCCGCTACTCCCCTAAACCTCATTTGCGAGCCTCCCCATGAAGCCACGGAAGGAAAAAAACAGATGGCGATGAATAGAAAAAGACAGAACGCATAATAGGGATGGCGTACCTCAACTTCTTCGAAATACCACAGGCTGGAGACAGAGTAGCGGCGGTAGTGGAGAGCACGGCGAGCGGACGATGACTGGAGGCAAAGCAGCGGCGGAAGTTGAGAGCACGGCGAGCGGACGACGGCTTGAGGCACAGCAGCCGCGGTGGTGGAGAGCACGGCGAGCGGTCGGGTGACTGGTCGAAGAGAACGAGAGTGATGAGAAGCCCTAACGGGCAAAATTTTTATCCTCGCAAAAAAGTCGGACCCTGGAGGGTCCGACTTTTTTCCAAGGGAATTTTCCCCTAGATTCAACTTTTTACCGGGGGAATGTTTACGGTGTTTGATAACACCGGTTGAAAAAGTACTGTTTTTTCATTTTTTCTCCCTTCAACAGTGTTTCTCTCAGCCATCAAACGTGGCCTTAAGAAAGGAAGGTAAACCAACCTAAGTATCTGAAAAATTAAATATAGGAACACATATGTTGTGATCACTATGTGAAGAAGAAGAAGAATAAGAACATGCAAAAATAAGAAACTAAGAATAGCAAAAGTGGACATCCAAGCAGTCACATAACATGACCATCATAAAACTGAAGTATGGAAAGGAACCTCAGCTATGCAAGCACAAAAGAAATTTATATTCCTCTCACTTCATGAGTATACAATGAGATTGAGCCTATCCAGGTAGATCCCAAAAAGTGAATAAAGAAAATAGGTAACTGATGAACAAAATGATACAAAGTTCTAAACAGATACTTATGGCAAGAAAGAAGATCTTTTGATCTTTCAAATGGAAACTTCATTCTATTTTAACATAACCAAACCACAGGGTGCAAGTGCAACCAATTTCTAAAGTTATTCTGAGAAAGAGGCAAATAAGTAGAGCAAGAGTATTCAAGAAGGCAGTTAGACCAACCTAAGTATTAGAAAAACTAGATATATGATCACATTTGTTGTAATCACTATGTGAAGAAGAAGAAGAAGAAGAAGAACATGCAAAATTAACATTGAAAGCTCAGACATATTTTATGTGCTAACTTTCACAAGTGAATAAAAAACTAAGAATAGCAAAAGGTGAGCATCCAAGAAGTCACATAACAAGACCATCAGAAAACTGAAGTACTGGGAAGGAAGCTCCTCTATGCACTACTATGGAAGTCTTGTACTGCATACCTAACAAATTTTTCAAGCAAGTTTACATTTATGAAATTAAAAATATATGTACTCTCCATAAGGACAATGAGATAGACAAAGATATTAATGATTTTTCTCTTTGGCTTACCAAAAATAAGGTAAGGAACCAACCACATGAAGAATGTATTCAACCCCCAACACACAACATAGCGTCAAAAGTTTTTCCTTCCCATGAGACACAGCAAGAGGTGGGCATTCTATCAGCTTAATTTTAGGCCACTAGGTACTCTTTAATGCATGAGAATAAATCAAATAACTTCCACTCCCAAAAATTGAATAGTATTTGCTATTATGTGTTGTGTGGAACTAGATAGCCAGTTTGTGTCAAGAACATTTAATTGGACATGCAATAAAAACATGATCATTTTTGCTACTAGCTCCATATGAAGGTGATAACTTTAAAATGACAATTTCTTGCTAAATATTCAAATACTAAAAATGGTACTGCATCAAAAGTGTAACTGCATAAGCTGCAATTTTTTTCAATAAGTTTATTCAAAGGGATGACTTGGTACATGCTATCAAAATAACCAATGTGGCAACAGTATCGATGAAATGTAAGAAATGTATTAGATCTAGCAACATTAAGAGACAGGATGGGAATGAGATGTTTGACCTTACCCATGCTGTGGCTTTTGGGTTAGTAAAGTCCAAATTGACTTGTTTAAGTAAGAAATCCTTTTCTATTTTAAAGTACATAAGGAAAGTGAAGCCCCTTTGTGCAACATTTAGGCGTCTTCACACCACTAGGTTTACATCTCATAGCATATGTCATATAGAAAAACAACATGTATTGTATAAAAAAGTCTACATAAGTAAAGCCAATATCTGCACCAATTTTTCATCCATAGCTGTTCGTAGATCAGCAGCTAAGCTTAGTTGCTAGATCCACAAGCTTGCAAGATAAACATCAATAGGTCAACTTGTTCACTAGTTATGCTCGTCCAAGTCATACGTATTGTGTTTCACGGCATATATGATATAAGCAACATAAAGATATCAAGAAGCATTCTTCATTAAATTTTGTAGGTCTAATACATTGCAGAAAAATTCGTTTCAAAGAAAAATAAGTTCATGAAATTCAACACTTGAGATGACATCAACTTTGTCATATGATGGTCCCAATATATCAACGTGCATGACAACCTTGATTTATAACTTAAAAGTATTAGAAGCATCTAAAATTTACTATTTACCATAATAGTTTGATTGGATACCAAATGCCAAGATGAATATAAGAAAAGCAATAATATTTTGTGCACCAAGAGCACACATGAAGCTATAATTCGAGAAAAGGAGAAATGAGCCAGCTCACATTGCTTGCTTCTTCTGAGCACAAAAACTTAATGCATCAACTATTCAAAATAGATAACAAAAAAGAAATACTTCCTTTCTTACTAAGAAGAGATGATAGACAGTTAACAAAAATTGAATAACTAGAGAAATTTCAGCAAAACATTGCAAATAAAATGATTAAGAGTGCTGAAAGCACACAACTTTCAAAATGAACTCAATTGAGAACTGAATCAGGATGAAAGTTGAAAAGGGAGGAAGATGTTTTTCAACATTATATTCTTTCTTTTTTATCCAAACATCAAGATAATTTCTCATAATGTAAAAAAGGAACTGAATTAGAAGAACAAGTGAGGCTACAAAATGCATTGTTCACCTTACAAAATCTGCTTGAAATAAAAAATTGATGATAAAATTGTAGCTCAATCTATCAAACACCCATCAAAAAACCTAAAACCAAAAAAGTCACCCAGTCCATCCAGAAAATAAATGAAATTTAATAGATATGCAACTGAATGACCATGTTATCAGCGTGGGATGCAAAAGTACAAGCAGCTTGAAAGATTATTCACAAAATTAGTTCTAAAATCCAGCAAAAAGATGATGAAGAATCGACACCCAGCATTTTTAGAAGCTTCAAAAGAGAAGCCCTCAACTTTCATATGCTTCTCATTCTTAAAACCCTACTTCCTCATGATTTTAATGGAGGTTCAACACCATCTCTCTTTTCTTTCTTCCTTCTTGCATATCTGCCAGCAAGAGAGAGAGAGAGAGAGATGGATTAAAAATAGAAAACTTGACCTCAACCGATGGCTGTTTGCTCAACATTCCAAAGCATGCAATGGCAGAGTGCAGGGCTGATAGGCATTGAGACATGTAATTATGGTAGTGATGAAGATGAGAGGAAGGGTCCTGCTATCTCCAACCATATTCCTCACCTACAGTTAGCCTTGATCGATGCTGCACAATCTACAATTAGCAATGGAAAAAATTAGGCTGATTGATGGTGAGGCCTAGAATGTAGCGATGAAAGTGAAGGAAAAGGGGATCCACCATGCACAAAGGCAGAAAACTATAGTGCATAGTAAAAGTGAGAGATCAGATCCATACCTATATATACTGCACATAAAGGTTGAGGAATTGTTCTCAAAGAGGTCCTTGTAGAAGAAATGAAAAAACAAATTAATGAATGGAGCAGTTTTTCTAGAATGAATGAATATATAAAGTAGAAGAAGAGGAAGGAACAATAAATCTCACAATATAGATATCTCTCTATGCATTCATAGTCTTCCGCCATGTCTTCAAGCAAAACCTCTAGTTAAGATCGAACAAAACCCCGACACTATTAATGATTGGAACCTCTCGGGATACCAAAAAGAAAGTAAGATCACAAAGGATCTCAAAATCTTCACCTCTAAATCTGAAATGTCACTGCACCTTCCTCTAATTCATAGTATTATCTTTTGCTTGATGCATTGCTGGAAGTCCTAGCTCAACCTCACTGCTGGTTATGTTGTTGGCATTCACTACCACTTTGTTAGGGAAGATACTAAATAAACCACGAGCTTCGTGTCCACCCCCCAACCCCTTCCTCTTGGAGGCATGCTATTGATAAGACTTTGGATAAGAAACTTGCAGCTAACCAACAATGGAACAACCACCACTTCTCTTCTGAGAGCAGCAAAGGCTTGGTCATCAGTATGGACCCTACTGACTTGAGAAGGCATCCTCCTCCTTATTATCTTGTTTTGCCTTCTCTATATCTCTCCCTACAATCATTGCATATGCTAGTTTTGTTGTAGTATTATGGTAACCATTTTATTTCTATCTCTGCAAAATTGTCATGTATGATAGTTTTTTATCATTATGAGACACATTGAATATAGAGCACTTGGTTCCTTCTAATGTAGATGAAAACACTAAAGCTTCAAATACTTTTGATGGTAAGTTATGTCATTCTAATGATAAACACTGTATAAATATATACAATTTTAGCATTGCATACTTTTGAAAATTGATGATGAATACCGCTTTTGTGTAGTTGGACATGAAAGTTAGAGAGTTAGCATCATTGCTGCCTTCAAAATTTTAAGACAATGCAGGCTGAATGATATCTACACTACAAAAAAGGATGGATTTACCGACACGTGGAAATTATCTCTTCGATGAAAGTCAACTTTTACCGACGTTCACATATAAATTTCAGTGAACATAAATCACTAATGTCCAGAAGCAAAGGTCGGTGAAAAGATTCCTTTATTGATGCGTTGATATATTATGTTGTTGAAGTTTGCCTTTTACCAACGTCCACAACTCAGAAATTACTAAAAAGCAACTATTACCAATGCCCATTTCCAGACATCGGTAGAAGTTTATCGACATGTGACTGCTCCGTCAATGAAATTTTTTCCCGGTGATACTAACCGACATTCATCAATAGACGCTGGTAAAAAGTAGCTAGTTTTACCGATGCACAACAATTCTCACATTGATGAAACTGCAAAACATTACCAATGTATGTCCAGCACATTGATCAAACTCAACTTTCATCAATGTCTTGACTCCAAACATCGGTAAAAGTTACTACATTAATCTCACTGATGTTTTTACTGATGTGGCATCAGGTGTCAATAAAGCCTTCCTCGACTTATTACCTTTCCCAAACTCTTCTTCTCCTTTCTTCTTCTTCCATCTTTTCTTTTCTCTTCCCTCATCTTTCCACTGGAAATTTTCCAGCAAGTGGAGGTGTTCTTCATCATTTTTGAACGGTTTTCTTCTTTCTATATGATTTTAGGTTCTAACATGCTTGTAGGGTATATATCCAAATTTTTGTGGCCAGATATCATTGTTTTTCAATAGTTTTTTGTCATGAAATTTGCAAGAAGGCTTGTTGAGCTTAGTACCTCTAATTTGGTATATTAATTACATAAAATCTCAACACAAACGACCCCCAAAATGTTCCCAATTTTCGTCCTTGCTAAATTCCGACGTCAACTTTTTATCATGTCTAATTCAACTACACATATACTTATTTGCAAAATATCAGTTTGATTCTTTGTCATTTGATTGCATTTTTGGATGTTTGAACGTTTTCAATCCCTAGCCTTTTTAGCCTCCCACCAAATGTTCGACGAATTGTTTGAATGACTGAAAACTTATAATTTTCTTGAACCACTTGGATTGTAGTGTCATTTAGGAATTACGTAGCATGTTTTATTGTTGAATGATATAATTAATCTTTTGTTAATGACCTTTGAGTTAGGGATAAGATGATATTTGTGTTGTGCATATGTTAAATGTATAACTTTAAGAAGTTTTTTGAAGATATAGCATTATCAAAATAAATTATTTAGGTGCTTGTTTGAAAGCTTGCATGACAAGCTACATAACGAGTATTCATTTGTATGAATCAGAAACAAAATGGTTACAATATAGCATGCACAAAATGGAGAGTTGATCATATTGAAGTTACTTGTATGGTTTGTCCAATGATGGAAAATTTGACTTGGATTACAAAAAGAGATAATTTGGAATATGTAACTGAAAATGTAAGCAGACATCTTTTATATGTATTTTCAATTTTTGAAAAAAATATGTCATACACATATTGTGAAAAAAAATACACTTTCATTGACACATAAAATTGTGTCGATAATGACTAGTAGCGACGATTACTAGACATCAGTAAAAGATTTGCTGACATCCAAGACAGGTGTTGGTATAAAGTTTTTTTGACATTTACTGAGGTGTTGGGAAGAACGAACTATTTGTGACACATTTGTTTACCTATGTAGTTGGTTTACTTATAAACAAGAAGTCAATAAATCTTCTAGAAGGGCAGATATTGCAAAAAAAAATATAACTTGAGAAGTGTAATGCTTTGCTGGTTGTAAAGTTTAAAATAATAGTTGAGGTACTCTCTCTCTTCTCTCCCTCTCCACTATGTCCTTAGTTATGCTACTATGTCATTTGTTTGAAATTTATATAGTTTCCTTGATAACCTTATTTTAATTCTTGTCAATTGATGCTTTATTTGTTTTTAAGCTACCTAAATTTGAATTAGATATCAAAATTGTCCTCTTGGTTTCACCAAGTAGATGTATTCAATTATCCTTAATCAAGCTGCATGCTAGTTAAAAAACAAACTAGTCTAACTCACTTATTCATATGTATGAATGTTGATATTTCATGAACCATCCTCCTTTACTATTCATTTCCAAGTTATGAAGTTACACTTCAGGTTGTGAAGACCACTAAACAAATTTAACAAGACCTTAGTAAAAAAAAAACATAAGTTTCTATAAGTTCTGCATATAACTACTAGTCCTTATGGAAAAATAATATTTGTGGATGTACTTAGATTTGGAATCTCTTGGTATATGATTTGCATTTGTGGTCATCATCATAGTTATTGATCTTTTAACTTTTCCAATTTTACCTTATATGTCTGATATTTTTAGTTTTTTTTTATATGTGTATATAAAATTATGGTTATTTAACTGAAGAAAACTAGGAAAGATAATTTGAACCAAAAGATATGAGAAAAACATAGGAGAAGGAATGAAAAAATATAAAACTTTTGAGTGTGCAAAGTTTTCATTTTCACTTTCATTTTTTTTGTTGTTGATGCATTGCTTTTTCATGTTCAACTTGTAGTGCAAAAAGTTATGAATAAGTGAGAGAGAGCTTTTCCCATTTCTTCCTAATTTAGATAAATTAGACTTTAATCTTGATGTGAATGATAGAAACATGACCATACTTTGACAAACATCAGGTTTTTCCATAAAGCATGCACAGAAGAATTGAATGCTTGGCAAGGACAATGTTGCAATGTTCCAAGTTTATTGACAAGACCTAAATTTACATATCCCATTAGGTAATAGAGACAGAGAGAAAAAAAAAAGTTTTTGTTCTGTGTACCTCAATCTTATGTGTCACTGTGTAACATAGAGAGAAAGAGAGCATTTTTTCAACATGGTCTTATATATCTCAAATCTATGGTGATTTTTGTCATATGTATACATAAATAATAGTTGACTATTAACAAGACACTTGTTATTGTTAAGGATACACATGAACAAGATTATCTCAATTCTGGTTCTATTTTTACTTGAAAGTACATTATCTTTTTCCCAATAGGTTCTTTACTCACTGTAAAAGTTGTTGGTTGTTCTGGTTGTCGTTAAACAATGAATGATATGCTACACAATTACATTCTTAAGATCACTTTTGGTTAACATGTAAGATAAGGTTTCACATTGTAGCTCTGTTTCTAGTTCAATTTTTTTATTTCCATGAACTACTTGCACAGTAGAACATGCAACATTTTGGTACTCAATGGGTGTTTCATGTGTATGAGGAGAAATTAGTCTACTGGCAAACCATCAGACAAAGGTATTAGTTGTAGGTAGTGGTAGTAAAACTAGTGAATCACAAATATCTCCTTGGGACTCTGATTTAACAAGAACGGCAAGATTCACAAAACAATTGTCTGGTTCAATTGTTGTATTAGGTATAGGTAGTTATTCTTTAGTTTGATAACATGTTTATTGAGAATTATATGGTGGGAAAAGTTCCTATTAAACCAAGGTACATAGTTCTCATATTACCCTCATCCATTCATAATATGGCACATTACAAATGCCAAACAAAAATCCAATGGTTTAGTTTAAGTCATTTTCTCTAAGTTTGCTCCCAACTGAACTTTACTTTTCAAGTAGATTTTTCTGTTGTTATGGTGCTTGCATTAAAAGAAATTACCCTAAGAGGGACAACTCACTTGTAAAAAAGACAAATTATACTCTATGTAATGTCTATTGCTTCATCTTAATTGCCACAATTATTCAAATGCATGAGTTAATTGCCATAGTCATTTCCAATGTTTCATATTGGAATTTGAATTAATGCTTCTACTAACAATGTGGTTTTGAGATGAATCTTTCCTAAGGGTATGTGCACATTTTTTATACATCAATATGTGTTTACCTCTTACGTGTGTTGGTTCTGCAAATTCCTTTCATGGCCTACAGCCATCCCAATTGATTCTTTGTGTGATTTAACTGTGTTGCTTTTTTAATTGTTAGGTTCCATGCAGTTCATGGAACCATCCCATTGCTGAGTTTGTGGAATTGCTTACAAATGGAGATATTTTCTGGAAAATAGACATATGCTCCAAAACTTGTAGTACAAACAAAAAGATAGTAAAACAAAATATTGATCATGTTTTTGTTTGTATGTTTTGTATCTTATTGAGGATAGATTGGCCATGGAGCTAAACCCTGGTTAGCCACGTGCAGTACCCACACCAAACCTAGGTCTATGCTCCATAAGCACCCACCCCACTAAGCCAGTAAAATTAGTTAATCCTCCTCAACCAAAATTTTCTAACTCTGCCACTAAATGTTGGGAAAAATATAAAACCCAGTAAATATTGAAGGTTGGGAGAAACACTTATATCCCAATGGTTACAACCATTGGCAAAAGTAAATAATTTTCAATAGCTTCAACAAATGTGAAAACACATAATTCCCAAAGGTTGTAGAAGTCATAAACCAAAATAATTACCAACATTTCAAACTTTTGTGGATTAAAATCATCATTCTCAACACCTAGAATTGTCGATAATGTCATTCCAAGCTCAAGACTCTCCTAGCATAATGGAATTTCTCCTTACAGCTCACGAGCCATTGGAAATTGCAGTGCCCATTGTTCGTACAGGTCTTTGCCGATGGCTAGGGACATAGGTAGTAATCAAGTTTGTTTTTCTGTTTATGATATCGTGAATAATAATAAATTTAGGCAATACAAAAATCTACTGATGAACAACTTCAGGCCTGTTGTCAATTTTTAGGGATTTTCTGACCACTTTCACTCTTTTTTTCTTTATTTAGGTTCCTATGATTAAATTTAAAGTACTATTATTGCTACAAATTAACAACTTTTCTTCTACTTTCAGTTCATATACTTAGGGTTAACTTGTGTACAAGTTAATTTTGAGAAGAAAGATCGACTACTATTTATTTCTTAAGAACCAAGCATGAACCTAATTGGGTGATTCAATCACCTTGCTATTGCCATTGCTAAATCACATTTTAAAAGTGACAACGCAATATCATTTTGCACCAAGCTTTTGGCGGTTGTGTTCAACAGTGACCATGATTGGTAGTACTAACGATGAATATCGAATCAGCCCAGCTTTTGGTGAGCCAGCAACTTGACTATTGTTTGAAATAATAGACAAAACCAAATAAGATGGCACGAAGATTATTTGATAGTTGATACATTAGTAATATTTACTATCGAAAGAAAGTAGGAGTCCCGCTGCCAACCAGCAGTATAGTTAGCTATAGAAATGGCAAGCACGTACAAATTTGACCTATATAATCTCTATACAATAAGAATTTGCTGCCAAATCCTTTCCCGATCGCAACAACACAAGTGATTGTGGTGCTAACAGTGGTGATGTTTGTCATTGCTATAGGAAAACAACTGCAACACCTCTACTCCCTTGTATTGAGCTCAAAGTATATTTTTTGTGTGCTTCCCTTTTGTACATTTGCATGCATGCTGTGATCTTGATTGGGCAGTCTATCCAAACACAAGAAGGCTTGTGATAGTATGTTGTGTTTTTCTTGGGACAAATCTTATCTCTTCGAAAGCACAAATCTTATCTCTTGGAAAGCAAAAAAGCAACATGCAGTCTCACGATTTGCTGCTGAAGTGTTGTACATGACATTAGAAAATGTGAAATATAGTTGTGAACTTATATGGCTTAGGTTTCTATTTTTAATTTACACGTCCCTCACCAGATGGACCCACTGACTTGTTTTATGATAATCAGGTAGCTCTATGTATTGCAGCGATCCTTTTGATCTGAATTATCATGTGGTTAGAGAAATTCATTAAGTAGAATTCTTATAACTCACTGGTACAGCAAATTCTCAACAGGTAGATTCGATTACAAATGATCTTGGTAATGATTGGCTGACTTGGGTGCTCAAGATTGATATGTACCAGGTTAAAGGAGAGTGCAAAGAGTTTCTGATTTAGATGTAGACAAAGACATCAACAATCTACTGGGGAAAGGGCAAATAAGAGATTATCAACTCTGCAATAATATGCACCTACTATGTTTATATTTTTTAGTTGTTTTGTTTCTGTTTATTTTCCTGTTTGTGTATAAGCTGATGTAAAATAAAATGAGATTGCTATTGAACAATCTGCTTCCTCAAAAATCTGTTTGCACAAGATTGGTATTGGTCTATTTGCTTTTGGAAAAGTAAATTTGTATATGACATTTTGTTTTGGATAAAGGGATATCACTCACCCAGTACCTGTTTCCTTTTTGCTTGATGCTATACACTTTAGTCCTTTTCGTTGAAATAATGGTTTAGGGCCATCTCTTGACAATCTTCCTTAATAAATAAATAAATAAAATGGAAAAGGAAGGCTGCCACGTTGTTAGGCATTTGTTGAAACCTCACTCTGCTATAGTTGGCAAACTAAAGTATTGTGTCATATTGTTGAGAAGAAACCACTCAAAATATATGTACTAACCTTTTGGTTTTGGAGGGGATGCCTAGGGAGCCGAAAATCTCCCTTTTTCACCTTTAGGTCGGGGGCTGCTTTGGGACCTAAGCAGGAAAAAGTACATGACCTCATCAAACTTGCTCCTCACTATTTAAAGCCCAAGAGAATAATACCCACATGGACCCAACTAATGATGAGACTCACCAGCTCAACCAGTTACATTACGCTAAGCTACATCCTAGTGCAATCCTACAAAACAACCCACAAACATAAGATGAGGAAATAGGGTTCAGGTTCAATATTTGGTCATAGACCCAAGCCATTTAAAGTTTCACATGCTATGTTCAATTTGGTGAACATAATATAATATGTTTGAACCCTATTTATTCAAATTTCTCATAAAAGTTGCAAAGTATGATACATTGCAAAAGTGACACTGTTGTTTGACAACAACAATGATTCCCTGACTCAGGGGCGAAGCTAGGAATTTTGTATGAGAAGAGCTGAATTCTAGTTTCAAAATTTTTAACAGAGGCTGAAATATAACTTTTTCAAAAGTTTTATATAGGTATGCATGAAATTTTTTTCAAATTTACATGTAATTTTTTTTAAAAAAAAATTTGTTTGGGGGCCATGGCCGCTGCTGGCCCCTTGTTGGCTTCGCCCCTGCCCTTATTGTTCTTGGGCTTCCAAAAGCTGATCTTAATTCATTCAATTAATCGCGGCCAGCCCAAGGTAGTTAATGCACATCAGCTAGCTATGTCACGTAGGTGCGGATATGGCGGCACGCGTGCAGATATGACAATTTTGAAAATTGTGGGTACGTGGGTACGCAAATTTTATAATTTTCAAAAATGATAAAAAAAAATTAATAGTCTTATAATCTACAAAAAAGTGAGGAAAATATAGAATCTTATTGAAAGGGAAATATAAAATAAGGGAAAAATAAAAAATTAGAGAAAAAAATTAAGTTTGAAAATATAATTTTAAAAGTTCTAAAATGCAGCTTTAGCCGTACCCATACCCGTGTCGCCGTACCCACGTACGGACACTGGTGTTTGGGCAAAACTGGCGTACCCGTGTGACATAGCCAGTTAGGGTGGTTTACCTGATGCACATGATATGGCATGGCCTAAAAGAAAAAGCAGAAGAAGAAACGTTTTGCTTTTAGCCCAAAAATATAACAAGTTTCCATGTTTTGATGCTCTGGGTTTTGAATTATGTGAAACATTTTTCCTGTAGAATCTTGACTGAGATGCGTTTGCAACGCTAAGGTTCTTGCGTTTGCGTTTTTTTCTAAAAGTTTTACTACGAGTGACATAGTGTTTAGAAATATCATCGACAATATCTTCTTGGTGGCATTAATTTCTTTGACTATAGCAGCAGCGTACCGTATAGTTTCTGAATATTATCATTCAAGAAAAGGACACGAAGATATTCCTGAATCCTACCAAGGTCAAATTGAAAATATTGTCCTTTGCCCATGGTTTTGTATCTTTTGAAAAAGGAAGCAATAACCAATGGTTGACTTAGACGATGGTAGAGAAGAAAAGACATTGATTTCCATTGCTCTGTCATGATTTCTAATCAGCCACAGCTGCCAGAGTTGGAATCAAAAGCTTGAACAAGTGTAGTAATCACAGTCACGAAGCATTAGAACATTGGTATGATTTAGCAACTGAAAACATGTATTAAGTAGGATACAAAAGATCTTTATAATGTGATCAACGATAAGTCTAGACAATAATAGAAAGAGAGACCTTTACGAGTCGTTTGGCAGCAAGAACACTTTGTCCACAAATCTGCCCAATATTCACGGAATATTATACTTAATGTCATGTGAATCAGCCCTAATTTTTAAGGCAGATTCATGGAACGCTTACAAAAATGTCCCTGTTGCCAAACGACCCCTCAAGTTGTAGAAAGACGAGATTTCATTTCACAAGGTGCTTAAATCTCTGTTGAAATACTCTCATAGGTGGACCGCTGAAGCCTGCTTGACTTTATTATAATTCATAAAGTATACTCTTTTGCCATTCTAATAAAAAAAATAAATCCCTTTTGTTTAGGTGATTATAAACCATTGTGTGCTATGACTAATATTGTGATGAACATCACCATGATTAGCACTAAGTGACGATAAAATCGGCCCTTTTTCCGGTCGTTAGTGGACAACTTGTCCAAGAAATATTTAGTTGAAAATCAAATAAGAGTGGGATGAAAGAGTTGGCAATTGGCACACCACTAAGTTACATACACTTTCACCAAAAAGTGAGAGCCACACTCGCGGAGCAGTAGCAGCAGATAAGATAGAAACTTTTGGTTGAAGGGCACTAATGCAGTCATTGTCACATAAAACGCGTATCATTCGAAAAAACAGTATAGTACCTGAGAAATAAGTCAGTCATATAAAACGACAATTAGGTGTGTCTTTTTCGTGTTTTTATTTATTTTTATTTTTTATTAATTTTAGGATTTATTAAATGTTTTAAATTTTTAAAACATTTACCAAGATTTTCTCGATATATACAACTTCGCTGTATTATACTTGAGAAATTCTTTTGTTGTACAATACCCATACACGATATATGTGACAATGGTATTAATGCATAAAAGTGATTTGCATGGGATTGTGCGCTCAATTGACTGCACAAGCCCACATGTTACTCGTTATCTCCACAAAAGGATAATTAACAGCAAGTACAACAAAATAAGCTAAAATTATCTAGTGATTCAGATGTTGGTGGTAATAGTTCATCTTCAGATCATCTTACGATTACACTTAAAGTTCAAAAAAATAATAATATGTGATTGAATCTTCCATATAAAACAAGTACCGTGGCTGGAAATCTTCAGTGGTGGAGCTTATGTCACAATGAGCACGAAGCGAGTCCGAACAGCTTATTTTCCCTAAACCATAAGTTGCATATTGAAAAATAACTTGCAGTACTAGAAATGATTATAAAGACATCTGCCCAACTTAAAAGTTACCATATGCTCAGTTTTGAATATATAATTTACGTTTAAGCACTTGAATTTTATATGAAATTCAGACTTAAAGAATATCTTTTCATTACAACCGGTGAGTTTCTTAAAATTTTAAGTTTTTTCAATCTAAACATGTCATGCCATTGAGTACTCTATGGTAGATACTGTTTCAGGAAATAGGAATACAGACTTTGCTATCCGGATCTAAGACAGCTAAATACATTCAAAATCAAGTCAGAATCAAATGCAGTTCATGACAAAAGGATTGATTATGGATGTCAGTAAATCCAATTCAGATTGAATATTCAATGAACTGCTTCAAAAACATTGGATATAGAAAAAAAAAATTCCTATTAAAAACTCGGATTGAATTCGAGTCTAAGAAATATTATCCAATTAGATTCAGGTTCAGATTTAAACAAATATCCAACTGCAGTGAGATTCGGATTTAGTTTTTAATAAATATCCTATATTTAATATCCATTCATTTTAAAATCCAGTGCTTCACATTCTGTAATGCAGTTTGAATTTTGAACTAAATTTAGCCAATTTTTAAAATGTAAGAGCATTTGATATAAGATGTTTATTTAAAACTAAATCCAATCTGAATATGAATCTGAGCAGATATTTATGTATATCTAAATCCCAATCCAATCAAATGTTATTTCTTGAATCTGAATCCGATCTGATTTTTTAATCGGACTTTAATTCTTTTTTTTTTTTCATATCCGATTTTTTTGAAATGGTTCCGTTGGGTATCTGATCCAAATAAGATACATTGAGAAAGCTGAGCCTAGCCGAACCATAAGCATCTTGGCTTGGCCCAAGTCCAGGTTTGGTTTTAGGTGTACTTTAAAGATGGACGCGTACGACTTCAAGAGCTAACTGGGTTTGCGCGAAAAGGAATTAACTTTGGGAGTACTCTTTATTTTGTTCATGTACTTCTAAGTCTAACTATCATATATAAAAAGCATTAAAAAAAATTATTTTTTAGTACCTTGAAATTCATCCACTCCAATAAAAGCATTTTTTTTTTAACTTTATATAAAAAAAGTCAATAACGTAAATTATCTGAAAAACTAATAAAAAAATGTTATGAATAAAAGGTGAGGTAAAACAGGCCCTAATAGGGTCCAATTAAATGCACTAATTTCTCTTTTTATCTATATTGCAATCATTTTTGTCTAGGCCGTCTAATTTATTTTTTTTTTTTAAGAAACATTTATGAAAAAAAGATCTGCAATATTTTAACATGCACACTTCATATAAATTAAGTTGATGGTTTTTTCTTACTTGTACGATGAGTTTTAGAAATAGAAACAAAAAATCATACACTTGATTTTAATATTTTATAGCACATTGTAAACACATTTAATAGGCATAATGTTTATAGTAAACATCACACTTATAACGCGTAGAAAAAATGAGTGAAAAATGTTAGAAATGGAAGGTAATTGGACCAACCTCAAAATGAGATTGTTTAAACGCATCTCTCTCTCTCTCTCTCTAAATGATCAATTAATTGATCTTAATGTAGAAAAGATGGTTTAGTAAAAAAAAGAAAGGGATATTGGAAGGGAGAGAGAGTAGGGATGAGAGAGAAAAAAAGTGTTAGAAAAGCCAGAACAAAAATGAAATTAGTTGAAGTAGTTTCTCATGTACCTTGATTTGGACGAAAAAACAGTGATGTATAGGTGTAAGCATCTAAAAGATGTATTACAACCACAAAATACAGCACTAATAGTAAGCAAAAATGTGTCTGGCTAACCATGCTTGAAACATGACTTACCTACTAAAGCTTATCATAACCACATAAACATGGAAGGTGCTGAACGCGTAGAGTTATCATTTTTTACTTTCTTACAACAATGATGTCGCCACTTCATTTTCACTCTTTTGTGATTTGATCGTCTTACACCCGTGAGTTTTAATTTCGCAAAATTAAGAAGGAGGCATGGCATTTATTATATTTTCAATGGGGCCACCATTCTTTCCAGGAAAATTCATTTTTGGGGTACAAAGCTTTATAATGCTTGCAATTCTCAGTATCATTCCATGGTAGTGCGCTCCAAGTTTAGCCCAACAGCCTACGAATGAGCCTAATGGTCACAAAAAAATTAAAATAAAAATCTGCCACTTCCCAGTGCCGGTGGTTGACGTGTAGTTTAGGAAGAGACACCAAGTTGCCCAAAATTTTAAGAGAGGCGTTTGGATGAGAGTTCAAAACCAGGTTTTATTTTCATGATATTATTTGCGACCTGTGACATTAAAATCTGGTTTTGCTAAAACCCAAGTTTAGTAAAAATTGAAGGTTTTCCAACAGCCTTTTCAGGCAAATTCGATTTCAGGTAATTCAAGATTCTTAGAGACCATGGTCAGGAAAACGTCACCAAGTTCCCGAACTTCACCAACGCTCACGATCTTGAACTCGTTTCCTTGTGTATCAAGTCAAACAAGTACAAAATTTCCCAAGATTAGAAAAAAAAAAAACCAAGAACTTTTCTTTTTAAACTCATTCCCACGCATCTAGGGCACTCTATTCAGTATTTAAACTTATTGCTTCTTACACCTTTAAGAATCTCTCGAAGTACACACACGCAACAAATAAAATAAATGGAAAATGCCAAGAGAAGAAACAGATGCGAACCGCGAAGGAAAGAAAAATCCATTATTAATATTCATAATTCACAATTCATTTCTACCTTGGAGTACTTTTATGACTAAAAATAAATATAATCAGTAAGTAGTAAAAAAAATAATATTACTTCTATGAGAAACCCACTCTTCGCTTCCAAAAGTAGGCCTCCGGGAAAATCCCGGCGGGCGTGTGCGGCCTGGGCTCGGACTTGCACCGTGTCAACACCGGCGAGATCTCACCGCCTTTTTCGATTCCCGAGATGCCCTCGCGCGCCCACTCGCTCTCCCCGTCCCTCCTCCTCCTCCGCGCGCCTGGAACAATGCCATCCGTCGAAGCCCTGCCCAGATCTGCCGCCGGTGCCGGCTGAGGCGGCGATGGGGGCGGCGGCGGTGGTAGTGCTGCTGAGGCCTCATCTTCTTCATTCTCCTCCTTTCCACCGTCGGTGAGCTCCCCCTTCCCGTTCTGCATTCCTTGCTCGCCTCTCGAGTTAACGACGGGGGACTCCCAGAAGCGGCTCATGGGAGACGAGTCTCTCAGCGGCGCCGATCGGCACCTCATCAGCAGCAGGGCGTTCTTCGGCGGCTCGGCCGCCGCCCTCTCTTCCCCCTTTCCGTCTTCTGTCTCTTCGTCTTTCGATTCTCCCGCCCTCAATTCGTCATTCTCTCTAGGAACAAATGCCGCGACCCTTTCCTTCTCCCGGACGTCTTCATCATCGTCGTCCTCCTCCCCGTCCTCCTCCACCTCTTCTGCGTGCTTATTTAAGGGATCGTGGATGGCCGTCATGAACCTGCGCCATACGGTTCCATGACTGCTGGACTTCGATTTCCCGGGGGGTTTCCCGGGGAAGCAGCGGCAGAACACGGGAAACTTCCGGCGGGAGGTGGTGGTGGTGCTGGGGGCGGTGGAGGACGAAGGCTTTTTCTTCTTGACGCGAACCTGGCCGATGCAAGTGACCTTGGGGGAGGATGGCTCCTGCGTGGTGGTGGCCTCGTAATTGGAGGCCCTCCTCCTGAGGAGCGAGAAGGTGCGTCTGGACCGAGCCGTCGCCCTCCGGCTTCCCCCCTGCAACCTCAACCTCCTCATTAGCAGCGGCGTAGGCGGATAGTTGTCCGTCCGACCCGGGCTCTGGATCTGCTTCGTCGACAGCTTCATCCTGCTATCGATCGAGTGCCTGCTAGCGAGCTCCCTGCTAAATCTCTCTCTCTCTCTCTCTCTGTGACTGATTGAGTGTGGAGGAAGGAGTTCAGAGGAAAAGAGTAAGACAGTCACTGCACTCCTGAGTTTTCCTTTTGTTTTTTTCTTTCCTTCTTTGCCGCTGATCCCTTTGTTTTTCCAAAGCCCTTTTTTCCTGTTCTCTTTTTGCCTGCAGACAGAGGAGATTCTGGAAGTTCGTTCAGATTTTGGATGGTTCACATGGGAATCCTAATAAGCATTTCATATCGTTGCTTTCTCCGCCGTGGTGATGGTGGTGCTTCTTCCTCTTCCTCTCTTTCATGGTCGTAAGATGTGATGACCAACAGAGGAGACAAATTCTGTAAGTGATCTAAGCAGAGCTAGAGTGTGAAAGAAGAAGAAGAGCCAGCGGCTGCAGAAAACGCAAATAAAATAGTGCGAGAAATGATGGAAAAGAAAATGAGTGGAAGAGATGACGATGACGCGAACGACGCGGTGGGTGGACGACACAAGCCACCTTCTCTCCCTTTCCCTCTCTCGAGTCTCTTCCTCTCTCTCTTCCCAGCTTCTCCAGTGGCCGTATATAAGGCTCAAATTTTTATGGGAATAATTTCTAAACTGGCACCTAACTTTTCGGAATTAAAAAATGTGCGGCGCTCTTTTCGAAAAGTTTGCAGAAAAATGCGAGTAAACTATGCCGTGATTGTTTCTTTAAAACGCATTTATATTGGTCAAGTGTGCTATTTAAAAAACGTTTAAGCTTATACTGTTGCCTTCACCATCGAATTCAATTTCTCCCAGTTTATATTGGTCAAACGCGCTCATCAACAAATTTTCATTTATAACAAGTTCTGAAGAATTGTAGCGTTTTCTCTGTTTGATTCAATCTACGATGCTTAACATAGATAATGAACAAAGTTATCAAATATATCAGGCATTTAAAAAATTAAAACCTGCACTAACTTAAAATACTTTTCTTTCTCAGACAGTTTCCCCAAATCTTTTAAAACTTGGACGCTCTTCTGAATTATATAAGAAAATGAGGATGTAATTGAAAACTTGCTGAGTTGAAGATAACGGGTAGTAAAAAGGAAACAGAAAGGCTGATTTCCTGAGAGAGATTTTCTTACCTCATTTGTTTACAGCCAATTGTCACGTGTGCCCCAGATGCGCAGTGTCCCCCCAAAGTCATCGAAATGACGAATATGCCCTTACTGGTTTGGTTATTTTCCCACCACGGTGCCAAGAATGGAACGGGGCAGCCTTCTACGCGGATCTGCAATGATCCGGATCCAAAGTGGACTGAGAGAGGGGATCCTTACCGCATTTAAGACCCTAAATCCTGCTTAGGTAATCCAGCCAACAGCTAATCCACCCAATTAAGCATGTAAACGCTTCGAATCTGAAACAGCTAAATGTATTAAAAGTCAGGTGAGAACTTATTATGCACCTGTTTTACATTTTGGAATACCAACATTTTATTGTTTAATATATATATATATAATATATACATACTGTATACCCTTATCTGCCAACTGGAAGAAAATAATTTGGGTTATTGATTTTAAGGAAATCAGCCAGCTACTATAGTTTTATATGTCAAATTGGTCGATAATTGGTTGGGCGATCAATTATAAGGAAACGGATGGAGAGAGATTAATTTAAAAATTATAAACAAAACTATATTTTAAAGAGACTTAATTGTCCCTCAAAGGAGGAAACAAATGAGAATGAGTTTTCTCAGCAGAAACGCTTTGCTTCTTTTGAGGAGTATTTATGTCTCTTAAAAATCTAAGTTGGTTTCTTTTTTTTTTTTAGCTTAATCACTACTATCTGATTTCTTTAAAATTGAGGGTCATGTGATTCCCATCCAAATCTAGCATATAAGAGCTAGCTACTAGTCTACACACACATACATATAGGACAGTTCAATCTTGCCAAATGCTGGATATTTTAGAATGGCTAAATTTGAAAAAACAAAAAAATACTCGCTAATTTGGTTTTCACTGTAGTTTACAATGGTTAATTTGAACAGCGGACTATGATGTTTCTAGTGAAAATTTTTAAAATTTCTTTGTCATTCAGCAATTATCCGAGACACAACAAGTTTGACTCTTCATATATATACATACATACAAATATGTACAAGATGCTTATATATTAAACTTAATAGGAATCATTTAGACCATCAATTTTATGTAGGTTAGAGACTGAATATTAAGTTGAAAATGTGGAAACTAAACTGCTTTTTCAAGAACTTGAAATACCCCTCAAAGGAGGCACGATCTGATTACATTGCTTTATTTTCCATATTTTCGAATGAAAAATAACTTAAAATACTTCACATTATTATTATTATTATTTAAAGTCCGTGGCAACGAGCTGATATTGCGCTTCCATACGGAACTGAACAAAAAGCTTAAAGTCTCGGTGGAGTTGGAGCTGGATGGCGCTATGAATAAGGACTTGAATTACCTATTTACAAAGTTAACCATGCCTGAATTAAACTGTTAAAATGATGAAAATCGGACCAAGAGCAATGCACCAGCAACTTGATGCCACAGTCCGTCTCCATAATGCGTAGAAGTCTAGCAGGAATCAAACTAGTGATGTCTCTCTTCACTTTCAGTGCTACCTCACCAAACAGCTACGCTATGTCCCTTGAAAAGCCGACTGCAACATAAGCCGCGGCCCGAAAACATATCCATCTTCACAAGAAGACGGAACAAAAAGAAGACCCACTAAAGATGCTAGAAAGGCCTTGTGGAAACTGAAAAATATCTAAGCCCGTGCCGCACCGACGGTAGTTGAGCTAGTGAAAGGACACTCTCATCAGATCCTGTTTGGTTGTGACAAGGTTCACTTTGATATCCCGATTTGCTGAATTTCCAAAAGTTACTCTCTTCCCTTGCTTTTTCCTTCTACGTGAAAGCCCCCTTTGGGGCTTTGTTGGCACCATGAATATTGAATGAAGGGAAAGCTTCTGGTTCCGATCTCACCAGCCTTTTTAACCATGCATCATTTGGGTATGGACTCTTATGCACATGTCACGTCATTTGGCCAAAGGTGGTTCACGTACTAAAAAGAATCCGGGTCAGACAATGGGTCCGTATCTATTATAACTATAAATGTGGTCGATCAAAGGGCCCACCGGAGTAAATTCTCCCTGCATCTTCTCCTTCTTCTCTGTCTTCCTGCCTGTCAATGCCGCATGGGTCCTCCTGGCGTTGAATTATTGTGCAGTAGCCTGGTCCACTTTGTTCCTTTTTTGGATCGGAACTACATTCAATCCAAATCGTAATTACATTTGGATCTGCTTCTGTCGTATGATCAGGCTTGGATCTAACTCTGGAAAGGTTTGATGCATTCGGCTCGATCTAATAGGTTTCTAAAAAATTGGACATAGAAAATTTTTAATATCCAATTAAAAACCGGATCGGATTCGGATTTAAGAAATGACATTTGATCGGATTTAGATTAAGAGATATATAAACATTTGATCAGATTCGGATTTAGATCGAAATTAGCTTGTATTTATTTAGAGAGGGAGAGAGAGAGAGAGATTGGTGGGTACCAGGCTCTTAGATGTTAGACTAATAAGAAATCATCTTAACCAAGATACTCTTGTTAGTCACTGTGTATGCACACACACACACACACACATATATATATATATATATATATATATATATATATATATATATATATATATATATATATATATATATATATATATATATATATATATATATATATATATATATATATATATATATATATATATAGAAAATAGAGAGGGAGAGAGATTGGTGGGTACCATACTCTTAGATGCTAGAACAGTAGTGAATCATCTTGACCTTTAGTCTTTTCATGACGAATGGTTGAGAGAAAACAAAGAGAAAAAAATTGTTAACTAATGCTGGATGACAAAAATATTCCATCTCCCTTTTCTCCTTGCTGTTATGCTAACTATCCATCTTGGAGAGATCAATGGGCAAGATGAGACTTCATGGGTCTACCACTTGAAGGTTTGGTACCTACTAATTTCTCTCTCTCTCTCTCTCTCTCGATATATATATATATATATATATATATATATATATATATATATATATATATATATATATATATATATATATATATATATATATATATATATATATATATATATATATAGAGA
>JAANDH010000641.1:0-24418 GCA_011799765.1 Nymphaea thermarum | reverse complement strand
AAACAACCATGAGCAGCAAACATATTATAAGTTTCTTCCTCTTGATCGAACCTGTAACCTTCATTAGCAGACTCATTTTCAATAGTTTCCTTGATCAAACTAGATGTTATCATGGTACCATGCATACCACTGAATAGAGAGGTTTTCCGTTGGAGCTCTTTTTGATTTTCCTGCATCACCTTTTTTGAAAAACATTTATGAGTTAGTTTCTCTTATATAAACGAGATGCATTTGTGGGATTAGTTGTTGATGGTCTCGATTCATCAATTCTAGAATTTAATTCATCTTTTATCAAACACATCATTTTCAATTCTGGAATCAAAATTTCCAATCTATCAAACACAAAGGAAAACTAGAACTACTGGAATTTTCATTACAATTACAGTTTGACGTGGAATTTTGACTCCAGAATTTTAATTCTAGGATCAAAACTAAAGCCATCAAACGGCCCGGAAGAGAAGTTACAGAAAGAGAGGAAGAGAGGGACCTGAGAAGTGGAGATCAGCATCTTCAGTGTCATCGTTTTCTTCTTCATCTTCTTCTTCTTATTTTAATCAATGCACACGGATCATGTGCCATGTGCTTTTGAAGATTTTAATTTTTTTGGAAGAGCATATTATAGTTCTTTCCATAGCTGAAGGGTCAGAGGGCTCCATTAATTGCTTAGTGGAAAATTTATTCATTGTGATATTTTGTGTGATCTAATGCTCGATACATAAGGATTGTTTCTAAATCATACAGACTCTTGGTATTCTAGTGTGTACTCATCATAAGTTCTTACAAATGTCACGTGCCCTTGATGGCTGATTTTATCAAGCATTAATATATGCCAGCATTATAGTTGAAACTTGCTTACATATGCAGCTGTTCTAATTGGCATGACATTAAGAGTTATTCGTGTTAATGACCGATTTTATTCAGCATTAATGAGCTAGAGACATTATTTCCATTTAAATTTGGTTTCAAAGGTGTATTACTGGTTTTACTCATGGAGCCATGCCCTTTTCAAAGCCAATATAAAGTTGATTTTAGTATAGTTTTGAGCTAACCCATATGATTTTGAGCACTTGGCCTCTTTTCTATAATATTTCAGCAATTCAAGGGGGCTATTAAAACACAAACCAGAATTGGCTCAGACCTAAACCAAGATGTATTAGATCCATATCCTCTTGATCAATGACTAAAATCAGATTTTATTAAGTTATTAAAAGTTGTTTAATTTGTTATTGAAGAAACTAGTGGGCGCAGATTTTGTAAGATCGACCTGTGTTTTGAAATTGACCTGAAAACCGAATCATACCTATTTCAGACCATATAAAGGGTATCAGGTCAAAATCTAATTGTGTGGAACCTTAGATGAATCTTATGAAGGTTCGGAAGATGTAAATTAATTGGATTTTTGGAATTAAAACATGCATCACCCACATGGTGGCTGGTGTGGGCAGTTGCCTGCGCCAGCCTCACAAAATTAGTTTAATATATATGTTAATGTTTTGATATATTTAATTATTATACATATAAGTACTCCAAAGAAATTAAAGGTATTGAATGAGTGCCCCCACCAGAAAGAATTTTGGCTCTGCTAGTGGCATCATCTACTCTTTAATAAAATATGATTTTATCAAACTAGTTTGATAACCCCCTCGGATTAGAATTGGAAACATTTCGGTCCAGGTAAAATTGGGATTTAAAGCTCTAAATGGAAGGTATCTAGCTTATAAGAGTAAAGAGAAATAAAACTGAAACAGTTCGTATTCTTTAGAATGTCTTAGAGAAAGGGTGAAGATGAAATCTATTTCTTTTTTCCAATATCTTGGAAATTTTTTGGAGTTCTGATTTTGAAATTTTAAATTAATTAAGATATGATGAAATATTGATAAGATATATAGGAAAATAAATCTATGTTAAAGCAAGTCAAACTAGAAAGGATTTCATGGAAGAAAAGTATAAACTGTTTTAGAGGTTTGGCAGGAGCATCGGGCCCACTAAGTTTTGGAAAACAAAGTTTTATTTTTCAAAAATCTTTGGTCCATTTAAAAAGTTTGAAAAATATAATAAACTCCTCTGAAAAATCATCTTGGCCCATCCAAGAAAAAAAAAATCTTTGGTCCACCACTGAAAAAAGTCCAGTTCACCTAAGGAAGAGAAAACTAATTAATGAGGGTAAAAGATTTTCATGCTGTAATTGATATTTTGATAAGACCAGAGTTACAAAGTTAAATAATTGAAAAAAGATTTAACATAATTTTGTTTCCATCATTCTAAAATCTAACACCGTTGAGGATTTATATAACAGAAATATATTTCTATGTAGTCCATACTAATCAATCAATTATTTTAATTTCCTATTTTAAGACTCAGAGGTGATAGTTTTTCGCCAGCAAAAGGCTTTAGCATTTTCAGAAAGTCAATCTTTTTCAATTTGAAGAATGGTTAATTAAAAATCCCAAGTGTTATGAGGAGTAGCTCCGAAACATTAAAAACAAAGGAGTTTAGATACATGTAAAGGGTATATATGTAAATTTATTTGATAATACAATCATATCGTTTTCTGAAATATTTCAAATGGAGATTGAAAACAATCAAGTGCCTATTATGGTCCAGGATGTTTGATATTTACAAATTATCTTTTGAGTGGAACCTAATTAGATGGAAATTGGAATAGTTTCTATTGTCTAGAAAAGTTTTTGGATGCAGACATTGGTCCTCATGTTACTTAGATTCCAAATATCTATCTGATTGGTTTTGATATATTGAATTAAAAAATGATGAGAGAGATTGCTAGGTGCGAGTCTATTTAGGTGCGACACCCATAAAGGATCATGATAGTCATTGATCTTTCTAAGATGGATGACAAACAAAAACAAGGCAAAAAAGGAGATGTGGCATTTTAGTTATCTAACATTAATTACAATCTGCCATCCATCTTAGAAAAGTCAATGGCCAAGATGATTCCTTATAGATTTCACAATTAAGGGAGGGAGAGATAGAGAGAGAGAGAGAGAGAGAGAGAGAGATTGGTAACTCAGGCTAACCAGAGTCACCCAGTTCACATGAGGGATATTTATTATGGTTCTTATTAGTTGACAAATCATGCAAAAACAATGGAATAAGGAGAAAAACGAAATCAATGGCTTATGTTACGATGTAAACTTTGCTAAAGAGACTCTCTTTTGTATTTTCTGTTTCTTACTGGTCTTCTCTTCCACTTCTTCTTCTTCTTCTTTGCTTGCAGCATAACACTGTTGTCTAGATAAAATTGTACTCATTTTTTGTTTTTGCAGGAGCTTCAGCAAGGATTAAAAGTCTTCCTATCTTCCTTCCTAAATTGTGCTTTTTAATTTCCATTCTGTTTTATAATTCATAGGACTTTATATTTCACTTATGGGTAAGATTTTGGGCAATGTGCTGAATTTCTTGTGAAAATCCTTGTGTGAGCTTGAGCTAATTTGGATGGTAGGTTATCTGAACTGAGATGTGGACGGAGGTTCGCTTAAAATTTGTATGGTAGCCAGCTACTTCACATTAGGACCTCACTAAAAAGTCCATAGCATTAAAGAAGCTTCCTCATAACATTCAGTCATAAACTGTAGTGTCTTTGTGGTATTTCATGAGGATTTGTGTGGCAGCAGCTAAGCACCTTGGTTTATGTACTAATCTATGAAGTAAAAGCACACTTTAAACTGAATTATGGTTCTCTCTACTGAGAGTTGCATGAGAAACGGCACTTTTCTTGATTAAGCAAGCTTCATTTATTTTGTACTTAGGACATGCATCTTTCTTTTGTCTTCACCTATACTTTTGAGAACCAATTAGGTCAAATTCTATGATTGAACCAGAAACCAAAAAAATCTAACCTATCATTTGTAGTTGTTGAATGTGTAGGATGAAAGTGAAAAGCATGTTCAAACTAGGGATTTGGTACATTATTATTTTTTATGTTAGTGTTTGTTATTTTATATTTGTTACTCTGTTACAATGAGTGCTAGTGTGTCTCCAATTTTAGCACAGTCACGTTTGTGCTTATTTCTTTCTCCAATGCTTAATCTAACGCCGCTTGAGAATGCATGCCTCTCTTTGCTGATTTTCACTATTTTCTGCATCTTAGAATATGCTAACCTTTCTTTTCTGAATGTTATAAGACTTTTGCACGAATGTCAACATTCTGATGAGATTGAATGAGTCAAATCAAGTTTATAATTGACCATGTTTTTGTTTTCTATTCTGATTATAGAGGGCTGAGCTACTTATATACATGAGATAAAGGTTATTGATCTCCTAATTTGTGCTAATTAGTAGTAGCTTTAAGATGAAAGCAGCATGCACAGGATGTGATTTTGGAGGTATGAGATAGACATTTAAAATTACATGTATGATGAGACATACAAGATTAACATGTGTGCTAAGAGAGAGAGCACCTCGACTGATTAATATATGCATACATACCTTGTGCACATCTTTTAGGTTACCTCCAAAACCTTCTTGATATATTTCTTACGACCACTATTATATTCATATGTGCTGCTCTCTACTTTCATATATGGTTTGAACTATTTTTTATGTCTATGAGCTCATGAATTTGTTGTCTCTTATAGGAAGTTCATTATGGGAGGTTGACACTTTGAGACATCACTATTGCCCTGTGATTTCTAGGTTATTTGTTGGGCTTGAGAAACACAAAGGTTTGGAAGGTGCAACTTTTTAATTTTATATCAATCTTTAGTATGGGATGAGAGTTCAGAATTTCGACATTGCTCAAAGCTTGTTCACATACTATTATTCATAGCCTAACTAACTTTGGTAGCTCATTTCCCTTCTGCTACCATTATGTGTAATAATTGTAGTGTGTCATGAAAGTGAGTATTGGATAGATCTCTTTAAATATTTTGTTTGGGCACATCATAAGATGTATTGACTCTTGCAGGAAGTTTTTGAACTCCAACCTAGTCACATTGCATAATGAAATCTAAATCTATACCACTTAATAGATTGAGTATGTTTTGTTTATATTTGACTTAATAAGTATACAACTACCCCATTTCTGTCAAGTTTTCCCATAATGTCTATGTAAATTGAGTGTGGACAAGGGTCTGCTTAGGTTTTACTCATGTTGACTTGTAAATTTGCTGCATATATTTTCCCTTGTCATCAGTAAGTGTCAATATAGTTATAGGATTTTGGTATTCATGGGGTGTATGAAATCCAACCCAAGTTTAATCATCAATGCATTTGGATGAAATAGATTCATCTAGAACTATGCATGTATCAAAAGTCAAATTTCCATGTTTTAATTGTTTGTTTTTTCTTGAGCTAACAAGAACTTCGTCTACTTGTCTAGACAGTTGGACTTAATTAATTAGATGTCCTAGTGCAAGAGGTAGAGAACATGCCTTTGTTCAGGAAAGCTCTCCCCATAAGTTATTGGTTCTTTTTCTTTTTCCTCTCTTTATCTTGCTTCTTGAATCCTCAAACCGTGACAAGCTCTAACAACATGCCTTTGTTTAGGAAAACTTCTTAGCAAATGATTGCCACAAGAGAATATAAGATGTTAGTCCTACTCTCTGCACTTTCTTAGATGCTATAGCCATGATGGGGGTTTATAATTTATCAATTGGCCCCTTTTTCATCTCATCCTTTCCTTATTTATTACTATTTTGATAGGAACTGTCTATATGTTTGTATGACTTGCATATCTCAATTTATCATGTCTGCCTTGAAGAACATGTCTGAATATTAGATGATGAGAAGAAAGCCTGGACCTTGAAGGAGGTCATGCTTTTGATGTCATATCTACTGAAAATTTTCATTCGCATTACAATGTTAGGTCTTCTACTCAGTAGTTTGAACATAGACTTCTTGTAGATTAACATGGACTTCTTGTAGATTAACATGTGTTCACTGTACTGCTACCAATACATCTCTCTCTCTTTGATTCTCTCTCATATTCATTGAATGGCTTAATCCTCAGAGATGGCTGATCTGATTTTAGTCGATAGCAAATTTATTGCAGCAAAGCACATCCAAATCCCTTCACACTAAGAGTATATTTTCAGTTGTGCTTCATTGACAGGACTGTAGAAGAAGGGAGCACTTTTTGTGTAGGTAGGTGCATGGATAATCTGATAGTGGATAACCTGAGCCTCTTATTATTTGTTCTTCTAGAACCTGAGTAGTTCTCCAAGGGACGGCATCTCACTTCTAATCACTTGTGGCCTTGGCCATTTCAGGAAATTATTTTCTTAATAATGTTACTATCATATTTTATAGGCAATATGAGTTGTTTTACCTTAGGAATCAATCTTCTCACTAATTAAGAAAATAACTCCATGTTGCTTCTTCCTCATAACTCAACTGTTTGTTGTACTTTAGGAATCTCCTTTCTTTGCTTTCTTCATGCTCTTTTATGGGATTAGGCACAAATATATATATATATACTAAAATGTTATTCCTAAACCAAAACATGGTTTCAAAATAAATGTTTGCTAAAGTTTTGATGTTTTATAGGTATGCTTCATATCATATCATACAATAAAGAGCTTCTTGTCTAATCAATGTGTTTGCATCCCCAAAATTTTTGGTTTTGGAGTGTTCCAAAAAAATGAGTTTTGTTTTGAAAATAAGAGAAAAAGGAACTCGCTTGCCGGTACGAGGATCGATCGTTCCCGGCGTCTTTACTTAGGGTAATCAATCCAAGGGCTATGTCTATTATTGATGCATTTCATTTTGACTTAAACATCTTTTTCATTTTATATGCGTAGTAGAAAAATATGAAAAGTTTGATGTTTCAAACTTTTGAAAAGGTTATTGAAGAGTTATTTGAGAATGTGAAAAATTTTGGGGAAAACTAGAATTGAGAAATCTTTGTAAATATCATTTGGAAAGCTTGAGAAATCATTTTAGTGTTCTCTTAAGACTTTAAGTAAGTTTGAGGTTTTGCTCTAATTCGGTTACCACCTAGTTAGAGCTTCATCTCATCTTGCTTAGGTTTTTTTAGAGATGTGATTGTGCTCATTTGTGATATTAAGTGGAAGTGAATGCATGGATGCATTGATCCTATATAATTGAAAGAAAGCAAAACATTCATACCACAACATACATCTAAGATTTTTGTTTATAGCTAACATAAACATTTTTTACAAAGAAAGAAATGCTTTTGAAATTGGATTGGGGTTGTAGACCATCAAGCATGAATCCAACATTGGGTCATTACTTGAGTTGTGGTTTTAGTGAAGTCGATAAATGAAAATGATCTTGGAGAAGAAAAATGTCCAAAAGAATGCAAAAGATGAGATACTTGATCATAAGAAAATATAAAGAAGGAGAGAGAGAGAAATCTTGAAAATGAGGTAGATGAGATAAAAAAATCATCCATATATGTATAGCTATATACGTATAGATGCAGATACATATATGTAAGTTTATGAAAATGAGGTTTGAATTTAAATAGAGAAGGAAAATGAAACTTTCAAAAGAAAGAGAGAAAGAGATGAAGATAGAGAAGATGTGCATACATGTGTATATACTATCACATATACACATATATGGAAGATTGTAAAAACTTCATTGCTTTGAATAAAAAGAGAAACTTTTAAAGGAAAAGAAACAGAACAATATATATATATATAATATATATATATATATATATAAGAGATTTGTGGATGAGGACATTTGACTTAAAAAGAGACATAAAAGATTCTTGAGAGAAAAAGTAGCACATTCATATATATATGCATTCATAGAATGTATATGAAAACTTGTAAAATAGAATGTAGAAACATAAAGAGAGAAAGATAAATGGAATCATCATGCGCACATATATGTATATAACATGTATATACATACGTGTCTTCATGATATTAGAAGTGAAGAGATTATTTAACAACAACCGGCTTCAAGTTTGATGTAGGTCGAAGAGGAGCTTGGACTCATGCAAGAGTCTAAGCTAAGACTCCAAAGCCACATTAGAGAGGGTATTAACATTAAAAATCTGTTGTAAAATATGATTTATATTTGAACATAGAATATAGTCATTTTGTTCGTTATAAGGGAATATGTTGTCTTCCACCGTTGGGCATGGAAGAGAACCAAACTGCAGGATAAAGCATTCATTAGGATTCCTAATCGAATGATTAAAAATGAAACTATCGAACAAAATGACATACAAATGCATATTAAAATGTATATATTTCGTGAGGGTTTTCCTCAGGTCGGATAAGTCCCAACCTCAAAAATTAATATAAAGATAAAAAGTCTCAAACCACACTCTTATTTTCGCCATACATTCACATAAAAATGGAAAACCAAGCAACTATGCATAAATAATATATAGACAATATTCAAAGAAGAAAAAAGAGAGAAAGAGATTCAACTAAAAGGAAGAGCATGATTCAACTATGAAAAGAAATATCATCTCATTTTCTCATGCTCCCTGTGCACTCGAGATAGCCTCTTGACTCTAAAATAGATATTGAGGGCTATCTCATATGGCCATGGGGAAATGAAGAAGAGAGAGAAATGTAAGAAGCTAAACAAGACTATATTCAAACAATGAAATAACATGACTCAAGTATGAAAATGAAGATCATCTCATCTTTTCATGTTCTTGGTGCACTTGACCATAGTCTCTTATTTCTAAAATAGAGATTGAGGGCTATCTTCTTTGGCCCTGGGGAAATGAAAAAGAGAGAAAAATGGGAGAAGCTAAACAAGACTATACTCAAGCAATGAAATAGCATGACTCAAGCATGAAGAACAACATGAATGCATTCATGAAAAGAAAGAGCATGATTTAATCATAAAATGAAATATTGTCTCATCTTCTCATGTTCTCTGTGCCCTTGAACATAGTCTCTTGCCTCTTGTAATCACTCCAAATTTTTCAAAACAGGGGGGACTAGTAAAATTTTGGGTTTATTATATTTAAAATAAATTTTAAATCGAAGTTTAGATCCAAAATCCTAGTTTATATCCAAATTGGGAATCCCAAAGTTTTACCCTTTTGAATTCGAATTTCAAAATTTAACTCCAAAGCTCTTATCTCTTTAATTCAAATATTGAATTCGAATTTCAAAATTTGGATCAAAGTTCTTTTCTCTTTAATTCAAATCTAGAATTCGAATTTTAAATTTTGGCTCCAAAGCTCTTCCCTCTTAAATTCAAATCTTGAATTCAAATTTTAAATTTTGGCTCCAAAATCTCTATAAATAACCCATAATCTTCTCTCTTGAGGGGGGCCAACCATGGTGGAATATCTTGTGCTTCCTCACTTNAGTTTCATCAAGCAACAACTCTTCAAGAGAGCATCAAAGATCTCTTGGAGGCTTCATCTTCAACATGTTGGGAGCTTCACTCAAGGTAAATCCAAGATCATTCAAGAGATGACTCATTTCCAATATAAATCACATTCGAGGTATGTAATCTTCCTCTATTTCTATTTTCATTTTCTCTTCTCTCTATGGCTCATTTTAATTATTATTCATATCCGAGATATGAAAATCTCTATTTTCATTTCATCCTTTTCTCTCTTCTTCCTCTCCCCATGGCCATATGAGATAGCCCTCAATCTCTATTTTTAGAGTCAAGAGGCTATGCTCAAGTGCACCAGGAGCATAAGAAGATGAGATGATCTTTCATTTTCATCATGCGATCTTTCCTTTTCATATCTTTCTTTTTCTCTTGTCGTCTCCCCATGACCGTGCAAGATAGCTCAAATGATCCAGAATCAAGAGCTACTCTTGAGTGCACCGGGAGTATGAGCAAGTTGGAACAAAATCCGTATCTTCATTTATCTCCAAAAATATATTTGCTATATTGTCTTTGTTCATCATTCATGCTTGAAATGATGCTCATGCATGATATTCTAATCTTCCATTTATATGACCCAATGCACGATGAGAGTGAGTGTTTGGAGTTGGAATTTCTTCTTATGATTTTTGAGGTTGGGGCTTGTCCAACCAGGGAAGACCCTTACGAATATGTACATGTTAGTATGCATTTGCATGACATTTTGCGCTAGTTTCTTTCTTAATCACCCCATTAGAAACCCTAATGAGTGTCTCGTTATACTTGATTTTCTTCCGTACCCAACGGTGGAAGAAATATATCACTTGTGGCAAACCAAATCATAACATTTCATGTTTATATATAAATCATACTTTTCAAAACATTTTTAAAAGAAACTATCTCTAATATGGCCTTGAAGACTTAACTTAGGTTCTTGCATGAGCCCTAGTTCCCCTTCGGCCTACATCAAAAAAATTGAAGTCGGCTATTTTCAATTCATTTCTTGATTTCATATTCATGAAAATGTATGCGTATATACATGTTATATATGTATGCATGCACATGAATATCTTTATTTGTTGTTTCTCTCTCTATGATTTTACATATTTTTATAAACTCTCGTGTATATATATATATATATATATTTCTGTGTGTGTGTGTATTCCTTTTTAAAATCTCTCTTTCTCTTTCTAAAACGATCTTCTCTTCTCTACTTGATATAAACATCATTTTCATAAGCTTTCATATATGTATACAAATACATATCTTTCTCTTTCAAAACATGTGATTTTATGATTTTCAAGATCTCTTTCTCTCTTTCTTTCTCTATATCTCTCTTAGGATGTAGTCTTTCATTTTTTTCGTTCTTTCAATATCTTATCATTTAAGATTTTAATTTTTCATTTGCCGACTTCACTAAGACCAAAACTCAAAGTAATGAGCCAATATTGGAATCATGCTTGAGGGTCTACAACCCTAATCCATTTTCAAAACTTTTCCTTTATATATATATATATGATATTTACAAAAACAAAATCTTAGATGCATGTTATGGTAGGAATGCTTTAGATGAATGTTGTGGTAGGAATGCTTCATTCTCTTTTAATAATATAGGATCAATGCATTCATGCATTCACATTCACTTAATATCACAAATGAGCACAATCACATCTCTAAAAGAACTTAAGCAAGAAGAGATGAAACTCTAAGTAGGTGGTAACCGAATTAGAGCAAAATCTCAAACCTACTTAAAGTCTTAAGAGAACACTATAATGATTTCAAAATGACTTTTCAAGTTTTTCAATGATATTCACAAGGATTTCCTTCTAGTTTTCTCAAAACATTTCACATTCTCAAGCAACTCTTCAAAAAACTTTTCAAAAGTTTGAAACATCTAACTTTTAATATTTTTCTACATCGCATATAGGATCAAAAAGATGTTTAAGTTAAAACGAAATGCATCAATGATAAATATAGACCTTGGGTTGATTACCCCCGGTAAAGGCACCGAGAATGGTCGATCCTCCTACCGACGAGCGAGTCCCTTTCTTTCTTATTTTAAAACAAAACCTTATTTTTCTGGAGCACTCGAAAACCAATAAAAATTTTGGGATGCAAACAGATGGCGACCATGATGGGACCCTTCATCGTTTGGCTATGATTATAATTGATGCATTTATAGAAACTTGAACATCTCATATATTGCCGATGATAAAGCATGTTCCCTTCTTCGGCCTTGACCCCATCGACATTTCATTACATTGTTTGATGATTATGTTTTCTCTCTTGCATATAAGACTAACTAAGGATGATCAATCATGTTCACCTAGATCTAGGATCAAATACAACTCTCCTCAATTTAGGGCTTGTTTGAAAACAATGTTTGCTCTTCTATATATTTTAATCATCATCTTAGGCAACATTGCATTAGAGACAACTGATTTTCCATGATTTCTCATATTTCAAAATTTCAATACATATTTGTCCTGGCCAACATGTTGTCGGGCTTGGTCTTAGGCGATAGCACAAGACTAAACCCCATCGTTAGTACCATGAGTGGTAATTTATGGTATATCGACGAGTGATCAAGAAGAAGTGGATAAACCTTACCCTTAGTTGCCTAATGGAGAATTTTATGCTCGTACTAAGCCTTTTGGCTAAGGTATATTGGCATATCGTATATGGAACAATTTGATCAAACCAAATTCAATTAGGGTCCTAAGCTCATTTTCAAATATATGCATGATAAAGGTGACTTTCAAAAAATGCTGAATTTTTATCATCGTGTGATGATTACATGTGTGTCTTCATACAATCTTTGATCAATTTAATAATCTTGCATCTCATTTTCTCATTTAAATCAAAGTCTTTTTCAATCATTTCTATATAATCTTCAACATGATCACACTATGAAATCATGTTTGGACTCTACTATCTAATTGACACTAAATTTTCAAATACTATCATTCGAGCAAATCAGTTTTTCAAGAATCACTTCAAGATCTACATTTTCAATCTTTCGTTTCTTCATTGGTCCAACCTCGTATTCTTAAACATGATGGCTAGTTATTGGCTCAATTACCAATCTTTGCTTGACTTAGGTTAGACAATCTTTTGCCCTCCTTTTAGCCAAACATTTTTCCAAACTTCAATACTTATGGGATATCTTTCCTCATATTTTACTTCTTCCACAATTTCACTAGATCATCAATTATTTCTTGACAAATCTTTTTTTAGAATTGCTTCAAAATCTATTTCTTGTCAATCCCTTATTTGTCTAATCTCCTATTGTGAAGTATGCGACCATCTATTGGTTCAATTACTAACTTTATTTGACTTGAGTCTTACATAATTATTTTGGTCTCAACACCCATATCTTTCTCCTTATTTCATTGGGCTATCATTTATTCAAAATTGAATACCAATATTTACTTTACTCGAGTATACTCAATTTTCAATCACCAGACATGTGGTTTCTATTTATTGAATCTATATGAATCAATTCTATTAGAGGTCTAATCCTTTCAAAGTTAATATTCTTCACAAGTGATAAATTGCTCATAATTCTCTCTATTCTCTCATATTATCAATTTACTATCTTGCATTAAAAATACTACTTTTCGATCATATTTTTACAACAAATTTCTTTCAAGATTTCTCCCAATTACGTGTCAAAATTCTTTTATTTCCAAGCTCAAACACGTGATATTGCCTTTCACTCTCTCATATCAATTTTTATGCATTTGAGACAATTTTCATTATTTTCTCCACCTCAAGCTCAGGACGAGATCAACACGTGTTTAACTCGGGCCATACATTCCTTGTTTGCTCACTTACATTTAGCCCAATAATTTTTCAGCTTCAATACATATGGAATGTCTTTCTTCCCATTTTACTACTTCCATGATTTTATTAGGCCATCATTTATTCCAAGATTTTTGCTAACGCTCTGATATATTCTATCTTCAATCGTTGGACATCTAATTTTTGACTCATTCATTCACCCTGGTTCAATCTATATCTTCCAGAGTCAAACCTCATATATTTATACTGTACTCGAGATTTAATCATAACAAAATTAAGATTTTCTGTTTTGCTGCATTATCAACTAGATATCTCGCCATGAGAATTACCATCTAGCTATCATATTCCAATAACAAATTTTTCTCCTATAAGCTTTGTCTCATTTCTTTACCTGAGAGACAAAACATACATTCTTGCATACCAAAGTTCATATATATGTTATCACCTTGCACCCTTATTTTCCTGTTAGTGGAAGCTATATCAATTTTCCTTTATATAATTTTGCTCATACCTTATTTGATTGAGGCAAATTCCGTTACTTCTTCGCCTTAGTTTCAATGCAAGACATCAATTAGTTATCTTCTACCCAGCATTCTCTCATTTATCAATCATGGCAAACTCATAATACTGGGGCATTTTTATTATTTCAAGATATTTCCAAATTGCTTTTGCGACAAATATTTTCATACACAACATCATTGTCCATAGAAAAGGGATAATATCTCAATCAAATCAATTCAGCTGTTAAGCTAAAGAATTGACCAAGCGCAATCTAGCCTTTAGGCTCGGAGCTTTATAAAGCTAGCTCAACCATGTCGCTAGACAAGGAAATTTTATGGAGCAAGGGCAACTTGGCCGTTTGGCTAAGGGCTTTTTCGAAGCAAGCTCAACCCAAACGTTAGTTTTGAGAATTTTAACAAGTTCAAAATCCAGCCTTGGGTGAAAACAAAAACTTCACCCAAAGGCACTCGAAGTGATAAAAAGACTTCTTGTCACAACCAATGTTGGAGCAATATGGTCTCATCCTCCGTTTCAACAAAGGCATTCAAGGTGATGTGGATTCTTTTTCGGCATTGCCACTTGTTATAGAGCAACTCATTCAGGAAAGGGGTAAAACTTGAAATTATGGACAAAAGAGCAACTCACGCAGGTAAGGGGTTAAACCTGCAATGCAAGCCAAAGCAACCCACGCAGGTAAAGGGTTAAACATGCACTGCATGCCAAAGCAACCCACGCAGGTAAGGAGTTAAACCTGCACTTTAAGCCAAAGCAAACCACACAGGTAAGGGGTAAACTTGCACTACAAGTGAACGCCACCCACACAGGTAAGGATATAAACTTGCGATACAAGACAAGGCAACCTATTCAGGGGGGTAAACCTGAATTTCATATCGGCAAACCCACGCAGGCAAGGGGTTAAACCTGCAATGTAAGCTCAAACAACCCATTCAGGCAAGGGGTTAAGCCTGAAACAACTCTTCCAACATGTTTTGTTTGAAAAATTTGTGGTGCTTATCTTTGTGACTAAGCACGGCTAACACCGGCTTATTAACAAAGAGGGGCATCTGTAATCACCCCAAATTTTTCAAAAAAGGGGGGGCTATTAAAATTTTGGGTTCATTATTTTTAAAATAAATTTTAAAACTAAGTTTAGATCCAAATTGGGAATCCCAAAGCTCTACCCTTTTGAATTCGAATTTCGAAATTTGGCTCCAAAGCTCTTATCTCTTTAATTCAAATATTGAATTCGAATTTCGAAATTTGGATCAAAGTTCTTTTCTCTTTAATTCAAATCTAGAATTCGAATTTTAAATTTTGGCTCCAAAGCTCTTCCCTCTTAAATTCAAATCTTGAATTCAAATTTTAAATTTTGGCTCCAAAATCTCTATAAATAACCCATAATCTTCTCTCTTGAGGGGGGCCAACCATGGTGGAATATCTTGTGCTTCCTCACTTNAGTTTCATCAAGCAACAACTCTTCAAGAGAGCATCAAAGATCTCTTGGAGGCTTCATCTTCAACATGTTGGGAGCTTCACTCAAGGTAAATCCAAGATCATTCAAGAGATGACTCATTTCCAATATAAATCACATTCGAGGTATGTAATCTTCCTCTATTTCTATTTTCATTTTCTCTTCTCTC
The DNA here is from genome assembly GCA_011799765.1 of Nymphaea thermarum. Taxonomy (NCBI): domain Eukaryota; kingdom Viridiplantae; phylum Streptophyta; class Magnoliopsida; order Nymphaeales; family Nymphaeaceae; genus Nymphaea; species Nymphaea thermarum. Next base: position 9,191 of record JAANDH010000641.1, on the reverse strand, counting down.
TATGGCTCATTTTAACTCCAAAAATATATTTGCTATAATGTCTTTGTTCATCATTCATGCTTGAAATGATGCTCATGCATGATATTCTAATCTTCCTTTTATATGACCCAATGCACGATGAGAGTGAGTGTTTGGGGTTGGAATTTCTTCGTGTGATTTTTGAGGTTGGGGCTTGTCCAACCCGGGAAGACCTTTACGAATATGTACATGTTAATATGCATTTGCATGACATTGCGCTAGTTTCTTTCCTAATCACCCCATTAGGAATCCTAATGAGTGTCTCGTTATATTGCTTGATTTTCTTCTGTACCCAACGGTGGAAGAAATATATCACTTGTGGCAAACCAAATCATAACATTTCATGTTTATATATAAATCATACTTTCCAAAACATTTTCAAAAGAAACATCTCTAATATGACCTTGGAGACTTAACTTAGGTTCTTGCATGAGCCCTAGTTCCCCTCCGGCCTACATAAAAAACATTGAAGTCGGCTATTTTCAATTCATTTCTTGATTTTATATTCATAAAAACGTATGTGTATATACATGTTATATATGTATGCATGCACATGAATATCTTTATTTAACATATTTTTATAAACTCTCGTATACGTATATATATATATGTATATATATATATGTGTGTGTGTGTGTGTGTGTGTGTGTGTGTGTGTGTGTGTGTGTGTGTGTGTGTGTGTGTATTCCTTTTTAAAATCTTTCTTTCTCTTTATAAAACGATCTTCTCTTCTCTACTTGATATAAACATCATTTTCATAAGCTTTCATATATGTATACAAATACATATTTTTCTCTTTCAAAACATGTGATTTTATGATTTTCAAGATCTCTTTCTCTCTTTTTTTCTCTATATCTCTCTTGGGATGTAGTCTTTCATTTTTTTCGTTCTTTCAATATCTTATCATTTAATATTTTTATTTTTTATTTTTCGACTTCACTAAGACCAAAACTCAAAGTAATGACCCAATATTGGAATCATGCTTGAGGGTCTACAACCCTAATCCATTTTCAAAACTTTTCGTTTATATATATATGATATTTACAAAAACAAAATCTTAGATGCATGTTATGGTAGGAATGCTTTAGATGAATGTTGTGGTTGGAATGCTTCATTCTCTTTTAATCATATAGGATCAATGCATTCATGCATTTACATTGCACAATCACATCTCTAAAAGAACTTAAGCAAGAAGAGATGAAACTCTAAGTAGGTGGTAACCGAATTAGAGCAAAATCTCAAACCTACTTAAAGTCTTAAGAGAACACTATAATGATTTCAAAATGACTTTTCAAGTTTTTCAATGATATTCACGGATTTCCTTCTAGTTTTCTCAAAACATTTCACATTCTCAAGCAACTCTTCAAAAATCTTTTCAAAAGTTTGAAACATCAAACTTTTAATATTTTTCTACACCGCATATAGGATCAAAAAGATGTTTAAGTTAAAACGAAATGCATCAATGATAAACATAGCCCTTGGGTTGATTACCCCCGGTAAAGGCGTCAGGAACGGTCGATCCTCGTACCGACGGGCGAGTCTCTTTCTTTCATATTTTAAAACAAAACCTTATTTTTCTGGAGCACTCCAAAACCAATAAAAATTTTGGGATGCAAACATCTCTAAAATAGAGATTGAGAGCTATCTCTTTTGGCTATAGGGAAATGTTGAAGAGAGGAAAAGAGGGAACCAAAACAAGTCTATATTCAAGAAACGAAAAGCAACAACAACAAGACTATAGTTGAGAAAAGGAAGAACATGATTTAATCATAAAATGAAAAATTACTTCACCTTCTCATGCCCCCGGTGCACTCAAGAATAGCTTTTTAACTCCAAAATGGAGATTTTAAAGCAATCTTATATGGCCATGGGGGGATGAAGGAGGGAAAAAACAAAGGAAAGAAAGGAGAGTGATGATGACTACATACCTCTAATGAGAATAACTTTGAAAAGAATGAACACCTTAGCTTGAGGACCCCCGGCCCAAGTTGGGACGATACCGGCTACCTATCAGAGACCCGACTCAGTGCCCAGCTTTACTCACTATGGCTAACAAGAAGAGCTCAATTGATCAAAGCAATATGTTTGTAAAGAGGGACTGATCCTTGGTAGTGTATGTAGTTGATAGTTGTAGCTGAGGTGAGGTGTACGAGACAACTTGGTAAGGGGTGCGTTGATGTCACGCTTGAAAGCCTTTACTCTAAGTGGGTAAGAGAGCTCTATGAGGATGGCCACGAGGACTTGGTATGGACTGCTTAATTGTTATGCTTGAATGCCTTGGCTCCAATTCGATAAATAGAAAGCTCTATAATGATGGCCACGATAGTTGCTCTCCTATGACTACCAATGGAAAGCCAAACTACCATCACTAGATTTACAACAAAACATGTGGGAGAGATATTGGAAGGGATGCATCAATTGTGGAAGAATGAACCGGTCCACAGTTCAAATTACATAAATCGACTATATATTAGGAGATAAGCCACCCCCTACATTCATTACAAAAGGTGGTACTATTTACAATACAAAAAAAATGCAAGTCAAAAGATAGAATTTACAGCTTTGATTTTGGACACTAAAACATGGGATGCATACAGCCAAAGAATCTGGCTTTTTCAAGGTGATTTGCAACCCTCATTTCTGTCTATTCATTTCAGATATCTAATATAGCAAAATTTTTTGTTCTTCACATGGATAATCATTCTTTTTCTCAAATATGTACCATTAGTTTGGATGAGTATGTTTCCTTGAGTATGAGTAATGGACGATAAACTTCTATTGAACAGTCATTCCTCAACATCCACTTCTTAATCTCTTCAAAACTCACCATGCCAAAAGGGAACTCCCATCCACCTCCTTTACCACTGTTGCAATACTGATCATCTCTTTCCTTTGCCAAATGACAATGTGTGCATTAAATCTGATCCATTCATATAACACCATTCACCCCAAACTATCCCTGTATTGGCCCAAATGATGAGATTGGCTTTAGAGATGGGATCAACTTGCACAATTTCAACATATGCTCTAGGAAATGTTTCCAACCAGTTGAGAAATATCAGCGAGAATCCTGTTTACAATCATTCAACATTTTCCTTGTGAACTAAATGACTATATGAAATTAATTTTGCTTATGAAAATGAGTTCTTGAAGCACACAAAAATTGATCAATATCTCTACCCATTCCAAACTTACAAGTAAGAAATCTATGTATGTTAGCAGCAGCTATATAATCGAAAAAGAGTTATTCATTAATTTCAATACCTCCAGGACACACATCATGACAGTGCGTGATGCCAAACTGAATCCCTTTCAGGAAAGCTAGCTATCTCTCAAAAGCTCTTCCTTTGCAGGGTGCAGTAAAAACCTAACTTGCCCTAGACAATGTTGTCTGCACCAAAGATAACTTCTCCATCGTTCCACCAAGCTTTTTATCCCGTTGTTACCCCAAATAGTTCTTTTTATCTAGAGATTGGATTAGTGGGACTAAAATCTCACTTGAACATATCAAATTTATTTTAATCAATGAAAGGAATAATCAGTCCAAGTCTGATTTGATGAATGACATCCAAAATATCATGGCTCCGAGCAGCTAGTAGTTTTTTAGTTTGGACCATAAATTTAGAAAGCTAACCTGCTCTAGATCTCTGCAGACATACTATTGATGAAGGGGAACCAGCCCTCCTGTCAGCCCACAATTTGTAACTTGACCCACCGTCAATATACCAGCTAATATGATGTTAAATTCTTAGCCTATGCTTTTCCATATAATTGAAGTCTTAGAATAGGATATATTAGACCAAAACTTCCATGTTGCAAATACTTAGTTTTAACAACCTTAGCCCAATCAAAGTCCATATTAGTGTCATGCAAGCAAAATAAGCCAATGTTGCACCATAGACTTCTTCCAACTTTCTTACTGCAAGACCTCCTTCTTCCTTAGGCAACATGAGTCTTATGCATTTAATAAGGTGAAGCTTACCTTCATTACCACCCTAAAGAAAATTAGCACAAGTTTTACTAAGCTTCTACGTCAAATTATGAGGGAGGTTGAAGCTTCCCAGCCCAGTATTGTGGGATAGAGGCTATAGCATGCTTGATTAAGCAAATACTTTCGTTACATAAAGACTTTTTGCATCCAATTAGAAGGCTTATTTACTATCTTCATTAGGAACTACATTGTCTTTCTGTGATTTTATTAACTTGCAAAAGGCAGTCCAAGATACATAATAGGCAACTTACCCGTCTGCCTATCAAATGATGAGCGGCAGTTGATAGCTCATTTTCAGTTGGCACTAAATCGAACAATAAAACTTTTATCAACGTTAGCCTTCATTCCAACTCCTTCAAGCCCAAGAATGAGATGTTTAAGATATTGAGACAAAGACCACTGAAAATTAGAGGAAAGGAAGACATCGCCAACATGTAGTATGGAAGATATATGGTGAAAATTTATACCATTAAGATTGTAGTCATACATAGTATGAAACGCCAAAATCTCTGAATGACCTAACTGGACAAGTTCAGGCAATGTGATAAAAGAAAGAATTCATGCACGACAAGCAAGCCAGCCACATCCTGCTCAAGATTTTCAACCTGCTGTTGCTGGCCCTGGACATTCTCTTGCTACCAGTGCATGCAGTCCCTTTAGCTGCTCTTCACAATTGCTGGTTCCCCCGTCGCCATGCAATCTCTGACTATAGCTTTAGGCCACATATTCGGCTTTGCTGCGCCTTGGATTGCAGAGCATGCACCTTGCCATCAAACACTATGATTGGCTGATGTTTCTTGCATCTATCTTCAATGCTGATCTCCTCTGTTTATAAATCGGCACGCTTTTGCTCTGCCTTGTTATTTTGCTATTTAGTACTTTTAGCCATTCTAGCCTGCTTGGTTTCCGATCTGCCTCTATATATATGGTGATCTGTAATGTTGTCTTATGGCATATATATAATACTGCTCTCTCTCTCTCTCTCTCTCTCTATATATATATATATATATATATATATATATATATATATATATATATATATATATATATATATATATATATATATATATATATATGAAATCCCTGATGTGCACAGATTAGTTCAAGCTCTTCATCACGAGATCAGAGAGAGGGGTAATGTGGGCCAGTATTTGACGGCCCATGCCCGCAACAAACATACCCCTGAAAGCCGGCCCATCCGGCGGACTTTCAATCTCGCTCTCTCCCACTCTCTCGTGCATGATTGTGTGCATATTTTATCTATGAACTTGTTCTATCAATTTGGCTATATTTTGGACAATTTTTCAAAACCAAGCTTCATAAATGAATTCAGAAAGTCCAAATTTTATGAGGGCATATGGATGACACATCAAAATCAGGTTTTTAGAGTAAGTGGGTGCCAATAAAGTTAGGTTTAAGGAAGGTCCAGTTTTGACAAGAATAGATTTTGCAAAAAGTAGTGACAATTCTGACTCCCACCATGTATATTTGTTCATTACCAGATTTTTTATTTTCACACTTATTTTTAATTTTGTAGCTTCTTCAAAATTATGATGAGATTTTTCTGAAGAAAACTTTGTCGTATTATACTCGAAAATCGTTTTATACCTGAAAACGATAGTCTTGTGCATCCTGGAGGAAAGGATGCAGGAAAATATCATCTTACTTGAGATCGCTCTTCATCCGCTTCAATCGGACATGGCTTCAATCGGACATGAAATCGTGATTCGCCTTTTTTAAACCGTGTGTTTCAACCAACAGCTTAAAATATAAGACCTCTGACCATTTGATCGACATTTAATCACACAATAAGTGTCCCTCCATCTGCCAACTCAAGAAGTATGCATAAGAAAGCACGATCAATTATTGCACTTCATCAGCCTCAATCAAACATGCAATTGCTTGTTGATTGCTTTCTTTCACAATTTATAGCTCATGAGTACAAATGAACCACCTGCTCATGCTTTATGTACACCATCTGAGTTGTATATATATGCCCGACGAGCCATTGACTAGCTTCATCCACAATATAACGACGTGGTGTATCCCCTGAGCAAAGGGTGCCAGAAAACAATGTGAGACTCGGGATCGCATTTCATTGGTCTAATTGGACACAAAATCACTCTTCGGTTCCTCTAAACAATACATTTCAACCGACGGCTTTGACCATTTGATCGACATTTGAGCACACAATTTGAGTCTCTCCATCTGCTAGCTTGAGGGTTACAATTGTACACCCGAATGTCAATCAAATTGTGGCAAGTCTTGTACCTTGAGTTGTCGGTCAAAACACATTGTTTAGAGGAATCAAATGGTGATTTCATGTTTGATTGCGCCGATGAAGAACAATCGCTAGTCTGACACTGTTTTTTGGCGCTCTTTCCTCGAGTTACGCAAGAGCACATGGTGTTCATAGACCAGGTTATTGTCTAACAATGGCTTGGAAGATATTTGTTTAGTGTGGGAAACATCCTCATTGTTATCCTATGGATGAAGCTAGTCAATGGCTTCTTGTGGGTGAAACATGCAATTCAAACAGTTACATGAAGGTCAAACAAGTGGCCTTACTCGTGCTCTTGAACCAAAAATTGTGAATGAAAGCAACCGACAAGTGATCGCGCATAGCTTCGCACAGCAAAAGCTTGTGTTTGCATGTCTTGAAAAAATGTTAGGTGTGGTTGTATGTCTGATTAAGGCTAATTAAGTGTGATTGTATGAGCGATTGTACTTTCGTGAGCACAGACGGAGAGACTGCAAATGTACACCCGAATGTTGATCAAATGATCGCAAGTCTTATACCTTAAGCTGTTGGTCGAAACATATCGTTTAGTAGAGGTGAATGGTGATTTTGTGTCCGATTGAGGCCAATGAAGAGCAATCTCGAGCATGATACTTTCTTTCCGGTAAGCACCATAATATCATTTTCGTGTATAAAAAGTTGAGTTTTTTTTTTCAAGTTTAATATGGCAAAGTAGTTTTTCTAGAAAAAATCTCGACAAATGTTAAAAATGCTAAAATACTACAAATAAAATGTGAAAAACGTGAAAACAAAAATCTAGTAATAAAAAATATAAAAAATGTGAGAAAGGAGAAAAAAAGTGAAAGAATGCAGAAAACAAAAAAATGGAAAACATGAAAAAAACGTAAAAAACACAAAAATTGGAATAAGACCCCAACAAAACTCGTTTTGTTTATTTTGATGTTTTTTCTTCAAAAATGTGAGTTTTTTTTTTCCTATGTTTAATTATTGACTCGTTTTTTTAATGTATTTTTTCTATTTTTTCGGATAGGAGGCACAAAACAAGTACTTTTGGGTAACCGAGGATAGTTTGAGAATTTTTCTAATGCACGAGATTCAAAATCTTTTTTCTGCACATTAAAGACAGTGGGGGCAGTTTGGACTAAAATTCTGGAAAAAACCGTAAAATTTGCTTATAATGAAATGATAAAATATTTCTACAATTCCTTTCATTATTTAATTAGGTGATAAGCTTTTCTAGAAAATACATTCACGACTATATGGCTATCAGACACAACTTAAATCTAGAAGCCTCTTTCCTTTGCAACCAATCACCACTAAACGATTGTGCTATGATCGAATTTGATCTTGTTCTTGTCCCACATATTCAATTTGAATAGACCACTCGTTTTTGTCACACATCTCCGAGATAAAACGAGGTCGCTTGCTGCCGCTCCCTGCCTCCTCTCCCGATCGGTGGTGGTGCCGCCGCTCCCTGCATCCAACTTGCTGCCGCTTCTCGCTCTTTGTCTTGTGAGTTTCCCCGTGTACCTGATAAACGAGGTCGGTGAGGGCTTCGAGGGCGCTACTCCATGCCCTCTGACTTACCGTGAGCGATGTTGTTGGTAGGTCGTCTGGTGATCTTGTTTTCTGCACTTCTCAGATCTTAATCCCTATTTGGGTTCGGTTCTGTTTTGCAGAGATCAAAATCCCAAAGAAAAGCGGTGGCGAACTCGATCTGGGTTTTCTTCTCCACCCTCCTTTGCATCGTCTTCTTATCCTCCAAGTCATGTCTGGCTTTGTACGAAGATGAAGTTGGGGTCATGGACTGGTGAGTTGTTTTGGCTCATACTTCACCTAGTCGAAAATTTTCTTGGATTGTCCTGCTTGGAGGATTTTTGTATTTGCGGCAGTCTAGTGGAATTGGTCATAGGATTAGTATTGTTTAATTCCTAGTGAAATTCCCATTTATTATCAATTGATGATGCTTAATTCCGAGTGAAATTCACACCTCTTATCAATTGATGAGTCGGTCTTTTACTCTGTTGGGTACCTGTTCTGTTCGAGCCATATTGCCAGAAGAGAGTTTGAAGCAATGTTTCCTGCTTCAAAGATCAAGAGTGTGGATGCAGCCAGCGAGTCTGGAGTTTGGATACCAGCAAGCTCATTGAACCTCTGAAGCCACATTATTGAAGTTTATGAGTATCCCTCTATTTCTTTGCATTCGTAAAATGTTTTCATTGATAACACTAAACTTTAAGAACTGATGCTTTGTCCGGATGCAGTTCATTTTAACTGTTAATCAATTGCTTCATTGCTTGGGGAGCATTGATAATGTAGAGGTCACATGTTTCATTCTGTTCAGCTAAGAAAAAAATAGGATTACTTGCAGTATCATTTATGTTCACAATTTCTTTCTGCATAAACCAAAGTGTATTTCTGGAAATAAGTTTCTGATTTCAAACTAAGAAATGTATTTCTGGAAATCTGGAAATATGTTTCTTAAAAATCAAACACAGAAATATGTTTCCGGAAATATATTTCTCAGTTATCAAACACTCATCAAAATGGGAATCGGAAATATTTTTCTCAATTCCCTTTTTCCAGGAAATATATTTCCAGAAATATATTTCCAATTCCGTAATTCCATTCTATCAAACGCCCCCTAATCGTTTCAGCAGCCAAGCATTGCTGGAACGCCGTAGTACGTTTCCTTTTCTAATTTCTTCTTCCTCCTTCCGTTCTCCTCCTTCTCCGCTTCTTCTGTTTTTTTGGGTGAGTGACGCACTCTAAAATGCCGTGTCCCATGTTGCACAAATTCGTAGGGTTCTGATTATTCTGAATGATGGGTTTTTTCAACCTTTTATGCAGGAACTTGCTGGAAAATTTTGGTGCAAATGGCTGTTTCATTCAGCAATCTTCACTCTGAATCTGGTCTCGAGA